>NC_069487.1:23815622-23845766 GCF_026875155.1 Cherax quadricarinatus | reverse complement strand
GGGGATAGAGTCAAAAGGTCCCCCTCTTCGCAGACGCTGTGAAATTAATGAGGGGAATAAAAGCGGATGGGTTCAGGTAAGCCTACAAGGGGACCTGGAGAGGCTGCAAGCCTGGTCCGACAAATGGCTCCTGGAGTTTAACCCCAGCAAATGAAAACTTATGAAGCTTAGGGAAGGATAGAGAAAACTGTAGACAGCGTACAGCCTAAGAGGTCAGAGTCTGCAAAACTCTCTCAAAGAAAAGGGTCTTGGGGTGAGTATCATACCGAGCACATCTCTTGAGATACACTTCACCCAAATAACTGGTGCAACATACAGGCGCCTGGCAAACCCGAAAACAGTGTTTCAACTTCTAAGCAAGGAATCTTTCACGACACTGTACACCGTGTACGTCAGACCTATATTGGAGTATAGAGAACTTGTATGGAACCCACAATTGGTCAAACATGTCAAGAAATTAGAGAAAGTGCAAAAATTTACAAAAAAAAACTAATCCCAGAGCTGAGGGTTAGTCCTACGAGGAGATGTTACTCAACTTGACAGAACTAGAGGACAGGAGGGACATACCTGGAGAATACCTGGAGAGGGTTTGGGGCCAGGCTTCGTGGTGAATCAAGGTGTGATCAACCAGGCTGTTACTACTGGCTGCAGCAAAATGACGCAAGAATCACAGCCCAGTTGGTCACGTACTGACTTTAGGTGCCAGTCCAGTGCCTTCTTGAAGACAGCCAGGGGTCTATTGGTAATCCCCCTTGTGTATGCTGGGAGGCAATAGAACAGACTTGGGGCCCCAGACACTTATTGTGTTGTATGTAAGTGTACTCGTGGAGCCCCTGCTTCTCATTGGGGGAATGTTGCATCTCCTGCCAAGTCTTTTGCTTTTGTAGGTAGTGATTTTCGTGTCCAAGTTTGGTACCAATCCCTCTAGGATTTTCCAAGTGTGTATTATCATGTATCTTCCTCGCCTGCGTTCCAGGGAATACAGTTCAAAGAATTTCAACCGTTCCCAGTAATTTAGGTGCTTTATGGTACTTAATTGTGTCATGAATGTTCTTTGTACAGTCTCCAGATCAGTAATTTCCCTTGCCCTGAAGGGGGCAGTTAGTATACAGCAGTATTCCAACCTGGAGAGAACAAGTGATTTTAGGAGGATCATCATGGGCTTTGCGTCCCTAGTTTTGAAGGTTCTCAATATACATCCAATCATTTTTCTACCAGATGTGGTAGATACATTGTTGTGGTCTTTGAAGGCGAGATCCTCTGGCATTATCACTCCCAGGTCCTTCACATTCCTTTTTTGCTCTATTGTACGATTAGAATTTGTTGTGTACCCTGATACAGTTTTAATTTCCTCAAGTTTTCCATATCTGAATATTTGAAATTTCTCTTCATTGAACTTCACATTGTTTTCAGTGGCTCATTTGATGTTTTGGTTGATGTCCACATGGAGTCTTGCAGTGTCTTCACTGGAGGTCACTGTCATAGTAATTTGGGTGTCATTCGCGAAGGAAGACACAGAGCTATGGCTTATATCTCTATGTCCCGACATGATATGTGCTTTGTGGAACAGAGCTTTTCACCATAGCTGCCTCAACTTTACTCTGTTTACTGTTACTCTTTGTGTTCTATTTGTCAGGAAGTTTTAGAACCATCTATCAGCTTTTCCTCTTACTCCTTTATCGTGCAGTTTGTGTGCTATTATACCATGGTCACACTTGTCGAAAGCTTTTGCAAAGTCTATACTACATCTGTATTTTGTTTATCCTCTACAACATCCAGGACCTTGTCATAGTGGTCCAGTAGCTGGGACAGGCAGGAGCGACCTGCTCTAAACCCGTGTTGCCCTGGGTTGTGTAACTGATGGGTATCTAGGTGGTTGGCGATCTTGCTTCTTAGAACCCGCTCAAAGGTTTTTATGATATTTGATGTTAGTGCTATCGGTCTGTAGTTCTTTGCAATTGCTTTACTGCCACCTTTGTGGAGTGTTGTTTTTAGTGCGTGTGGGATGACCCCTGTGTCCATGCTCCTTCTCCATTAAATGCTGAAGGCATGCGACAGGGACTTCTCGCAATTCTTGATGAACACCGAGTTCTATGAGTCTGGGCCTGGTGCAGAATGCATGAGCATATCATTTTGTTACCTTTTCAAAGTCTTGTGGTGTTAAAATAATATCCAAGATTTTTGAGATGATCAAATTTGGGTCTCGTTCATGAATACATTTGGATTGTCAAACACTTAATCTGGGTGGCGGCTCGCTGAACACTCAGTCGCATTGGAACTTTAGTATCTCACTCATTTCTTGGCTGTCATCTGTGTATGTCCCATCCCGCCCAACGCCGGGCCCAGTACTGGATGTTGTTTTTCCTTTAGATTTGCCCGTAACAAGGAAGTATTATGGTTTCTTTTTCAATTTCCATTAGGGCCTTTAGTTCTTCCTGAGATTCTTGTCTCTTGAAAGATTCCTTCAGCTTAAGTTCAATATTTGCAGTTTCATTGTTTCAGTGCCTCCCTTCGTATTTAAGTTTATATTGGCCCTCTCAGGGCTTGTGACTCTTCGCCTTCGTCTGTATAGGGAACGTTTCTCTCTAATTTACATCTCTATTTCCTTAGTGGAATTTTTCCTTGAGCAGTTCTCAAAGAACCACAGAGTTTATTTTTTCCTAGGCAAATGTTCGGATTATGTTGTTTAGGATATCTTCCCCCAGCTTTTTCATTTAGGACAAGGTTACTTGTTAGAATTATATGTGTTTGTTATTGAAGTTGAATTTTGAAGACACTGTCATGACTGATCATATTTGCTGGTCAGGAGCCCTGTGCATACATGTCTGTACTTGTATTATGTTGCGATCAGATGTATTGTCTTTGATTCAGTTATATTACTTATCAGATCGTTGCTGTTAGTGAAGATGAAGTACAGCGATTTCTAGTCTTGTAGGCTCAAATATTTGCTGTTTTTTTAAGGTGAATTTGGTGCAAAGATTTAATAGCTCGTGTATTTTGAATTTTCTCTTGAGTTGCCTCCTGCGGTGATCTCTGCTAAAATATTATTTGATACACTCCCTCCACTGTAGGTGTCTCAAGTTGAAATCTCCCAGTAGCAAGATGTCTTTCAGGAGTTGGGAGATTTTCCCTAGACAGTTGCCCTATTTCCAAAAGACGCTCCTGGAATTGTTGGGAAGTTGCCATCTGGAGGCTTGTAACAAGCTAAGACTCGACCCTGCAACCACAAATAGGTGAGTCCCAACCACAGTGACAAGGTTTTGGTTTTCGATCTTTACCGCCCAAAACTTCAACTACACCATTTGAGGTGTTTAGTAATTCTGAGCAAATGAGCGACTCTGTGACGTCTAAACCAACCCCTCCTCCCCCCCCCTTCCCCCCTTTGTTACCTGTTTAGTCTGTCACATCTTAAAGGTTATAACCTGGGATCTATATTTCATGAAGTAGTGAACTACAGGAAGTCACATTTAAATTTGCAAGAGAACCATGCAAGTTTAACGTATGACTGCCACTGCAGCCACCCTCCCCTTCCTTGGATCAAACAAGATTGACCTATAATTTGAAGATTAAGTGTGAATTTACATTTCCCAAATTATAATAATTAATAATAATAATAAATAATAATAATAATAAAAATAATAAATGATTGAAAATACTAGTGATTGTTGTGGTATTGGCAGTAGTGGTGGATGGTGGTGGTGATAGTTACAGTTGTACTGGTGACAGTGTATATTTTAACAGTGGTTGTTGTATGTTGGTAGTGAAAGGTGGGTGGTAGCGGTGGTTGTCGCAGTGTGGTGGTTGTCCCCAGTGTGGTGGTTGTCGCAGTGTGGTGGGGTTTTCGCAGTGTGGTGGTTGTCGCAGTGTGGTGGTTGTCGCAGTGTTTGTGGTTGTCGCAGTGTAGTGGGTTGTCGCAGTGTGGGGGTTGTCGCAAATGTGGTGGTTTCAACAGTGTGGTGGTTGTCGCAGTGTGGTGGTTGTCGCAGTGTAGTGGTTGCGCAGTGTGGGGGGTTGTCGCATGTGGTGTTGTCGCAGTGTATGGGTGTCGCAGTGTGGTGGGGTTTTCACAGTGTGGTGGTTGTCGGCAGGGGTGGTGGTTGTCGCAGTGTGGTGGTTGTCGCAGTGTGGTGGTTGTCGCAGTGTGGTGGTTGTCGCAGTGTGGTGGTTGTCGCAGTGTAGTGGTTGTCACAGTGTGGTGGTTTCGCAGTTTGGTGGTTTCGCAGGGGTGGTGGTTGTCGCAGTATAGTGGTTGTCGCAGTGTGGTGGTTGTCGCAGTGTGGTGGTTGTCGCAGTGTAGTGGTTCGCAGTGTGGTGGTTGTCACAGTGTGGTGGTTGTCGCAGTGTGGTGGTTGTCGCAGTGTGGTGGTTGTCGCAGTGTGGTGGTTGTCGCAGTGGTGGTGTTGTCGCAGTGTGGTGGTTGTCGCAGTGTGGTGGTTGTCGCAGTGTAGTGGTTGTCACAGTGTGGTGGTTGTCGCAGTGTGGTGGTTGTCGCAGTGTGGTGGTTGTCGCAGTATAGTGGTTTTTGTCGCAGTGTGGTGGTTGTCGCAGTGTGGTGGTTTTTTCGCAGTGTAGTGGTTGTCGCAGTGTGGTGGTTGTCACAGTGTGGTGGTTGTCGCAGTGTGGTGGTTGTCGCAGTGTGGTGGTTTTTCGCAGTATAGTGGTTGTCGCAGTGTGGTGGTTGTCGCAGTTGTGGTGGTTGTCGCCAGTGTAGTGGTTTTCGCAGTGTGGTGGTTGTCACAGTGTGGTGGTTGTCGCAGTGTAGTGGTTGTCGCAGTGTAGGGTTGTCGCAGTATAGTGGGTTTTTCGCAGGTGGTGGTTGTCGCAGTGTGGTGGTTGTCGCAGTGTAGTGGTTGTCGCAGTGTGGTGGTAGTCACGTGTGGTGGGTGGTCGCAGTGTGGTGGTTGTGCGTGTGGGTGGTTTTTCGCAGTGTGTGGTTGTTTGCAGTGTGGTGGTTGTCACAGTGTGGTGGTTGTCGCAGTGTGGGGGTTGTCGCAGTGTGGTGGATGTCCAGTTGTGGTGGTTGGCGCAGTGTGGTGGTATGTCGCAGTGTGGTGGTTGTTGTGCAGTGTGGGGGGTTGTCACAGTGTGGTGGTAGTCACAGTTTTGGTGGATGTCGCAGTGTGGTGGTTGTTGCAGTGTGGTGGTTGTCGCAAGTTTTTGGTGGTTGGGCACAGTGTGGTGGTTTGTCGCAGTGTGGTGGTTTGTTTGCCCGTGTGGTGGTTGTCACAGTGTGGTGGTTGTCCCCAGTGTGGTGGTTGTCGCAGTGTGGTGGTTGTCGCAGTGTGGTGGTTGTCGCAGTGTGGTGGTTGTCGCAGTGTGGTGTTGTCGCAGTGTGGTGGTTGTCGCAGTGTAGTGGTTGTCCCGCAGTGTGGTGGTTTGTCGGCAGTGTGGTGATAGTAGTGTTTCCATAATGGTGATCATATGCAGGGATTTTTTTAGGTAGTGAAGGGGATAGTAAACATTTAACCAGTTTTCCACAAGTGGAGAAGTTCACTCCGGATACTAAGTAAATATTCCGCGAGCGTCCTAAAAAAATTTCTAATCGCTATTTAAACTATTTGATTGTTTACACTGCCAGCGACTCAGAAAAAAAAGGAATATTTTTCAAATATGAATTGTAGAAGGGATAAAATAAATTTTTTTACATTCCAAGATGAAGACATTGAGCCAAAAAGTTTCTGACGCAAAAAACAAATTAAATATCACGAGGTAAGGCGCAGTAATTCTCGAAGAAAGTTATTACACTTTTAAACAGTTTTAGATTATTATTATTATTACAATCAAGGGGGAAGCGCTAAACCCGGAGGATTATACAGCGCCTGGGGGGGGGAATGTGGAAGGCATTCAGGCTTAATTTGGGGAACTGGAGCACAGATCCAATTCCCTAAATCAAGAGCCCCTCACCAACATCAAGGAACCTTCGTTGAGGGGAAACAGTTTTAGAAAGATGAAGTCACTCATTGAGGAATATTAATTTTACAAATATATATATATATATATATATATATATATATATATATATATATATATATATATATATATATATAATATATATATATATATAATATATATATATATATATATAATATATATATATATATATGTCGTGCCGAATATGTAAAACTGGTCAATTAGCAAGAACTCCTTTAAAATTATGTCCTTTCTAAAATTTTCTCTTATACGTTTAAAGATATATTTTTTTCATGAATGTTAATGTATAAATTTTTAATTTTGCTCCAAAAGAATCTTAGAAAACTTACCTAACCTTATTATAACAAGAGTAATTTATTTTAGCCTAACCCAACTAAATATATTTTAGATTTGTTTACAGTAATCTAATACTAAACAAACACAGTGAAATATATTTTTTTCGTTAGGCTCAGAATGATTTTGGCGAAATTATTGCATACACAAATTTTCGCTTGTCCTATATAGCAAGATGAGCGTTGCTATTTAAGCCAAGATGGCCCAGTGTGGGTAGATTGGTAAAGCACTGCGTACCTTGTCCTAAGGTTCGTAGGTTCGAGTCTCCTTCAGCCAGAGATCAGTGTTTGTGTATATTTCGCATGCTCTCGGAATTCCCTTGCATTGTTCAAATCCTAGTAAGGCTGATGCATGCAGGAATGAGATGAAAAGCTGTAAGCCTTCTCCCTGAAAGCTGGCTGCCTTGGATCAAACGTGTAGCTCTGGCTACACGCCAAGGTATTGGTCCAGTGTGGGTAGATTGGTAAAGCACTGCGTACCTTGTTCCAAAGGTTCGTAGGTTCGAGTCTCCTTCACCAGAGATCAGTTGTTTGTGTAATTTCGCATGCTCTCGCGAATTCCTTGCATTGTTCAAATCTCTAGTAAGGCTGATGCATGCAGGGATGAGATGAAAAGCTGTAAAACCTTCTCCCCGAAACTGGCTGCCTTGGATCAAACGTGTAGCTCTGCTTTCACGCCAAGGTATTGGTCCAGTGTGGGTAGATTTGTAAAGCACTGCGTTCCTTGTCCTAAGGTTCGTAGATTCGAGTCTCCTTCAGCCAGAGATCAGTGTTTGTGTATATTTCGCATGCTCTCGCGAATTCCTGCATTGTTCAAATCTCTAGTAAGGCTGATGCATGCCCGGGGATGAGATGAAAAGCTGTAAGCCCTTCTCCCCGAAAGCTGGCTGCCTTGGATCAAACGTGTAGCTCTGCTACACGCCAAGGTATTGGTCCAGTGTGGGTAGATTGGTAAAGCACTGCGTACCTTGTCCTAAGGTTCGTAGGTTTGAGGTCTCCTTCAGCCCCGAGATCAGTGTTTGTGTATATTTCGCATGCTCTCAGCGAATTCCTTGCCCTTGTTCAAATCTCTATAAGGCTGATGCATGCAGGGGGTGAGATGAAAAGCTGTAAGCCTTCTCCCTGAAAGCTGGCTGCCTTGGATCAAACGTGTAGCTCTGCTACAAAGCCAAGGTATTGGTCCAGTGTGGGTAGATTGGTAAAGCACTGCGTACCTTGTCCTAAGGTTTTGTAGTTCGAGTCTCCTTCAGCCAGAGATCAGTGTTTGTGTATATTTCGCATGCTCTTCGCGAATTCCTTGCATTGTTCAAATCTCTAGTAAGGCTGATGCATGCAGGGGATGAGATGAAAAGCTGTAAGCCTCTCCCTGAAAGCTGTGCTGCCTTGGATCAAACGTGTAGCTCGTCACCGCCAGGTATTGGTCCAGTGTGGGTAGATTGGTAAAAGCACTGCGTACCTTGTCCTAAGGTTCGTAGGTTCGAGTCTCCTTCAGCCAGAGATCAGTGTTTGTGTAAAATTTTCGCATGCTCTTCGCGAATTCCTTGCATTGTTCAAAACTCTAGTAAGGCTGAGCATGCAGGGGATGAGATAAAAAGCTGTAAGCCTTCTCCCCCCTGAAAGCTGGCTGCCTTGGATCAAACGTGTAGCTCTGCTACACGCCAAGGTTTTTGGTCCAGTGTGGGGAGATTGGGTTAAAAACACTGCGAACCTTGTCCTAAGGTTTGTAGGTTCGAGTCTTTCCCTTTAGCCAGAGATCAGTGTTTATATATATATAAAAATAAAATTAATATATATATATATAATATATATATATATATATATATATATATATATGTCGGTGCCGAATATGTAAAACTGGTCAATTAGCAAGAAACTCATTTAAAATTAAGTCCTTTCTGAAATTTTCTCTTATACATTTAAAGATATATTTTTTTCATTAATGTTAATGTAAAAATTTTTAATTTTGCACCAAAAGAATCTTAGAAAACTTACCTAACCTTATTATAACAAGAACAATTTTATTTTAGCATAACCCAACTAAATATATTTTAGATTTGTCTACAGTAATTTAATACTAAACAAACACAGTGATATATTTTTTTCGTTAGGTTCAGAATGATTTTGGCAAAATTTAAATTGCATACAAAAAATTTCGGTTGTCCTATATGGCAAGATGAACGTTGCTATTTAAGCCAAAAGATGGCAAGTTCTGCCTATTCGGCAGACATACAATATATATATATATATATATATATATATATATATATATATATATATATATTTTATATATTTTAATATATAAAATATATATATAAAATATATATATATATATATATATATATATATAATATGTCGTGCCGAATATGTAAAACTGGTCAATTAGAAAGAACTCGTTTAAAATTACGTCCTTTCTAAAATTTTCTCTTATACGTTTAAAGATATATTTTTTTCTTTAATGTTGATGTAAAAATTTATAATTTGCACCAAAAGGGAAACTTAGAAAACTTACTAACCTTATTAAAAACTGAGCAATTTATTTTATCCTAACCCAACTAAATAAAATTTTAGATTTGTTTACAATAATTTAATACTAAACAAACTCAGTGAAATACATTTTTTTCGATAGGTTTAGAATGATTTTGGCGACATCATTGCATACACAAATTTTAGCTTGTTTCCCATAAAGGCAAGAAAGACGTTGCTATTTAAGCCAAATCGCAAGTTCAGCCTATTCGGCACGACATATATATATATATATATATATATATATATATATAAAATATATAATATATAAATATATTAAAATATATATAAATATTAAAAATATATATATATATATACTATATGTATAAAATATATATATAAATATATAATATATATATAAATAATATATAAAATATATATATATATATATAAATATATATTATATATAAATATAAATAAAACTGGTCAGTTAGCAAGAACTCATTTAAAATTACTTCCTTTCTAAAATTTTCTCATATACGTTGAAAGATATTTTTTTCATTTATATTAATGCAAAAATTAGTAATTTTGTACAAAGAGACCCTTAAAAACTTAACTAACCTAATTATAGCAAGAGCAATTTAATTTAGACTAATCCAACTTAATATATTTTAGATAACTTTACAATAATTTAACAATAAACAAACACAATGAAATATATTTTTTTATAGAGGTATTTCTGGTATATGTGTACGACATAACGGAGGTAGAGACAGTGAGTGACCTGGCAGAAGGTATAGTCACTTGTCAACCCCTCCGTTATGTTGGGTCATCTGACCACAAGGCTGTTTTCACGACATTAAAGATTGCAAAAGACCAAGGTGAGGACTCCAGACAGTCTGGCTATGGGAAAGAGGTAATTGGCCAGCACTTTGTTCTGAGCTCGCCACCACCTATTGGAATGGTCACTACTACTACTCACTACTTTGTGACCGTCAATATGGCTTCAGGAAAGGTTACTCTGCTGCTGATCTGTTGTGAAACCTCTCCACCAAGTGGCAGCAGTCACTGGATGAATCCAAAGTCAGCTGTGTGGTAGCACTGGACATTGCTGGTGTTTTCGACCGGGTGTGGCACCAGGGCCTCGTGGGAAAACTGCAATCACTGGGAAATGCATTCTCTGCACAATGTCTCCTCAGTGATTACCTTAAATGGTAGATCTCTAAGGGTAGTTCTCAATGGAAAAGAATCAGGAAGACATCCTACTGAGGCAAGTGTTCCACAAGGAAGTGTGCTTGGGCCATTGTTATGGAATGTCTACTTCAATGACCTTCTTCATCTCATCCCAGAATCCCATGCATATGCAGACGACTGTACTCTGACATTTACTTAACCATGAGAAAAAATCCCAGCTGCTCCAAGCTACATCAATCACCAGCTAAGAGCTATATCAGCCTGGAGAAACCGAGGAGGGGTAACATTTGCACCTGAGAAAACAAATGATGAAGATCTCTAGGTACCATGATGGTAATGCCAGAGCAGTAGCTAGTATGGCTGTTAGAGTGTTGGTAGCTGGGGAATAAGTTGATATCCTTGGAGTGAAATTTGACTCCAAACTGAGCATGAAGAGCCACGTTGTAAATCTTGCAAACAATGCAGCCAGAAAGCTTACAGCACTTGACGTATCTCGCATTTTCTCGACAGTAATGGTTGCAAGATTCTGTATGAGGGAGAAGTACGGTCACACTTTGAGTATGCTCCATTTTCTTGATTTACCTGCCCCCAATCTCATTTGTGACTACTTACCTGGAGTTTACCTGGAGAGGGTTTTGGGAGTCAACTCCCCACTGCTCGGTCTGAGACCAGACCTGCTGGTGGAGCAGGGTCTGATCAATCAGACTGTTACTGCCGGCCACACGCAAATTGGCGTATGAACCACATCCCAGTTAGTCTGGTACTGAGTTTAGGTACATGTCCAGTGTCTTTTGAAAGACATCCAGGGGTCTATTGGTAATCCCCCTTATGTATGCTGGGAGGCAGTTGAACAGTCTTGGGCCCCGGACACTTGTTTTGTTGTCTCTCAAAGTACTCGTGGCGCCCCTGCTTTTCATCGGGGGAATGTTGCATCTCCTGCCGAATCTTTTGTTTTCATAGGGAGTGATTTTCGTGTGCAGGTTTGGTACCAATTCCTCCAGAACCTTCCAAGTGTATATTATCATGTATCTCTCTCGCCTGCATTACAGAGAATACAGATCAAGGACCTTCAACCATTCCCAGTAATTTAGGTGCCTTATTGTGTTTATATGTGCCGTGAAAGTTCTTTGTACACTGTCCAGGTCTGCAATGTCGCCAACCTTGAAGGGGGCCGTTAGTGTACAGCAGAATTCCAGCCTAGAGAGCACAAGCGATTTGAAGAGTGTCATCATGGGCTTCGCGTCCCCAGATTTGAAGGTTCTCATCAACCATCCTATCATTTTCCTAGCGGATGAGGTAGATACATTGTTGTGGTCTTTGAAGGCGAGATCCTATGACATTATCACTCCCAGGTGCTTCACATTTCTTTTTTGCTCTTTTGTATGGTTAGAATTTGTCGTATACCCAGACACATTTTTAATTTCCTCAAGTTTTCCATACCTGGAGTTTACCTGGAGAGAGTTCCAGGGGTCAACGCCCCCACGGCTGGGTCTATGACCAGGCCTCATGGTGAATCAGAGCCTGATCAACAAGGCTGTTACTGCTGGCTGCGCACAATCCACTGTATGAGCCACAGCCCGGCTGGTCAGGTACCGACTTTAGGTGCTTGTCCAGTGCCAGCTTGAAGACTGCCAGGGGTCTATTGGTAATCCCCCTTATGTATGCTGGGAGGCAGTTGAACAATCTTGGGCCCCTGACACTTATTGTGTTGTTTCTTAACGTGCTAGTGACACCCCTACTTTTCATTGGGGGGGATGTTGCATCGTCTGCCAAGTCTTTTGCTTTCGTTGTGAGTGATTTTCGTGTGCAAGTTCGGTACTAGTCCCTCTAGGATTTTCCAGGTGTATATAATCATGCATCTCTCCCTCCTGCGTTCCAGGGAGTACAGGTTCAGGAACTTCAAGCGCTCCCAGTAATTGAGGTGTTTTATCTCCGTTATGTGCGCCGTGAAGGTTCTCTGTATATTTTCTATGTCAGCAATTTCATCTGCCTTGAATGGTGCTGTTAGTTGGCAGCAATATTCCAGCATAGATAGAACAAGCGACCTGAAGTGCCATCATGGGCTTGGCATCCCTAGTTTTGAAGAATCTCATTATCCATCCTGTCATTTTTCAAGCAGCTGCGATTGATACAATGTTATGGTCCTTGAAGGTGAGATCCTCCGATATGATCACTCCCAGGTCTTTGACGTTGGTGTTTCGCTCTATTTTGTGGCCGGAATTTGTTTTGTACTCTGATGAAGTTTTAATTTCCTCGTGTTTACCATATCTGAATAATTGAAATTTCTCATCGTTGAACTTCATATTGTTTTCTGCACCCCTTTGAAAGATTTGGTTGATGTCTGCCTGGAGCCTTGCAGTGTCTGCAATGGAAGACACTGTCATGCAGATTCGGGTGTCATCTGCAAAGGAAGACACGGTGCTGTGGCTGAAATCCTTGTCTATGTCGGATATGAGGATGAGGAACAAGATGGGAGCTAGTACTGTGCCTTGTGGAACAGAGCTTTTCACCGTAGCTGCCTCGGACTTTACTCTGTTGACTACTTTTCCTGTTATTCCTTTAGCACGCATTATGTGCGCTATTACACCATGGTCACACTTGTCGAAGGCTTTTGCAAAGTCTGTATATATTATATCTGCATTCTTTTTGTCTTCTAGTGAATCTAGGATCTTGTCATAGTGATCCAATAGTTGAGACAGACAGGAGCGACCTGTTCTAAACCCATGTTGCCCTGGGTTGTGTAACTGATGGGTTTCTAGATGCGTGGCGATCTTGCTTCTTAGGACCCTTTCAAAGAGTTTTATGATATGGGATGTTAGTGCTATCGGTCTGTAGTTCTTTCCTATTGCTTTACTGCCCCCTTTGTGCAGTGGGGCTCTGTCTGTTGTTTTAAGAAACTGTGGGACGACCCCCGTGTCAATGCTCCCTCTCCATAGGATGGTAAAAGCTCGTTATAGGCTTTCTCCCTCAACCAGCGAACCAGGGGCTAAGGGTTGATGATGGGGCCCCGTCGTTCAATCAGTACCCAGGTTCCAGCCAATGGAAAGATGGTTTTGGCAATCGCAGAGGTGATGTGGGTACCACTCACCCGTCTGCCCTTGCCATTCCCATTCTAGAGCTGGTTGAAGCACGGTCTGCTCTCTAGTGGCTTCTATTCTGCCTTGCTTAAAGGAGTGCACTAATACCTATTGTTGTACATAGTGTATATAGTGTACATACTTCTGTTCTAAATTGGTGAAGGGTAAAATAAGTCAAAAGTTTTTCTGCTGTGTTTATTTTGCTCCCTTTACACCCAGGATAACAGGCCTTTGGGACTCCTGGGTTGTAATAGCTTCATATCTAGAAGTAAAAATAACAGAAATCCTCAGGTTGTTCTTCAACTCTATATATCCTTAGTTAGGCCTCATTTGGATTATGCTGCGCAGTTCTGGTCACCGTATTACAGAATGGATATAAATGCTCTGGAAAACGTACAGAGGAGGATGACAAAGTTGATCCCATATATCAGAAATCTTCCCTATGAGGATAGACTGAGTACCTTGAATCTGCACTCTCTCGAAAGGCGTAGAATTAGGGGGGATATGATCGAGGTGTATAAATGGAAAACAGGAATAAATAAAGGGAATGTAAATAGCGTGCTGAAAATTTCCCACCAAGACAGGAGTCGCAGCAATGGTTTCAAGTTGGAAAAATTCAGATTCAGGAAGGATATAGGAAAGCACTGGTTTGGTAATAGAGTTGTGGATGAGTGGAACAAACTCCCGAGTACATTTATTCAGGCTAAAACGTTGTGTAGTTTTAAAAATAAGTTAGATAAATACATGAGTGGGTGAGAGTGGGTGTGAGTTTGACCTGACTAGTTTGTGCTACTAGGTCTGATGCGGTGCTCCTTCCTTAAGTGGAAGTGACCTGATTAGGTGTGTCATTGGGCTAATCCGGGGGAAACGTGGACCTGCTTCGCATGGGTCAGTAGGCCTGCTGCAGTGTTCCTTCTTTCTTATGTTCTTATGTCATTTTTCTAGCAGCTGCGATTGATACAATGTTATGGCCCATGAAGGTGAGATCCTCCGACATGATCACTCCCAGGTTTTTGACGTTAGTTTTTTAGCTCTATTGTGTGGCTAGAATTTGTTTTATACTTTGATGAAGTTTTAATTCCCTCATGTTTACCATATCGGAGTAATTGAAATTTCTCATCGTTGAACTTCATATTGTTTTCTGCAGCCCTTTGAAAGATTTGGTTGATGTCCGCCTGGAGCCTTGCAGTGGCTGCAGTGGAAGACAGTCATGCAGATTCGGGTGTCATCTGCAAAGTAAGACACGGTGCTGTGGCTGACAGCCTTGTCTATGTCAGATATGAGGATGAGAAACAAGATGGGAGCGAGTACTGTGCCTTGTGGAACAGAGCTTTTCACCGTAGCCACCTCAGACTTTACTCTGTTGACTACTACTCCGTTTTCTGTTTGTGAGGAAATTATAGATCCATCTACCAACTTTTCCTGTTATTCCTTTAGCACGCATTTTGTGCGCTAATACACCATGGTCACACTTATCTAACGCTTTTGCAAAGTCTGTGTATATTACATCTGCAATCTTTTTGTCTTCTAGTGCATCTAGGACCTTGTCGTAGTGATCCAGTAGTTGGGACAGACAGGAGCGGCCTGTTCTAAACCCATGTTGCCCTGGGTTGTGTAACTGATGGGTTTCTAGATGGGTGGCGATCTTGCTTCTTAGGACCCTTTCAAAGATTTTTATGATAGGGGATGTTAGCGCTATCGGTCTGTAGTTCTTTGCTATTGCTTTACTGTCCCCTTTGTGGAGTGGGGCTATGTCTGTTGTTTTTAGTAACTGTGGGACGACTGAGTAGTCGAAATTTCTCCTCGTTGAACTTCATGTTGTTTTGAGTGGCCCATTTGAAAATTTGGTTGATGTCCGCTTGGAGTCTTTCAGTGTCTTCGATGAAGGTCACTGCCATGATGATCCGGGTGTCATCCGCAAAGGAAGACACCAGAGCTATGGCTGACATCTCTGTCTCTGTCAGAAATAAGGATGAGGAATAGAATGGGAGCGAGTACTCTGCCTTGTGGAACAAGCTTTTCACTATGGCTGCCTGGGACTTTACTTTGTTTACTATTACTCTTTGTGTTCTATTTGTCAGGAAGTTATAGATCCATCTAACAACTTTTTGTTATTCGTTTGTCACGCATTTAGTGTGTTATTACACCATGGTCACATCTGTATTTTGTTTATCCTCAACAGCATCCAGGACCTTGTCATAGTGGTCCAGGAGCTGGAAACAGGGAGGAGCGACCTGCTCTAAAACCCGTGTTGCCCTGGGTTGTGTAACTGATGGGTATCTAGGTGGTTGGCGATCTTGCTTCTTAGAACCCTTCTTTTAGATTTTTTTGATATGGGATGTTAGTGCTATCGGTCTGTAGTTCTTTGTAATTGCTTTACTGCCACATTTGTGGAGTGGGGCTATGTCTGTTTTTTTAGTGAGTGCTGGATGACCGGGACTTCTTGTAATTCTTGATGAACACAGAGTTCCATGAGCCTTGGCCTGGGGCATAATGCATGGGCATGTCATTTATTACCTTTTCACAGTCTTGTGGAGTTAGGATAATATCCGAGATGTTTGAGATGACAAAATTTTTGGTCTCGTTCATGAATTCATTTGGATTGTGGACCCTTAGTCTAGGCAGCGGCTCGCTGAACACTGAGTCTTATTGGGACTCTAAAATCTCACTCATTTCTTGGCTGTCATCTGTGTATGTCCCGTCTTGCCTAAGCAGGGGCCCAATACTGGATGTTGTTTTTCCCTTAGATTTGGCATAACAGAAAAAGTATTTCCTTTTTTTTTTTCAAATTCCTTTATGGCTTTTAGTTCTTCCTGAGATTCTTGTCTCCTGTAAGATTCCTTCAGCTTATTCGATATTTGCAGTTTCATTGACCAGGTCCTCCCTTCGTATTTCAGATATATTTGCCCCTCTCAGGAGCTCTGCAACTCTTTGCCTTCGTCTGTATAAGGAGCATCTCTCTCTTTCTAGCTACATCCTCTCTCTCTTTCTCTTAAAGGAATGTGCCTCGAGCAGCTCTCAAGAACCACAGAGTTCATTTTTTCTAGGAAAATGTTCGGATCCGTGTTGTTTAGGATATCTTCCCAGCTTGTTTCATTTTGGGCATGATTGACTTGATCCCATTGTATGTTTTTGCTATTAAAACTGATTTTTGTGAAGACACCCTCATGACTGATCACGTTTTGCTGGTCAGGAGCCCTGTACATACATGTCTGTACCTCTACTATGTTCTGATATGAGTGTGTTGTCTTTGATACGGTTATATTACGTATCAGATCGTCATTTTTAGTGAAGATGAGGTCCAGCGTATTTTCTAGTCTTGTAGGCTCTACTGTTTGCTGGTTTAAGGTGAATTTATTGCAGAGATTTAATAGTTCGTGTGTGTGTGAATTTTCATCATAGCTGCCTCCCAGGGTGATCTCTGCTAAAACATTGTTTGCTATATTCCTCCATTTTAGGTGTCAGCAGTTGAAATCTCCCAGTAGTAAGATGTTTGGGGCAGGAGTTGGGAGATTTTCCAAACAGTGGTCAATTTTCAAAAGCTGCTCCTGGAATTGCCGGAAAGTTGCATCTGGAGGCTTGTATACAACCACAATGACGAGGTTTTGGTTTTGAATCTTTACCGCCAAAATTTCAACTACATCATTTGAGGTGTTTAGTAATTCTGAGCAAATGAGCGACTCTGTGACATACAGGCCAACCCCTCCCCCCCCCCTTGTTGCCTGTTTAGTCTGTCACATCTTAATAGGTTATAACCTGGGATCCATATTTCGTTGTCATAATGATCCTTTATGAATGCTGCAAACATTGCATTTGGCTTCCTGAGTAGTCCCTTGATGTAAGGAATTTTGTTTCTTGATGGCTTTAAACCCTGTATGTTCGCTAAAACAAATGTGGTTATATTTTTGTGGAATTTAAGGGGGTTTATCTGCTAGCTCTAAATATCTGTTGTTCTGGAATGGAGGCCAATGTCCGTGCCTCTGCTCCAGAAGTGTTTTCAGTTGGTGTACAAATATTGTCATTTCTTGCTAGTCTTTTTTCCTCCTGGCCCTAAAAGCGCTCTGTCCCTGGAGGGCTGTGCTCCCCCCATTTGTTTCCCATAGTCTGGCTGGTGTCTGTCTTCTTGTTCCCTTTAGATGATGTGCCTGGCAGTATACGTTACAGCATTTTCATTCATGGATTGACGAGTGACACATTTTGGGGTTAAATAAGTTGCAGGAAGGGATGCACTCTCCTGTTGCCATGTGGGTGGGGCATTTTTTGGGGTGGTCAAAGGTGCATGTCCCATCTGTTTTACCAGATATACCATGCCTGCAGATACCCAAGGCATAGTATTTGCATAGATTGGATTTCCGTTTGCTAGGATTCATTGTAATTGCATTTGCTGCTGATGCATTTTTTCCCGTTTCCTCCCTATCTATCATCCCTGTATGGACATCAGTGCTTCCACCAGGTTTTCCTGGTAATGTGTCCACACTATTTCCTGAGGCATCCCCTCTCGCTCCATCTCCAGCAGTATCTCTATGTTGTACCTCTGTGAATTGAATAGCATTGTCTTGTTTCATCACCAGGGCCAATGTCTCCTTTGGTTTCACTGTCCTCCAGGACAACACTAGCACCCTCAGGAACACTGTCTTCCAAGACAACACTAGCACCCTCAGGAACACTGTCCTCCAGGACAACACTAGCACCCTCAGGAACACTGTCCTCCAGGACAACACTAGCACCCTCAGAAGTACTGTCGTCCAAGACAGCCCCGTCTAAACCTCCATCTTATTTTCCCAGTTGTCATAGCATGCTGACATGTCTTTCAAGAGGGATCTTTTATTAGTGTTCTTGTCTTTTAATATAGATGCAATTTCCTCATACAGGCGAATCTCATTTGGGGAGACCCAAAAACATCTCTCTGCATCTATGTCAAGTGTGGTCACTGGTTCAAAATCCCTGCATATACCATGGGACCATTGACTACAGAAATTGCAAGCAACCCAGGCCTGTTTTCGTCCCTTAACCATTCTGCAGACTGCAGAGATCTTCATGGTGGTCATCCTACAACTCTTGACAACTCTCCTACCTAGCTAGTCAATAATTTCTGGAAGTATTAGTTGTCTTTAACAGTTCTTCCGATTTGGCTGGCGAGGATAGGCTTTTATATAAATATTTTTATATGTAATATATATATATATATATATATATATATATATATATATATATATAATATATATATATATATATATATATATATATATATATATATATATATATAATATATATATATATATATATATATATATATATATATGTCGTGCCGAATATGTAAAACTGGTCAATTAGCAAGAACTCGTTTAAAATTACGTCCTTTCTAAAATTTTCTCTTATACGTTTAAAGATATATTTTTTTCATTAATGTTGATGTAAAAATTTTATAATTTTGAAAAAAAAGGGAATTTAAAAAAACTTACCAAACCTTATTAAAACCCTTGGGGCAATTTTTTTTTCCCAAAACCCAACAAAAATATTTTTTAGATTGTTTAAAATAATTTTAAAATTACTAAACAAACTCAGGGGAAAAAACATTTTTTTTGATAGGGTTTAGGGAAAGATTTTGGCGACATCATTTTAATACACAAAATTTTAGCTTGTCCTATATGGCAAGATGAGCGTTGCCCATTTAAGCCAAGATCGCAAATTCAGCCTATTGGCACAAATATATTTTTTATATATATATAGTCGGCCGAATATGTAAAAAATGGTTTAATTAGCCAAAAAACTCATTTAAAATTAAGTTCCCTTTTTAAAAATTTTTTCCTATACGATTTTTTATAAAATTTTTTTTTTTTAATGTTGATGTAAAAAAATTTTTTAAATTTTTCAACCCCAAAAGGGGGAAATTATAAAACTTAAAAATAAACCTTATTATAAAAAAGAACAATTTATTTTTAAAATAACCCAACTAAATATATTTTAGATTTGTTTTACAAAAAAATTTAATACTAAACAAACACAGTGAAATATATTTTTTTTTGTTTTGGTTTTAGAAAATTTTGGGCGAAAATTTTACATACACAAAAATTTTAAATTGCCATAGGGCAAGTAGCGTTGCTAAATTTTAAACCAAGATGAAGTTCTGCCCATTCGGCACGACATATATTTATTTTAATATAAAATAAAATATATATATTATATATATATAAATAATATATATTTTTTTTTATATATTTTATATATATATATATTATATATATATATTTTTAAAATATTTTTAATTTTAAGGCTGATGCATGAAGGGGGTTAGATGAAAAGCTGTAAGCCTTCTCCCTGAAAGCTGGGTGCCCTTGGGTAAACGTGTAGGGCATGCTACACGCCAAGGTATTGGCCAGTGTGGGGAGATAGGTTTAAAGCACTGCGTACCTTTTCCTAAGGTTCGTAGGTTCGGGTCTCCTTCAGCCAGAGATCGGGGTTTGGGTTATTTTGCATGCGCTACACGTTGACCCAAAGGGCACCCAGTTTTTAGGGAAAAGGCTTACAGCTTTTCATCTCACCCCTGCATGCACCAGCCTTACTAGAGATTTGAACAATGCAAGAATTCGGAGAGCATGCGAAATATACACAAACACTGATCTCTGGCTAAAGGGAGACCCCGAACCTACGAACCTTAGGACAAGGTACGCAGTGCTTTACCTATCTCCCCACACTGGCCCAATACCTTGGCGTGTAGCATGCCCTACACGTTTATCCAAGGCAGCCAGCTTTCAGGGAGAAGGCTTACAGCTTTTCATCTCATCCCCTGCATGCATCAGCCTTATATATTATATAAAAATATATATATATATATATTATATATATATATATATATATAATATATAAATATATAATATTTATATATATATAATATATATATATATATATATATAATAATATATATGTCGTGCCGAATAGGCAGAACTTGCGATCTTGGCTTAAATAGCAACGCTCATCTTGCCATATAGGACAAGTGAAAATTTGTGTATGTAATAATTTCGCCAAAATTATTCTGAACCAAACAAAAAAAAATATATTTCACTGTGTTTGTTAGTATTAAATTATTGTAAACAAATCTAAAATATTTTAGTTGGGTTAGGTTAAAATAAATTGTTCTTGTTATAATAAGGTTAGGTAAGTTTTATAAGTTCCTTTTGGTGCAAAATTATAAATTTTTACATCAACATTAATGAAAAAAATATTATATAAACGTATAGGAGAAAATTTTAGAAAGGACTTAATTTTAAATGAGTTCTGCTAATTGACCATTTTTTACATATTGGGCACGACATATTATATATATAAATATATATGTCGTGCCAATAGGCTGAATTTGCGATCTTGGCTTAAATAGCAACGCTCATCTTGCCATATAGGACAAGCTAAAATTTGTGTATGAAAATGATGTCGCCAAAATCATTCTGAACCTATCGAAAAAAATGTATTTCACTGAGTTTGTTTAGTTTTAAATTATTGTAAACAAATCTAAAATATATTTAGTTGGGTTAGGATAAAATAAATTGCTCATGTTATAATAAGGTTAGGTAAGTTTTTAAGTTCCTTTTGGTGAAAAATTATAAAATTTTTACATCAACATTAATGAAAAAATATATCTTTAAACGTATAAGAGAAAATTTTAGAAAGGACGTAATTTTAAACGAGTTTCTTGCTAATTGACCAGTTTTACATATCGGCACGACTTTATATAATATATATATATTATATATATATATATATATATTTTATATATATATATATAGATATATATATATATAATATATTATATATATATATAAAATATATATATATTTTATATATAAATATATATATATATATACATAAAAAATAATTTATAAAAGCCTATCCTCGCCAGCCAAATCGAAGAACTTTTAAAGACAACTAATACTCCAAAAATTTATTGACTAGCTAAGGTAGGAGAGTTGTAAAGATTGTAGGATGACCACCATGAAGTCCTCTGCGTCTGCAGAATGTTTAAACAAAAACCCCACCTGGGTTGCTTGCTTTCTGTAGTCAATGGTCCCTGGTATATGCGGGATTTGAACCATGACCACACTTGACATAGATGCAGAGAGATGTTTTTGGGTCCCCCCAAATGAGATTCGCCTTATGAGGAAATTGCATCTATTTTAAAAGACAAGAACACTAATAAAAGATCCCTCTTGAAAGACATGTCAGCATGCAATGACAACTGGGAAAAATAAGATGGAGTTTTAGACGGGCTGTCTTGGACGACAGTACTTCTGAGGTGCTAGTGTTGTCCTGGAGGACAGTGTTCCTGAGGGTGCTAGTGTTGTCCTGGAGGACAGTGTTTCCTGAGGGTGCTAGTGTTGTCTTGGAAGACAGTGTTCCTGGGGGTGCTAGTGTTGTCCGGAGGACAGTGAAACCAAAGGAGACTTTGGCCCTGGTGATGAAACAAGACAATCCCTATTCAATTCACAGAGGTACAACATAGAGATACTGCTGGAGATGGAGCGAGAGGGGATGCCTCAGGAAATAGTTGGGCCCACATTACCAGGAAAACCTGGTGGAAGCACTGATGTCCATACAGGGATGATAGATAGGGAGGAAACGGGAAAAAATGCATCAGCAAGCAAATGCAATTTCAATGAATCCTAGCAAACGGAAATCCAATCTATGCAAATACTATGCCTTGGGTATCTGCAGGCATGGTATATCTGGTAAAACAGATGGGACATGCACCTTTGACCACCCCAAAAAATGCCCCACCCACATGGCAACAGGAGAGTGCATCCCTTCCTGCAACTTATTTAACCCCAAAATGTGTCACTCGTCAATCCATGAATGAAAATGCTGTAACGTATACTGCCAGGCACATCATCTAAAGGGAACAAGAAGACAGACACCAGCCAGACTATGGGAAACAAATGGGGGGAGCCACAGCCCTCCAGGGACAGAGCGCTTTTAGGGCCAGGAGGAAAAAAGACTAGCAAGAAATGACAATATTTGTACACCAACTGAAAACACTTCTGGAGCAGAGGCACGGACATTGGCCTCCATTCCAGAACAACAGATATTAGAGCTAGCAGATAAACCCCCTTAAATTCCACAAATATAACCACATTTGTTTTAGCGAACATACAGGGTTTAAAGCCATCAAGAAACAAAAATTCCTTACATCAAGGGGACTACTCAGGAAGCCAAATGCAATGTTTGCAGCATTCATAAAGGATCATTATGACAACGAAATATGGATCCCAGGTTATAACCTATTAAGATGTGACAGACTAAACAGGCAACAAGGGGGGGGGGAGGGGTTGGCCTGTATGTCACAGAGTCGCTCATTGCTCAGAATTACTAAACACCTCAAATGATGTAGTTGAAATTTTGGCGGTAAAGATTCAAAACCAAAACCTCGTCATTGTGGTTGTATACAAGCCTCCAGATGCAACTTTCCGGCAATTCCAGGAGCAGCTTTTGAAAATTGACCACTGTTTGGAAATCTCCCAACTCCTGCCCCAAACATCTTACTACTGGGAGATTTCAACTGCTGACACCTAAAATGGAGGAATATAGCAAACAATGTTTTAGCAGAGATCACCCTGGAGGGCAGCTATGATGAAATTCACACACACACGAACTATTAAATCTCTGCAATAAATTCACCTAAACCAGCAAAACAGTAGAGCCTACAAGACTAGAAAATACGCTGGACCTCATCTTCACTAAAAATGACGATCTGATACGTAATATAACCGTATCAAAGACAACACACTCATATCAGAACTTAGTAGAGGTACAGACATGTATGTACAGGGCTCCTGACCAGCAAAACGTGATCAGTCATGAGGGTGTCTCACAAAAATCAGTTTTAATAGCAAAAACAACAATGGGATCAAGTCAATCATGCCCAAAATGAAACAAGCTGGGAAGATATCCTAAACAACACGGATCCGAACATTTTCCTAGAAAAAATGAACTCTGTGGTTCTTGAGAGCTGCTCGAGGCACATTCCTTTAAGAGAAAGAGAGAGAGGATGTAGCTAGAAAGAGAGAGATGCTCCTTATACAGAACGAAGGCAAAGAGTTGCAGAGCTCCTGAGAGGGGCAAATATATCTGAAATACGAAGGGAGGACCTGGTCAATGAAACTGCAAATATCGAATAAGCTGAAGGAATCTTACAGGAGACAAGAATCTCAGGAAGAACTAAAAGCCATAAAGGAATTTGAAAAAAAAAAAGGAAATACTTTTCTGTTATGCCAAATCTAAGGGAAAAACAACATCCAGTATTGGGCCCCTGCTTAGGCAAGACGGGACATACACAGATGACACCAAGAAATGAGTGAGATTTTAGAGTCCCAATAAGACTCAGTGTTCAGCGAGCCGCTGCCTAGACTAAGGGTCCACAATCCAAATGAATTCATGAACGAGACCAAAAATTTGGTCATCTCAAACATCTCGGATATTATCCTAACTCCACAAGACTGTGAAAAGGTAATAAATGACATGCCCATGCATTATGCCCCAGGCCAAGGCTCATGGAACTCTGTGTTCATCAAGAATTACAAGAAGTCCCGGTCATCCAGCACTCACTAAAAAAACAGACATAGCCCCACTCCACAAATGTGGCAGTAAAGCAATTACAAAGAACTACAGACCGATAGCACTAACATCCCATATCAAAAAAATCTAAAAGAAGGGTTCTAAGAAGCAAGATCGCCAACCACCTAGATACCCATCAGTTACACAACCCAGGGCAACACGGGTTTAGAGCAGGTCGCTCCTCCCTGTTCCAGCTCCTGGACCACTATGACAAGGTCCTGGATGCTGTTGAGGATAAACAAAATACAGATGTGACCATGATGTAATAACACACTAAATGCGTGACAAACGAATAACAAAAAGTTGTTAGATGGATCTATAACTTCCTGACAAATAGAACACAAAGAGTAATAGTAAACAAAGTAAAGTCCCAGGCAGCCATAGTGAAAAGCTTGTTCCACAAGGCAGAGTACTCGCTCCCATTCTATTCCTCATCCTTATTTCTGACAGAGACAGAGATGTCAGCCATAGCTCTGGTGTCTTCCTTTGCGGATGACACCCGGATCATCATGGCAGTGACCTTCATCGAAGACACTGAAAGACTCCAAGCGGACATCAACCAAATTTTCAAATGGGCCACTCAAAACAACATGAAGTTCAACGAGGAGAAATTTCGACTACTACAGTCGTCCCACAGTTACTAAAAACAACAGACATAGCCCCACTCCACAAAGGGGACAGTAAAGCAATAGCAAAGAACTACAGACCGATAGCGCTAACATCCCCTATCATAAAAATCTTTGAAAGGGTCCTAAGAAGCAAGATCGCCACCCATCTAGAAACCCATCAGTTACACAACCAGGGCAACATGGGTTTAGAACAGGCCGCTCCTGTCTGTCCCAACTACTGGATCACTACGACAAGGTCCTAGATGCACTAGAAGACAAAAAGATTGCAGATGTAATATACACAGACTTTGCAAAAGCGTTAGATAAGTGTGACCATGGTGTATTAGCGCACAAAATGCGTGCTAAAGGAATACAGGAAAAGTTGGTAGATGGATCTATAATTTCCTCACAAACAGAAAACGGAGTAGTAGTCAACAGAGTAAAGTCTGAGGTGGCTACGGTGAAAAGCTCTGTTCCACAAGGCACAGTACTCGCTCCATCTTGTTTCTCATCCTCATATCTGACATAGACAAGGCATGTCAGCCACAGCACCGTGTCTTACTTTGCAGATGACACCCGAATCTGCATGACTGTCTTCCACTGCAGCCACTGCAAGGCTCCAGGCGGACATCAACCAAATCTTTCAAAGGGCTGCAGAAAACAATATGAAGTTCAACGATGAGAAATTTCAATTACTCCGATATGGTAAACATGAGGGAATTAAAACTTCATCAAGTATAAAACAAATTCTAGCCACACAATAGAGCTAAAAAACTAACGTCAAAACCTGGGAGTGATCATGTCGGAGGATCTCACCTTCATGGGCCATAACATTGTATCAATCGCAGCTGCTAGAAAAATGACATAAGAACATAAGAAAGAAGGAACACTGCAGCAGGCCTACTGACCCATGCGAAGCAGGTCCACGTTTCCCCCGGATTAGCCCAATGACACACCTAATCAGGTCACTTCCACTTAAGGAAGGAGCACCGCATCAGACCTAGTAGCACAAACTAGTCAGGTCAAACTCACCACCCACTCTCACCCACTCATGTATTTATCTAACTTATTTTTAAAACTACACAACGTTTTAGCCTGAATAAATGTACTCGGGAGTTTGTTCCACTCATCCACAACTCTATTACCAAACCAGTGCTTTCCTATATCCTTCCTGAAACTGAATTTTTTTCCAATTTAAAACCCCTTGTGCGACTCCTGTCTTGGTGGGAAATTTTTAGCCGCTATTTACATTCCCTTTATTTTTTCCCGTTTTCCCCTTTTTTAAAACCCGATCATATCCCCCCTAATTCTCGCCTTTCGAGAGGTGCAAAATTTAAGGTCTCAGTCTATCCCTTGGGGAAAATTTCTGATAATTTGGTAACTTTGTCATCCCCCGTACGTTTTCCGGCATTTATATCCATTCGTAAAACGGGGCCCGAATGCGCGCATAATCCAAATGGGCCTAACTAGGAATTAAGTTGAGACAACCTGAGGATTTCTGTTATTTTACTTCTAGTATGAAGTATTCAACCCCGGATCCCAAAGGGCCTGTTATCCTGGGTGTAAAGGGGCAAAAAAAAACACAGCAGAAAAAAATTTTGACTTATTTTAAAACCCCTTTACCAATTTAAACAGAAATATGTACACTATATACACTATGTACAACAATAGGTATTAGTGCACTCCTTAAGCAAGGCAGAATAAAAAGCCACTAGAGAGCAGACCGTGCTTCAACCAGCTCTAGAATGGGAATGGCAAGGGCAGACGGGTGAGTGGTACCCACCATCACCTCGGGCGATTGCCAAAAACCATCTTTCCATTGGCTGGAACCTGGGTACTGATTGAAACGACGGGGCCCCATCATCAACCCTTTAGCCCTGGTTTGCTGGGGGGTGAGAGAAAGCCTATAACGAGCTTTTACCATCCTAGGGAGAGGGAGCATTGACACGGGGGTGTCCCACATTTTTCTTAAAAACAACAGACAGAGCCCCACTGCACAAAGGGGGCAGTAAAGCAATAGGAAAGAACTACAGACCGATAGCACTAAACCCCATATCATAAAACTCTTTAAAAGGGGTCCTAAGAAGCAAGATCGCCACGCATCTAGAAACCCAAATCATTTACACAAACCCAGGGCAACATGGGTTTAGAACAGGTCCGCTCCTGTCTGTCTCAACTATTGGATCACTATGACAAGATCCTAGATTCACTAGAAGACAAAAAAAATGCAGATTAATATATACAGACTTTGCAAAAACCTTCGACAAGTGTGACCATGGTGTAATAGCGCACATAAAGGGGTGCTAAAGGAATAACAGGGAAAAATAGTCAACAGAGTAAAGTCCGAGGCAGCTACGGTGAAAAGCTCTGTTCCACAAAAGGGACTACAGCTCCCATCTTGTTCCTCATCCCCCATATCCGACTAGACAAGGATTGTCAGCCACAGCACCGTGTCTTCCTTTGCAGATGGGCACCCGAATCTGCATGACAGTGTCTTCCATTGCAGACACTGCAAGGCTCCAGGCAGACATCAACCAATTTTTTCAAAGGGGTGCAGAAAACAATATGAAGTTCAACGATGAGAAATTTCAATTATTCAGATATGGTAAACACGAGGAAATTAAAACTTCATCAGAGTACAAAACAAATTCCGGCCACAAAATAGAGCGAAACACCAACGTCAAAGACTGGGAGGTGATCATATCGGAGGATCTCACCTTCAAGGACATAACATTGTATCAATCGCAGCTGCTTGAAAAATGACAGGATGGATAATGAGATTCTTCAAAACTAGGGATGCCAAGCCCATGATGCACTTCAGGTCGCTTGTTCTATCTATGCTGGAATATTGCTGCCAACTAACAGCACCATTCAAGGCAGATGAAATTGCTGACATAGAAAATATACAGAGAACCTTCACGGCGGCACATAACGAGATAAAACACCTCAATTACTGGGAGCGCTTGAGTTCCTGAACCTGTACTCCCCTGGAACGCAGGAGGAGAGATGCATGATTATATACACCTGGAAAATCCTAGAGGGACTAGTACCGAACTTGCACACGAAAATCACTCACAACGAAAGCAAAAGACTTGGCAGACGATGCAACATCCCCCCAAATGAAAAGTAGGGGTGTCACTAGCACGTTAAGAAACAACACAATAAGTGTCAGGGGCCCAAGATTGTTCAACTGCCTCCCAGCATACATAAGGGGGATTACCAATAGACCCCTGGCAGTCTTCAAGCTGGCAATGGACAAGCACCTAAAGTCGGTACCTGACCAGCCGGGACTGTGGCTCATACAGTGGATTGTGCGCAGCCAGCAGTAACAGCCTTGTTGATCAGGCTCTGATTCACCATGAGGCCTGGTCATAGACCCAGCCGTGGGGGCGTTGACCCCTGGAACTCTCTCCAGGTAAACTCGCAGGTATGGAAAACTTGAGGAAATTAAAAATGTGTCTGGGTATACGACAAATTCTAACCATACAAAGAGCAAAAAAGAAATGTGAAGCACCTGGGAGTGATAATGTCATAGGATCTCGCCTTCAAAGACCACAACAATGTATCTACCTCATCCGCTAGGAAATGATAGGATGGTTGATGAGAACCTTCAAATCTGGGGACGCCGAAGCCCATGATGACACTCTTCAAATCGCTTGTGCTCTCTAGGCTGGAATTCTGCTGTACACTAACGGCCCCCTTCAAGGTTGGCGACATTGCAGACCTGGACAGTGTACAAAGAACTTTCACGGCACATATAAACACAATAAGGCACCTAAATTACTGGGAATGGTTGAAGGTCCTTGATCTGTATTCTCTGTAATGCAGGCGAGAGAGATACATGATAATATACACTTGGAAGGTTCTGGAGGAATTGGTACCAAACCTGCACACGAAAATCATCCCTATGAAAACAAAAGATTCGGCAGAGATGCAACATTCCCCCGATGAAAAGCAGGGGCGCCACGAGTACTTTGAGAGACAACAAAACAAGTGTCCGGGGCCCAAGACTGTTCAACTGCCCCCCAGCATACATAAGGGGGATTACCAATAGACCCCTGGATGTCTTTCAAAAGACACTGGACATGTACCTAAACTCTAGTACCAGACTAACTGGGATGTGGTTCATACGCCAATTTGCGTGTGGCCGGCAGTAACAGTCTGATTGATCAGACCCTGCTCCACCAGCAGGTCTGGTCTCAGACCGAGCAGTGGGGAGTTGACTCCCAAAACCCTCTCCAGGTAAACTCCAGGTAAGTAGTCACAAATGAGATTGGGGCAGGTAAATCAAGAAAATGGAGCATACTCAAAGTGTGACCGTACTTCTCCCTCATACAGAATCTTGCAACCATTACTGTCGAGAAAATGCGAGATACGTCAAGTGCTGTAAGCTTTCTGGCTGCATTGTTTGCAAGATTTACAACGTGGCTCTTCATGCTCAGTTTGGAGTCAAATTTCACTCCAAGGATATCAACTTATTCCCCAGCTACCAACACCTTTTACACCATACTAGCTACTGCTCTGGCATTACCATCAGGTACCTAGAGATTTCATCATTTTTTTCTCGGGTGCAAATGTTACCCCTCCTCGGTTTCTCCAGGCTGATATAGCTCTTAGCTGGTGTTTGATGTAGCTTGGAGCAGTGGGATTTTTTCTCATGGTTAAGTAAATGTCAGAGTACGGGTCGTCTGCATATGCATGGGATTCTGGGAATGAAAATGAAGAAGGTCATTGAAGTTAGACATTCCATAACAATGGCCCAAGCACATTTCCCTTTGGGTGGAACATTTTCCCTCAGTAGGATGTCTTCCTGATTCTTTTCCATTGAGAACTCCCCTTAGAGATCTACCATGAAGGTAATCACTGAGGAGACATTGTGCAGAGAATGCATTTCCCAGTGATTGCAGTTTTCCCACGAGGCCCTGGTGCCACCCCCGGTCGAAAACACCAGCATGTCCAGTGCTACCACACAGCTGACTTTGGATTCATCAGTGACTGCTGCCACTTGGTGGGAGGTTTCACAACAGATCAGCAGCAAAAGTAACCTTTCCTGAAGCCATATTGACGGTCACAAAGTAGTGAGTAGTAGTAGTGACCATTCCAATAGGTGGTGGCGAGCTCAGAACAAAGTGCTGGCCAAATTTCCTCTTTCCCCTAGCCAGACTGTCTGGAGTCCTCACCTTGGTCTTTGCAATCTTTAATGTCGTGAAAACAAGCCTTGTGGTCAGATGACCCAACATAACGGAGGGGTTGACAAGTGACTATACCCTTTTGCCAGGTCACTCACTGTCTCTACCTCCGTTATGTCGTACACATTTTAACCAGAAATACCTCTATAAAAAAATATATTTCATTGTGTTTGTTTTATTGTTAAATTATTGTAAAGTTATCTAAAAATATTAAGTTGGATTAGTCTAAATTAAATTGCTCTTTCTATAATTAGGTTAGTTAAGTTTTTAAGGGTCTCTTTGTACAAAATTACTAATTTTTGCATTAATATAAATGAAAAAAATATCTTTTAACGTATATGAGAAAATTTTAGAAAGGAAGTAATTTTAAATGAGTTCTTGCTAAACTGACCAGTTTATATATATAATATAATATATTATATATATATATATATATATATATATATTATATATATTATTATATATATTATATATATATATATATAAAATATATACATATATGTATATATATATATTTTATATATATATATATATAATATATATATATATATATTATAATATATATATATTATATATATATATATATATATAAAATATGTCGTGCCGAATAGGCTGAACTTGCGATCTTGGCTTAAAAAAAAAAAAAAAATAGCAACGCTCATCTTGCCATATAGGACAAGCTAAAAATTTTTGTATGCAATGATGTCGCCAAAATCATTTGAACCTATCGAAAAAAATGTATTTCACT
>NC_069487.1:23810622-23813122 GCF_026875155.1 Cherax quadricarinatus | reverse complement strand
ATATATATATATATATATATTAATTATATATATATATAATATATATATATATATATATATATATATATATATATATATATATATATATATATATATATATATATATATATATAATTATATTTGTAAAATTAATATTCCTCAATGAGTGACTTCATCTTTCTAAAACTGTTTCCCCTCAACGAAGGTTCCTTGATGTTGGTGAGGGGCTCTTGTATTTAGGGAATTGGATCTGTGCTCCAGTTCCCCAAATTAAGCCTGAATGCCTTCCACATCCCCCCCCAGGCGCTGTATAATCCTCCGGGTTTAGCGCTTCCCCCTTGATTGTAATAATAATAATAATCTAAAACTGTTTAAAAGTGTAATAACTTTCTTTCGAGAATTACTGCGCCTTAACTCGTGATATTTAATTTGTGTTTTGCGTCAGTAACTTCTTGGCGTCAGAATGTCTTCATCTTGGAATGTACAAAATATTATTTTATCCCTTCACAATTCAATTTGAAAAAAATTCCTTTGTTCTGAGTCCTGTGCAGTGAAAAAAATCAAATGATTAAACGATTAGTTATTTTAGGACGTCGCTGGAATATTTACTTTTGTACGCGTGAGGAATTCTCCCCTTTTGGGAAAAGGTTAATGTTTACTATCACTCTTCACTACCTAAAACAATGATGCATATGATCACCATTAGGGAAAAATTATCACCCACTGCGACAAACCCCCCACGCGAAACCACTACACTGCACAACCACCAATAAAAAATTTTTTCGACAACCACCACACTGCACAACCACCCCCCCCCCCCCGACAACACCACACTTCGACAACCACCACACTGCGACAACCACCACACTGGCAAAAATGGAAAAACTGGAAAAAAATTGGAAAAAAATTTGGACAAAAAAGAAAAAATGGGGAAACCAAATTGATACCACCCCCTGTGAAAAAAACATAAAAAACAAATGGACAACACCCCAATGGACAACCAACCCCACGGACATCCACCACACTGCGACAACCCCACACTGCGACAAAAACCCCCACACTGTGACAAACCCCCCACACTGCGCAAACCCCCAACCCCCGCACAACCACCACACTGCGACAACCACCACACTGCGACATCCACCACACGGCTACCACCCCCTGCGACAAAACCCCTACACTGCGCAACCACCACACTGCGACAACCACCACACTGCGACAACCACTAAACTGCGACAAAAACCCCCACACTGGACAACCACTACACTGCGACAACCACCACACTGTGACAACCACCACACTGCCGACAACCATACACTGCACAACCCCCACACTGCACAACCACCACACTGCGACAACCACTAACTGCGACAACCACCACACTGCGACAACCACCAAAAAAATGGAAAAAAATGTGAAAAAATGGAAAAATAATGGAAAAAATGGAAAAAATGGAAAATATACGCGACAACCACCACACTGGACAACCCCACCTGCGACAACCACCCCTGTGACAACCATACACTGGCAACCACCACACGCGACACCCCACACTGCGACAAAACCCCCAACTGCGACAACCCCCCACTGCGACAACCACCACACGCGACAAACCACCACACGCGACCAAAACCCCCCACGGACAACCACCACACCGACAACCACTACAGCGAAAAACCCCACACTGCGACAAACCCCCACACGCGACAACCACTTACGCGACAACCACCACACTTTCGACAACCACCACACTGCGACAACCCCACCGTGACAACCACTACACTGGCCAAACCACCACACTGCACAACCACCCCACTGCGACAAAAACCCCCACACTGCGACAACCACCACCGCGCAACCACCACACTGCGAAACCACCACATGTGACAACCCCACACTGCGACAACCCCTACACTGCGACAACCACCCCACTGCGAAAAAAAACCCCCACACTGCGCAACCACTACACTGCACAACCACCACCTGCGACAACCACCACACTTTAAAACCACCCCACTGCGACAACCACCACACTGCGACAACCACTAAAACTGGACAACCCTACACTGCGAAACCCCCACACTGCGACAAAAACCCCCACACTGCGAAACCACCCACTGCGACAACCACCACACTGCGACAACCACCACACTGCGACAACCACCGCTACCCCCCCCTTTCCCCTACCAACAATAAAACAACCACTGTTAAAATATCACTGTCACCAGTACAACTTAATACACCACCCCCATCCACCATACGCCAATACCCCAAAAAATCATGTATTTTCAATCATTATTATTATTATTATTATTTTATTTTTTTATTATTTTTATTTTTATAATTTGGAAAAATAAATCAACTTAATCTTCAAATTAAAAGGGCAATTTGTTTATCCCAAAGGGAAGGGAGGGTGGCGCAGTGGCAGTCATACGTTAAACTTGCTGGTTCTCTTTTAAATTTAAAAAGTGCTTCCTGTAGTTCACTATTCATGAAAAAAGAAGGTTTTTAAACCAAAATT
>NC_069487.1:23721895-23806895 GCF_026875155.1 Cherax quadricarinatus | reverse complement strand
AAGGGTCCGGTCAGAGGACACCCTGTTTTCAACAAATCCGTTTGAATCCGGTCGTTGGTTCACTTATTCCTAGGACGAATCCGGGCGAATCTGGATTAGTGGATCACTTATTTTGGACGTATCCAGTCGGTGATTTTGGACTAGCTCCTGGCACGGACTACTGGAAAAAATATTTAACATAAGGACGCAGTAGGGCAAAATTTGTAACTCTTTTGTTTACAGTCCGATTTTCTCCAGTTTTGGTACACAAGACAAAGTGTTTTCACTCTTTTTCGAAAATATTTATCAAAAATATACCTCAAACAACAACTGAGAAAAGACTGATTTACTGAAAATGCCCTTGTGGCCAAAATGTCTCTTATATGGGACTACGTAAGGTTGTTTGTTCACTTGGTGCCGAGAGAACAATGCTTATACTAATTTTCTGTGAGGCCTTTTCTCTAAATAAACTTATCCTTATTTCACAAAAAAATAAGTTTGTTAGTTCCTGGAATATTGCAAAAAAATCTGCCCTTTACTCCCACATAACTCCCAAAGTATTTGGAATATTTCCAAAAACTTATCACTGGAAATTAGAGAAATCATTATTCTACAATTTTTGTGAGTATTATATTCCATTTAATTAATTAATAAAGGAAGGATTTTGGACATTAGGTGAATAAGTTACTTGCGAGATATCGGCCTGGAGCGCCGGCCGGCCCCCGTCTCAAAAAAAAAAAAAAAAATTCGCGAAAATCGCGTTTGTTTGGGTGTATTTCTTAGTAAGCTGATGTTTTCTAGTGCAGTTATCCTCAAAACACCGTTTTCTCTTAGTCAGAGTCCAAAGAATACGACATGGAGAGGTGTAACTCAAATAATATCGAAATATTCCCGATGGTCTTTAAGATAAGATAAGATTTCGTTCGGATTTTTAACCCCAGAGGGTTAGCCACCCAGGATAACCCAAGAAAGTCAGTGCGTCATCGAGGACTGTCTAACTTATTTCCATTGGGGTCCTTAATCTTGTCCCTCAGGATGCGACCCACACCAGTCGACTAACACCCAGGTACCTATTTGCTGCTAGGTGAACAGGATAACAGGTGTAAGGAAACGTGTCGGAATTTCCACCCGCCGGGAATCGAACCCGGGCCCTCCGTGTGTGAAGCGGGAGCTTTAGCCACCAGGCCACCGGGCCATATTATGGCCTATTTTATTCAGTCTAGAGTATATAACATGATTGTATGTTATTTAGAGTGTTTATTATATCATATTGGATCAATTCTGATAGACAAATAAGCCGTAGAGTTGATATATAAGCGTAATAATGAGTGATTCCTGCTGGCACTCTCTGGAGCAGGAACACTGCCGAGCATTCCCGTCTGGTTCCTGGTTGTCTCTAAGTCTATGGATAAGCTCCGCCTACTGTTTTATGATGCCAAATAGTCAGTTATTATATTAGAAAGAATAATGCAAGAAAAAGCGATAAAAAGCAAGGAAAAAACTCCAAAATATATACGAGCCGTGAGCAGACTCGCTACCAACATCGCCGTCACCATACCTGATATAAATGACTATAATTTCTTGTAGAAACGTCGTAGAACATTCATACACAATACACAAATTCACTTATTCACTTATTCCTAAGGGCAGTGAAGGCCATCATGATAGTCAACCTGATGAGTGTAATGTATTGATAGATACTGAGTGTGGAGATGACCCGGTTGTTGATAATGGTGTATGTATCACTGGTCATAATGATGAGGGAAGTGATACATGTGATGATAGTGATGAGTGTAATAAAAGCGGAGAGTTGAGTGCGAGGGATAGTGTCACCTTCCATACATTCACAGACAAAGAGCGCAGTGACCTCTGTGTACAAAGACTCCCAAGAGGTCTCACTAATGGAAGTGCACTTAGGAGACTCATGGATAAGGATAATACTGATGATATTGATATTGATTATGTCTGTTTGTTATTTAGTAAGTTTTTTCATTTTTCTGAGAAATTGAAAACTATCCCTGGACTTTTATAATGGAACCAAACTCGTTATAAAACTATCCATTTTAAGTTGGAATATTGCGTCACTTAGAAAAAGATTTTCTGACCTGCATCATAAAGTAACCACTGAATCCATTGATATTGTGTGTCTACAAGAGTGCAGAGTCCCTGAAAAATCCCAACCCCCTAAATTGCCATCGTTTGTTGCATATAACCTCAAATCTACTAATTCTTGTGTTCTATATATTAAAAAATCACTTCCCCATCAACTTCTTGCACATAAGAAAACAGAGGGGCTACAGTATCACGGTGTTAGGATTTATATTGGGAACTCTGCTCTCAACATATTTAACTTGTACGCTCCTGCTGATAAGTTTAATTACTTGGAGCTCCCAACTTGTGGTCAGTCTGAACCTACTCTCATTATTGGTGATTATAATGCAAGACACAAAAGCATTGGAAACTCTCAGTTTGGTAATCGTAATGGCAATCAACTGTTGTCACTCTTAAACAGTCATGATAATGTGCAAATTATAGGTGTGAACCCACACATATCTATGGAGGTGTCCTTGATCTGTGTCTTGGCTTCAACATTACTTCTGCCAGCTGTGAGTCTTCCATTGTAACAGATATAGCGTCTGATCATTTCCCAAGGCTAACCTCTCTAGATATTGGTAATACTATTCTCCCTGGTGGGATATTCAAACGGAAACGTCTTAATGTTTCCCCTGATCAACATGATGACTTTGTTGCACATGTGACTGACTGGTATAATTCCTATGAGTGTATCTCTGTCGAGACTTTTAACAATGACCTTGTGAGCAGTATTCAGAACTTCTTAGAGCCGCCTCTGAAACCTCCTACTACTCTAAATCCAAATGACTTCCATAATAATCATAAGTCTTATAAAAATCATACCTATTACAATGATTCTAAACTTCGAACATTGAAACGTACTGCTCGCAGACTAGGCCTAGCCTATAGAAACCATCGTACCCCTGAAATGCTGAGCCTCTTCCAAACTGCCCTTGCTGCTGCCAGAGAGCGTATGACAGAGCTGCGGCAAACCGACTGGGAAAAATTTGTCAACGGTCTTAATGCTCACACCCCACTTAGCCGGGCATGGAGGGACATAAATAGAATTAAGGGTAACAGAACTGGCAGATCGCGCACCCTCATCCCTTGCATAGGGCGAATGAGTTAGTCAGTGCTTGGGCTGCTACATCTAGCTATGACAGTCTTCCCAGTACCACACAGGCGAAATTAATGGACAAATATGATGCAAGGGAGAGACTTGTTTGCTTTATGCTCAGCAAGGCAGATGACTGCAACATTCCTTTCACTAATTATGAACTTGATGCAGCACTAACTAAGGGCAACTCCACGGGGGGGGTCGCCTGGTGAGGATGGTATTACTTACAAACATACTCAGATTGCTGTGTCGAGTACCAGGTAATCCTTTACTTGAATTATATAACATGAGTTATGTCACTGGGGAGCTCCCTAAATCATGGACCAATAGCCTCATTATTCCCACTCCAAAGCCCAATCAACAAAACTCATTTCACCCAATATCCCTTACTAGCTGCTTGTGTAAAACATTTGAAAGGATGATTCATAATCGTCTTATGCACAGAATTAAGGAATTCTTGTCACCCCGGTTGCATGGCTTCATGCATGGAAGGAGTGTGCATCATTGCATTACCACCTTTCTCACTCTGCACACTGACAGCTCATACACTACGTTCCTTGACCTTAAATCCGCTTTTGATGTAGCCAACAGACATGTTAATCATTAGTGAACTGCCAGAATGGATGTTGGAGGATGGCTTCTCCGCTGGATTAAAGGTTACCTGTCCAACAGAAAGTCGTCGTGTTGTTCCAGGGACATAGAAGTGTAACTAAAGATTTGAATTAGGAACCCCACAGGGAGGTGTGCTTAGTCCCACCCTTTTCCAACATTTTGATTAATGCCTTACTTAATGCCATGCCTAGCCAGCCCCATCATTATATGGTAGTTTGCTGATGACATAATGATTCACACTACCGATTCTCCAACACCCCAAACATTCTTAATCATGTTTAGCCTCGTGTCAGGACCTTTGGTTAATAATCTCAGGGGATAAAACAAGATACTCAATAGGCGTCCTCTCGGCAGAGAGGCACAGTTCGTCAGATCCAGTTGCATGATGGTCTCTTCTAGAATATGTAAGCAGATACAGGTATCTAGGCTTTGAGGTTCCACTACTTGGACCTGTTGTAACGAGACTTTGTCGCCATACAAAGAAAGGCTGAGAGCACTTAGAGTTGTGGCAGGTTTTCATCCAGGTATGGTGCTAATGTTAAAATTGTGAAAATGATGTATCTTGCTTATATTAGATCATTGGTTGATTATGCAGCGCCACTACTTGCACTCGTGTCTGACTGGAAGCTTGGAGGGCTGGAAAAACTGCAAAACGAAGCAATGAGGATCATCCTAGGATGCCCTCGTACTGCCAAAATTTTAAATATGCGGAAGAACTTAATATTCCAAGCATTAGAGATCGTGTTACTGAAAGAAATATCCTTATTGGGGTCAATATGCTTAGGCTAGCCCATTCAAACCCCTGCACAGAAGCCCTCCAAACTTTCCTCAGCACTGGTGAACATCCTTCCAGATGGATCGAAAAAACTGGAACCGACCTCCGCATGAACCAGCTACATGATCTATATCAAGTTGGACAACAGAGACATTTCCCTGCTCCATGGGATATTACCCCATTCCAAACTACCATTCCTCCATTTCCCCCAAAACTCTTCTTAAATCACAACCAAAGCTTCGTCTTGAAGCCAAAACATGATGCCTTAAGCTGTATTGATAACTTAGTCACACAGAACAATCTTTCACAAATTATTTACGTCGATGGTTCTGTTCACCAGTCCACTGGTGCAGCTGGTAGTGCTGCTGTTGTCATACACTGGTGCAGCTGGTAGTGCTGCTGTTGTCATACACTGGTGCAGCTGGTAGTGCTGCTGTTGTCATACACTGGTGCAGCTGGTAGTGCTGCTGTTGTCACACAGGTGATGGCTTTCATAAGAAATTGGAGCACGCATCAATAACTGGGCCTCTACCCTTCAAACAGAACTGTTTGCCATACTCCTTGCACTCAAATGTGTCCATGTATCTAAGGTTGACACTTTAATTGTAACTGATTCTCTGTCATCCATAAATGCTCCAACTCATTAAGTATAAATTGTGGCATGCTTGTGTCAGAAGCCAGACATAGATATGGTAAGATTGTGGACAGTGGAGTCAGAGTGCACATGCTGTGGATTCCATCTCACATTGGTCTTCAGATGCATGATAGAACTGATAAATTGGCTAAGCTGTATGCTTTCAAAGAGGGGGTAGATTACAATCTTGGGTTGTCATTTAGCAGTTTGAGAACAATAATACGAAAAGAACTTCAAATGAACTTTATTGACTTAAGACTTAGGGAGATTGACACAAGTCAGTCCATCTATCATCATTCCATCATGCAGGAGGAGCCACATGTCTATGGTGCATCCAACAAGATAAGTAGGACTCTTGGATGTCACTACTGCCGGCTCCGGCTGGGTTACAAGTATCTTTGGCAGGTTAAATCACCACACATAGATTTAGACCAAACGAAATGTAAACTTTGCCAGATGGATTATTGTCACACCCTGCGTCATTATGTACTGGAGTGTGATAAAATTAATGAATTTAGAAACAACTCACTCAGAAGTGTTCAGAAATGGCTAAGTATTTTATCCACAGTGGTATATTGCAGACCATTCTGGAGAAAATACCCTGACTTTGCTAGCTGTAAATAAAGCATTACCACATGTGTGCATGTGTGTGTGTGTGTGTGTGTGTGGTGTGTGTGTGTGTGTGTGTGTGTGTGTGTGTGTGTGTGTGGGTGTGTGTGAGGGTGTGTGTTGTGTGTGTGTGTGTGTGTGTGTGTGTGTGTGTGTGTGTGTGTGTGAGTGTGTGTGTGTGTGTGTGTGTGTGTGTGTGTGTGTGTGTGTGTGCGTGCGTGTGCGTGCGTGTGTGTGGGTGTGTGTGAGGGTGTGTGTGCGGGTGTGTGTGAGGGTGTGTGTGTGTGTGTGCGTGTGTGTGTGTGTGTGTGTGTGTGTGTGTGTGCGTGTGTGGGTGTGTGTGGTGCGTGTTGGTGGGTGTGTGGGTGTGTGTGTGTGTGTTGTGGGTGTGTGTGTGTGGGTGTGTGTGAGGGTGTGTGTGTGGGTGTGTGTGAGGGTGTGTGTGTGTGGGTGTGCGTCCTTGTGGTGTATGCATATATTTGTACGCTCGTGTGCACATGTCCGTGCGTGCGCCCTCGTGTGTGTATGTGCGCGCGCGCGCTAGTGTGGGTGTATGATCCACTTAATATTTGTATTTATAACTCATTACAATTGTGACCAGGTGTGGACGTATCAGTGGTTCATTACTTTGTAATTGTTCATGACTGTAACCATGTATAGGAGTGAAGCTGATTCATTACCTCTGTAACTTGCCATGATTAGTGACCAGATCTACTGGAGTTCATTACCTTTGTAACTAGTTCAGCTATCATAACTTTGGGGTCCAGTCACTGGACCCATTATGTACCTTTGTAATCTTTTGACTACCGCCCACAGGATGGGTATTGGGTGCATAAAGATATTAACTAAAGTGTGTGTGTGTGTGTGGTGTGTGTGTGTGTGTGTGTGTGTGTGTGTGTGTGTGTGTGTGTGTGTGTGTGTGTGTGTGTGTGTGTGTGTGTGTGTGTGTGGTGTGTGTGACTCAACAATCAATATTTGCACCAATAACTCACTACAGTTGTGACCGGGTGTGGAAGTGTGAATTGCTCATTACTCTATAATTTGTTCATGATTGTAGCCAAAGTATAAACGTAAGTAACCATTCTACAGAATTCATTACCTTTGTAACTTGTGAGCTCATTACCTTTGTACCTAGTTCAGCTATCAAAACTTTGGAGTCCAGTCCCTGGACAAATTATGTACCTCTGTAATCTTTTGACTACCGCCCACAGGATGGGTATGGGGTGCATAATAAACATATTAAACTAACTAAACTCCTAGGACGAATCCGGGCGAATCTGGTTTAGTGGATCACTTATTTTGGACGTATCCAGTCGGTGATTTTGGACTAGCTCCTGGCACGGACTACTGGAAAAAATATTTAACAGAGTAATGTGTGTGTTCAGTTTGATAGAAAAAGTATAACTTGCGTGTTGGAGCAGCCGTGGCTTATGAGGATAAAGATTTCTGGAGGAATACATATTTAATGTTCATTGTGTATATTGCGACCGCTGCTAACTACAGGTTTAGTGTATTACCACAAATTGCCTACGTGACTACATCGCGGGTTCTATCCCCACCCGTGATATGGCTTGTTTACAATAAAGAACAATTTGTTGCTGGTTTTTAGCTATGGCAACATTGCAGAGGTTTCTGTATGATGTCACTAGATGGATGGTATCACTAAACTATAAGTAGACAGAATAGAGAACAGAGCAAAACGTCTCATCTCTCGCCTGGACCCATCCTGGATAGATCTGTCATTTCAGCAGAGCCTTCAACATAGGAGGGATGTAGGCGGCCTTACTGTTATGTACAAGGCCAACGTTGTCAAAGTACCACACTTGGTTCCACTTCAGGACAGCGAGAAGCAAGTTCCTATACCACAAGACGGACAGAAAGCAGCAACTTCACTCTGGCTGTACCATTCTCGAGAATATCTCTTAATCCGAAATCATTTATCCCCAGGATGTCTCGAGTCTGGAACATGTTCGTACAGCATATTGATATCAAAGAGATAAAGTCAGCTGATCGAATGAAAATGCTGGTCCACAGATGGCTCCAACTTCATCCTGTTCCCTACTTATGTGTTTCACAATGAAAATGCTTTCAAATGAGCTGATGTAGGCAACAGCTCTTGGCTTATCAATCTTATCAGTACAGTTAGGGATTTAACCCAACCTTGTCAAAACCTGTGTAAAAAGAGAGAGAGGGAGGGAGATAGGGGAAAGTGGGAGAGAGTGGGAGGAGGGAGAGAGAGAGAGAGAGAGAGAGGAAGGGAGGGTTGTAGGGGTCGAAACATAGCTCCTGGTAAGTGTGTCAGGGTGGTTTCTGTTTATTTATGATAGGGGCTTATGATTATGTAGGCTGTGTTAGTTCCTGGTCCCGCCTCTTCACTGATCGCTACTAGGTCCTCTCTCTCCCTGCTCCATGAGCTTTATCATACCTCGTCTTAAAGCTATGTATGGTTCCCGCCTCCGCTACATCACTTACTAGACTATTCCACTTCCTGACAGCTCTATGACTGAAGAAATACTTCCTAACATCCCTTTGGCTCGTCTGAGTCTTCAGCTTCCATTTGTGACTCCTTGTTTCTGTGTCCCCTCTCTGGAACGCAGTATTTTGTATGTCGTTATCATGTCTCCCCTTACCCTCCCGTCCTCCTCCCGTCAGGACTAGTTCCCTTAACGTTTCTTCGTAGGACATTCCCCTTAGCTCTGGAACTAGCCTTGTTGCAATCCTTTGCACTTTCTCTAATTTCTTGACGTGCTTGACCAGGTGTGGGTTCCAATCTGGTGCTGCATACTCCAGTATTGGCCTGACGTACATGGTGTACAGTGCTAAGGTATCGGAACGCTATACTCTGGAAACTGAATGTTTAACCTGTGGGTCTCTGATAAACAACGTTTTTTTAAATAGTTTTTAATTAATTTCCTGAGGAAATAATTAATGTCTGGAGGAATATTCTCTGGATTGCAAGCGAGAAAGATATATGCTAGTTTGCAAGAAATGGAGGAGTTGACTCCCAAGTGTAGATGGTGCAGTACGGTGCAATTTATTACATTGCAACAAGTGCAATGTGATAAATGATTTATAATATCGACAAGTTGAATAATGAGACACTTGCGCACATGTGTTTGTGTATACATGTGTGTTCGTGCATGCATGTGTGTTCGTGTGTGTGTGTGTGAGTCATTTTTTATGTATACACTGCCTTTGTGTGCGTTAAATTATTCTGTTAGTTCCAGAAAACTGTTTCTCCTGCGTTTTGATTATCCAAGGTTTATTACTAGCTTAATACTAGCTCCTCCAATCCTGAATCCCTTATTTAGCAGCAAAGTCCCTGGTCCTTCTATGTTAGTTTGTGTACTGACAGTTTTGTCTGACCTTAGCGCTCGTGCGCGCTCACTAGAGTGTGTGTTAATCATAGCTCGCGGCTACCCACACTTCCCTAACCAGCTTCTCTTCCTTACTAAATGTTATGTACTCTATGTATGATATTCAGCTCTCCAGAGGTAGGGTTTATGACCCCTCAGCTGCCAGTCATGCAGTTAGTTTAATATGTTTATTATGCATCCCATACCCATCCTGTGGGCGGTACTCATACCCAACCTGTGGGCGGTAGTCATACCCATCCTGTGGGTAGTAGTCAAAAGATTACAGAGGTACATAAGGGGTCCAGGGACTGGGCCCCCAATGTTTTGATAGCTGAACAAGGTCAAAGGTAATAAACTCACAAGTTACAAAGGTAATGAATCATGTAAGAATGGTTACTTACGTTTATACATGGCTACAATCATGAACAAATTATTGAGTAATGAGCAATTTACACGTCCACACCCTGTAATGAGTTATTGGAAAAATTTTAATTGTTGGGCACACGCACACACACAAAAAACCCAAATGGGAGAGTACACACACACCACACGAGTACAAGCACTCACACATTAGGGTAAAAAATACAATGCAAACACAAAACTGAGGAGGAGGTGGAGAAGATCCTAAGTGCCTTTGATTTCCCCAAAGCGGTGGGACCGGAAATCTCCCCGTGGGTCCTTGGAGGGGGCGGGGACACTACGCGAGCCCTAAGAAAATCTTCAACATTCCCATGAAAGGGCAATCCCTGAATTTGGGAAAAAGGCAAATGTAGTCCCCATCTTAAAAAGGGAACAAAAAATAAAACATAAATTATGACCGTGTCAGAATGTATGAAAAGTCTTGGAAAGATTATCAGGAGGAGAGTGGTGGGCCCCTGGAGCGGAACAAGATTATAAACGACAGCCGAAGGATTCAAAAAAAGGCAAACCCTGTGTCCAAACCTACTAGATTTATGACAAGGAAAAACTGAAGTAAGAATTGAGGGGAGGGGTGGGTTGTTGCTTTTTTTGGGACTGAAGAGGCCTTCGACCAGGCACATATAATGGGAAGGGCACTGCAATGGATAGAAATCCCTAACAGGGGAACAGCAAGTCATGGCCCGTATGATGTAAAGGTGCCCCAGTGATAGCAGGGTCCCAAAGGGGTCAGTCCTGGGACCTGTACTTTTGGGTTTATGTGAATGGACATGACGGAAGGGATAGACTCAGAAGTGCCCCTTTTTGAGTGGTGAAGTTAATGAGGAAAATTTAAATCAGTGCGGACAAGCAGGTCTACAAAGAGCCTGGAAGGCTGGATGTGTGGTCCAGCAACTGGCTTTTTGATTTAAAACCCTCCCAAAAATGAAAATTTATAAAAGATTGGGGAAGGGCAAAAAAGACCGCAGACAAATTATTTTGGTTGCCAAAGACTGAAAAACCTCACCAAAGGGAAAAAGATTGGGGGTGAGGAACACCGAGCATATCCCCTGAGGCACACATAAACAGATAACTGCTGCAGCACCCGGGCGCCTGGCAAACTAGGATGCTTTCCCGATACCTCAGTAAGGATTCGTTCAAGACTCTGTGTACCATTTAGTTAGGCCTATACGGGTATGCGCACGGTTTGGAATCCACACCTGAAAAAGCAGTAAAAGAAATTAGAGAAAGTGCAAAGGTTTCGAAGATAGTCCAGGCTAGGGGGAGCTTACGAAAAAGGGTTGAGGGAAACGGCCTGATGACATGGAGGACAGGAGGGTCGGGGAACTGATAAGGGGCATATAAAATACGCCCCGAATGACAAGGGGGACAAAGCGGGTGTTCCGAAAAAGGGGCACGACACAAGGGTCACAAATTTGGAAAATTTGAAAATCAGAGAAACAAAAGGGGTTTGGAAGTATTTCTTCAATCATAGAGTAGTAAGCCCGGAATAGCTGGAAAGTGACGTGTGGGGGGCGGGACCCTACTGTTTTAAGGGGAGGTATGATAAAGTATGGGGGGAGGGGAGAGAGGACCTATAGCAATCAGCGAAGAGGGGGGCCAGGAAAAAATGACTCGCCCCTGTAACCACAGTAGGTGAATAAAATACATGAGTCAAATAGGGGTTCACTGCACCACTCACCCTTACACACACACACACACCACAAACACACCCCACACCACACAACCACAACACACACCACACCACATGTACGACGACCCGTCATCAGCATGGAACCTGTCACCGCACCATTGCGCACAAGTTTTTTCGCCTATTTGTGGTTTTTTGCATGTTGAGGCCCTGGGTGGCCCGCATATGTTTGATATGGTCATCACTCCGCAAGCTTTTACCAAATTAGAATAGAAAAAGCATGAATAGTGAATATAGTGTTTAGAGTGTGAGAAGGTAGAGTTCCAGGAGGAGTAGATAGTATTAAGTCAGAGTTATTGCAGTAAAAATACTTTGGAAGCTAGGAAGTTTTCTCCCAAAATGAACATGGAAAAGGATAATAACCAGCAATAAATTTATACTTAAATCCAGACACAAACACAAGGTGGGGAACTCAATATAAGCTAGGTGGGGCAAGCTTTTAAGGGCCCAAAATTTTAAGACGGTGCGAGGGTTTTAAAACCCCAGGAGGGTTTGGTCAGGGCACAAGAAGTTGTGGCCGTCATTAATGGCACAAGACACTCTCTTCCACCACACCCAAACACAAACACAAAAGCCACCGCACACAGGGGCCAGGAGCTGTGAAACGACCCCTCAACCCAAATAGGGGATACACAGGGGTGTGCAGTGTTATACCGGTTTGTTATTAGCGTAAGAATACTTAGGAAGCTAGGAAATCCTCTCTCAATGGAACAAGGAAAAAGATAATAAACCGCAAAAATTAAAACTAAATCCAGAAAGGGCAAAAAGTGGAGAGAGTAGCATAATTTGGGAAAATTGGCAAAAATTGTGCTCTGACGGGTTTTCAACCCCACCCCCTACCCCCCCCTAAACCCCCCTCCCACAAACAAGCCCACACAAAAGGGGTTTAGCCCACTCACACCCCACACCACACACACACACACCCCACACACACACCACACACACACCCACACTTTCACAACAACCCCTACATACACACACACACACAAACACACACCACACCACAACATACAACACACCACACATACCCCACACACCACCCCAAACACACACCCACCCCAACACACCCCACACACCCCACACACACCACACACACACCCTCCCCCCCTTTGGGACAAAAAACCATTTGACAAAAAACAATCCCTCCTCCCAAACCCACCTCTCCCCCTTTTCCCTAACCACCTCACCTTAGCCACCTACCCCCCCCCCAAAACCCACCTAACCCCCCCCCCAACCCCTTTTTAAAACCCCCCAGGATCCCTCCACCCCCTCCAATAACCTTTCCCCCCCTCCCCCATAACCATCCTCCCTCTCTTCTAAAAACCCCTTTCTCCCCCCTTCCCAAACCCCCTTTTCCCCCTTCCCTAACCACCTAACCCTGGGCCACCTCCCCCCCCCCAAACCATAAAACCCCCCCAAAATTTACCCTTCCATCCCCCCAAATAACCACCCTCCCCCTCCCCCAAACCCACCCACCCCCTCCCCTCTCTCAAACATGTACCCCCCCCTCCCCAAACCCCCTTTTCCCCCCTTCCCAAACCCACCAAACCCCTGCCCCTACCCCCCCCCCAAACCCATCAAAACCCCCTTTCCCCCAAAATATCTTACCCCTCCAAAAAAACCCACCCTTCCCCCCCCCCCACAACCATCCCCCCTCTCTCCAAACCATTTTTCCCTTTCCCCTAACCACCCACCCCCCCTTCTGGGAGAAGGGGAAACCCTAAAACCCAGGATGGGCCCAAGGGGCCCCAAAGGAAAGAATCGGGGGGAGGAATGGGGGGCCCAGAGCTCAAAAAAAGGGGGGAAAGGGGACGGGAGGAAGGGGACTAGATGAGCTGGAAAGAAAAGGGGAAGAGAGGTTAGCAGCAGAACCCGGGGAAGGGGGAAAGGCAACAGGCCCGCAGCAGAAATCAAGAAAAGAAGAATTAGAAGTGGAGCTGGACACTGAAACAGCCCAGAGCCCAAAGAAATTAAAAGTTTGCACCGGCAATGGCTACATCGGGACCAGAAAACCCAGGTTTCAAAAGGGAAAAGCAGGGAAAATTTAAAAACTGTATGCAGGGGTTTTGTAAAAACCCAAAAGGGGCCAAAAAAAGACAGGGAGCACACTGGGGACGGGAATGAGGGGTTTGGGAAAGCCCATTAAAAGGAAAACTAGGACATGTGCAGGGCCCTTTACCAGTCCCTTTGGGGGGGCCCGGGAAAACAGATAAGCAGGAAGGAAAACCAAGAAGCATGGGGGCCCATAACTGGGGAAAGGGGACAAAGGGAAAGGGAAAAACCTCCAGGGGAAAGGAAAACTAAAGCCCTTTCGGGAGGTTTGCAATGGGAGTCACAGTGGGGGGGGAAAAGGGGAAAGGATCCATGTTTGTTATGGGCTAGACGAAGCAAAAGGGGGAAACTTAGATAAAAGGAAAGCAGGAGGGGGAAAAAAGCGATTAAAAGATATCATGAAGGTGATAGGCGAGGGGGCAGGGACCCAGGTGGCAAATTTTCGGGAGAATTGGGTGGTTTAAAAAAAATGGAACAGCCTCTAAATTTAATTTTCAAGGCGAATAAAAACCCGAACCTATCTGCAGGGGAAAGCATGGCTGAGAGGCAAGCAGGATTTCCCGGGAAATGGGGTCCCTTGATGGGCCCCCAAAAAGGGCGGGGACGAAAGGAAGACGATGAAAGGAGAGTTAAAAAAACAAAAAGGGGGAAAATGGGGAGGAAATGAAAAAGGAGAGAAGAACCCCCAGGATCAAATGGAAGGACAAGCCCCCCCCAGAAAAACTGCAGAAGGACTCCACCCAAAGGACCCCCCCAAGGCAACTAAACAACCCAAACCCAAACCATCACACCCCAATCCCTCTGTTCCCCCCCCCCACCCACAGTTACCGTATTAGAACGGGAAGTTGAAGGTTTGGTACCCAAATTTGCGAGGGAAATTAACGAATAAACATGAGGAATGGAAGAAAAAATAAAGGGAAAAAGGCCCCAGAAATCAAAAGCAGTTACAGAAACAAAATCACAGGGGACAAAAAACAGATGAAATTTTCCCCCCAGGTTACCAGTTCAGGAGGAAAGATAGAAGGGGCAGGGGGGAGGTGGAGTTGCTTGTCTTTAAAAAACAGTGGAAATTGGGGAAAAGGGAAAAAGGCATAGATGAGACGGGAGAAAAAGAAAATACATAGTAGGTACACTCATTTGGGGGAACCAAAGTGGCCCTTCCCAGTGAATATAATCCACCCAAAACTGCGGAGGCCAGGGGAATAGGAAGAGGCAAAAGGCAATGGTGGACACACTTGCTGAGGTGGCAAGAAGGTCACTCCCCCGAGCAAAGTTGTGGTTATGGGGGTTTTAAACCCCCAGGGAGAGGGAGGGAAAACCTGGGCCCCATGGGGTTCCCAAAAATGGGGGCCGGGTTTGTTGGACTTGGGGGCTGGAAAACCTCATCACCAACTTGTTAAGGCACTACCGAGTGAGGGGGAGGTTGGAACCCCAGAAAGATTGGGACCTTTTGTTCCCCCCGGGAAAGTCAGACTTTGGGCATTCAGTACGAAAAGCCCCTGGGAGTGCGACCACGGGGTTTCTGTCCCTTTGAATACTTTTGTAGGTGAAAGGGGGGAGAGAATAACAGGAGTTGAATGGGGAAAAGCCTGACAAAAAAAAGAGGGGACTTAAAATAGGGTTGAAAAACTTCCTGTGGGAGGTCCTGGGACAGAGAACTGGCAGGAAAGCCAAAATAATGAAATGATGGAATATGTAAAAAAACCCAAAAAGCAAGGAAAGGGAGTGGAAAGGGTTATTCCCAAGGGGAACCCCTAACAACGGGAAAACCCGAAAGAGCCCCCGGTTTACCCGGGGTGTCGGAGGGAAAAACAAAGTGCAATAGGAATGGAAAAAAAACAGGAAGGGAGAGAAAAACACGAAAAAAGGGAGTCAGTCGAGGGGCCAAAGGGAAAGGGGGTTATGCCCCAGGAAGGAGGGAGGGGCCCCGCGGGCAGATGAAAATGACATAGGGATCGAGAATCAAGATGACCCGAAAAAGTTGTATGCAATCAGGAGGAAAACAACAGTCAAAAGGGCCAGGTGATAGATTAAGGGGAGAAGGTGGAGAACTCACAAGAAATGATCAGGGGGGTATGTGAGGGCCGAAAGGGATTTAAGGAAGTTTTTTCAGTAAAAGACAGGAAGGGTGTGGGGAAAGGGCAGCACAGAAGGGGAAAATCAAAAGGGGGGAAAATACCAACAGTGGGTTTGGGTGACATACGAAAACTGAGGAGGAGTTGAAGAAGTTTTAAGGGGACCCTTGACCCTCAAAGGGGGATGGGCCGAACATCTCCCCCTGGGTCCTTAGAGAAGGAGCAGAATGCTGTGCGGTTTTCTCTTAAAACCCCAAATTTTTTTCAATACCCTCCCTTGAAAATGGGCAAACCCTGAGGAAAAGGGAAGGGGCAGGGTAATTTTAGTCCCCATATTTAAAAAAAGGGAAAAAGAAAAACGGGGACTTTAAATACAAAACCTGTGTCTCTTGGGCAGTGGTTTTTGTGCAAAGTCATGGAGAAAAATTATCGGGGGGGAAAAGGGGTGGTCGAAAACCTTTGGAAAAAGGGAAAAAAATTATAAATGAAAAACCAGCATGGGTTCCTAGAAGGAAATCTTGTTCACCCAAAAACCCCCTGGAGTTTTATGGGCAAAGGGAACAGAAGTAAGACACCGGGGAGAGGGGGGGGGGTTTGATTGCATTTTCCTAGACCCCCCAGGGGAAAGGCCCTTTTACAAAAGTTCCCCACAAGAGATTAGTGCAGAAGCTGGAGGAAACAGGCGCATGTAAACAGGGAAAGGGGCCCCCGCAATGGCTCAGGGGGAAAACCTGACAGGGGGGGCAGCAACGAAATCATTTTTTTCATGAAGAGGGATCACAGTGGGGCCTGTGACGAGCGGGGTCCCCCCAGGGGGGAGTTCTAGGACCAGTGTATTTTTTATTTTGTGTGAACGACATGATTGGGAAAGGAAAAAGGGCTCTGAAAGTGTCCCTGTTCGAAAATGATGTGAAGTTTATGAGAAGAAATTAAAAAAGATTTAGGATGAGGCAGGATGCCAAAAAAGACTGGACAGGCTGGACATGGGTCCCGTAACGGCTTCCGAATTTTAAACCAGCCCAAAAGCAAAGCATTTAAGTTTTGGGGAAAGGGGGAAAGAATAAAACCCCCGACAGGTGCTAGGTGGGGCAAAGATACAGACCTCACTCAGGGAGAAAACCTTGGGGGGACCATAACCCCCGAGCACATCCCCCCGGAGGCATAAAATAAAAAAATTTAAATGCGCAGGGTTACGGGCGCCCGGCAAACCCCGAAAAAAGCGTTCCGATTCCTTTAAAAAGGAATCGTTCAAGACCCCTGTCCCATGGTATGTTTGGGCCCCTACTGGGGGTTGCCGCACCAGTTTTGGAACCCACCTGGTCAAGCACGTAAGAAGTTAGAGGGAAAATACAAAAGGGTTTTCAAAAAAGGCTAGTCCCCCGAAATCAGGGAATGTCGTACGAGGAAAGGGTTTAAAGGGAAAACGGGGTGGCCAAAAACTGGAGGGGCAGAAGGGTAAGGGGGGGGGAACCCGATAACGACATAAAGATAATTTCGGGGAATAGCCCAAAGGGGGGGGCCGAGATAGGTTTTTCCCGGAGGGGACACAGGGACAAGGGGGGGACAACTGGAAACTGAGGAATCAGACGACTCACGGGAGTTAGGAAGTTTTCTTCATCATAGAGTTGTCAGGAAAATGGAATAGCCTAGCAAGTAAAGTAGTGGAGGCAGGAACCATACATAGTTTTAAGAAGAGGTATGATACAGCTCAGGAAGCAGAGAGAGGACCTAGTTAGCGATCAGTGAAGAGGCGGGGCCAGGAGCTGAGTCTCGACCCCTGCAACCACAATTAGGTGAGTACACACACACACACACACACCACACACACACAGTGCAAAAACTTGAGGACCAAGCAGGGATAACAGGAAAGGCACTACAATGGATCAGGGAATACTTGTCAGGAAGACAGCAGCGAGTCATGGTAAGTGGCGAGGTGTCAGAGCGGGCACCTGTGACCAGCGGGGTCCCACAGGGGTCAGTCCTAGGACCAGTGCTGTTTCTGGCATTTGTGAACGACATGACGAAAGGAATAGACTCCGAAGTGTCCATTTGCAGATGACGTGAAGTTGATGAGAAGAATTCATTCGATCGACTACCAGGCAGAACTACAAAGGGATCTGGACAGGCTGCAGACCTGGGCCAGCAATTGGCTCCTGGAGTTCAACCCCACCAAGTGCAAAGTCATGAAGATTGGGGAAGGGCAAAGAAGACTACAGACGGAGTACAGTCTAGGGGGCCAGAGACTACAAACCTCACTCATGGAAAAAGATCTTGGGGTAAGTATAACACCAGGCACATCTGAAGCGCTCATCAACCAATTAACTATTGCAGCATATGGGCACCTAGCAAACCTCAGAACACCATTCACACATCTTAATAAGGAATCGTTCAGGACCCTGCACACCGTGTATGTTAGGCCCATATTGGAGTATGCGGCACCAGTTTGGAACCCACTTCTAGCCAAGCACGTAAAGAAACTAGAGAAAGTGCAAAGGTTTGCAACAAGATTAGTTCCAGAGCTAAGAGGTATGTCCTACGAGGAGAGGTAAAGGGAAATCAACCTGACGACACTGGAGGACAGGAGAGATAGGGAAGACATGATAACGACATACAAAATACTGAGAGGAATTGACAAGGTGGACAAAGACAGGATGTTCCAGAGATGGGACACAGCAACAAGGGGACACAGTTGGAAGTTGAAACACAGATGAATCACGAGATGTTAGGAAGTATTCTTCATCCCAGAGTAGTCAGGAAGTGGAAAAAGTTTGGGAAGCGATGTAGTGGATCAAGGATCCATACATAGCTTTAAGCAGAGGTATGATAAAGCTCACGGTCAGGGAGAGTGACCTAGTAGCGACCAGTGAAGAGGCGGGGCCCCGGAGCTTGGACTCGACCCCTGCAACCTCAACTAGGTGAATACGCACACACACAAAAACACCCCCACACACACACACAACACACACACACACACACACACACCCCACACACCACACACACATACACACACACACATACACAAACACACACACACACACACACACACACACACAACCACACAACACAAGTGGTAATGCTTTATTTACAGGGGGCAAAGTCAGGGTATTTTCCAGAATTTACCTATTTTTTATTTATTTATTTATTTATTTATTTATTTATTTTATGTCTTTGCAAACAGTACATTGAGATTTTATATTTACAATAGTTGGTTGCATTGCAAAGAGAGCGTTTTATGCCTAGGCATTATGGGCCAACATTTAAAATTATTGGCTTACAGTCTAGTAACACTAAGGAGTATATAATTTTGTTGTACAGTAGGGCAGTAATTATTTCTAGTTGAACAGTAGATTATTAATTATAAGTGAATTAAATTTGTATGTGAAAAAGGATATATTCTAAAATGTTTTTTGTGGAAAACAATGGTTCAATTATATTCCTGTCAACAATGGATAAAAGGTTCAAAGTGATTGTTGAAATTATGATGGGAGTACATGTGATAAGTGTGACTGAGCATTTAGCATTTAGTCTAGGGTGATTAAGTGGCTTTTGAGAAGAGTCTTAAACTGGTTTTCAGACTGGGTTACTTTAATATCTTCTGGTAATGAATTCCATATTTTAGGGTCTTTTATGTGCATAGAGTTTTTACACAGTGTGATATGGACACGAGGTATATCAAAAAGAGATCTGTGTCTTGTGTTGTGGTCATGTGTCCTGTTTAAGTTGGTGAGGAGAAGCTTGAGTAAAGGGTTTATAGTTGTGTGTATTGTTCTGTGTATGTAGTAGGCACATGAATGAGTATGGATATTCTTAATGGTAAGCAGATTCAGACTTTTGAAAATTGGTGGAGTGTGCTGGCGGGAGTGGGAATTTGTTATCATTCTTACTGCTGCCTTTTGTTGGGTTATGATGGGTTTTAGGTGACTGAATGTTGTTGATCCCCATGCACAAATTCCATATGTAAGATAAGGGTATATGAGTGAATGGTACAGTGACAGGAGAGCTGATTGTGGAACGTAGTACCTTATCTTTGATAGTATGCCTACAGTCTTGGAGATTTTCTTGGTGATTTGTTGTATGTGTGTCCAGAACTTAAGGCTACTGTCAAGGTGAATACCTAGGAATTTTCCCTCTGTGAGTCTTGCGACTGATGATCCATTTAGCGTTATGTTAATCGGATCATTTGCAGCCTTGTTTCCAAACTGAATGAAATAGGTTTTATCAGTATTCAGGGTAAGTTTGTCAGTCATCATCTAGGCAGATATTTTCTGTAATTCAGCATTGACTGTGTTTGCTAGTATAACTGTGTTTGGGTGGGAAAATACATATGTAGTGTCATCTGCAAATAATATTGGTTTGAGTAGCTGTGATGCATTCGGTAGATCATTGATGTAGATGAGAAAGAGGAGTGGTCCAAGGACGCTTCCTTGTGGGACTCCTACTGTGATTGGTTAAGTGGAAGAGTTTGTATCATTTGCATACACATATTGACTTCTGTTACTAAGGTATGACTTTAGGTAGTTGAGGGAGTGGCCTCTGATACCACAGTGCGTTAATTTGGAGTACAGTAATTCATGGTCGACTGCATCGAAAGCTTTACGTAAATCAATGAAAATGCCCAGTTGGACTGATTTCTTTTCAAGTGCGGCATATATTAGTTCTAGCATGTGTATGATAGCATCATTTGTGCTTTTATTACTCCTGAATCCAAACTGACAAGGGTTTAATATGTTGTGTGAGACGAGGTAGGAATAGATCCGTCTATGAACTAATTTTTCAAAGATTTTAGAGAGCAGTGGTAAGTTAGATATTGGTCTATAGTTATTCAAGTCAGCTTGGTCACCTCCTTTATGGATCGGAGTGACCCTCGCTATTTTGAGGATTGTTGGGAAGGTAGATGATACAATGGATTTGTTAAAGAGTGCTGCAATAATTGGTGACAATACTTGAGAAGCTTTTTTGTGCATAAAATCAGGCAAGTTATGTCTCCTGCCTTGTTTTTAAGGGTGTTTATGATGAGCATAACTTCAGTGAGGTTGGTTGGAGCCATGAATTGCGTATTTGGGTAGGTACCTATGAGGTAGTCTGATGGACGGGTGTTTACGCTTGGTATTTTGTTTGCTAGATTTTTTCCTATGGTGGAGAAGAAAACATTAAGTCTGTTTGCTGTTTCAGTAGGTGTGAGTAGGTGTGAGTAGGTGTGAGTAGGTGTGAGTAGGTGTGAGTAGGGGTTCATCTGATTTTGTTAGTTTGATTGTTTTGTTTTTGGATAACTTTTTAGTTCCAAGAATTTCAGATAGAGTTTTCCAGTTTTTTTCCATATCACTTTTGATGTTATGTAATCTATTTCCATAATACAATTTTTTTGATCTTCTTATCAGGCTGGTAAGTGCTGGCGAGTAATTTTTCGACTGTTCTCTAGTTATTTGACCCATTCTATACTGTTTTTCATATTTGTGCTTTGTGTTAATGGATTTGAGGATGCTTGGTGTTAGTCAGGGATTATTCAGTCTCTTTGCTGTGATCTGTTTAGCTTTTTTGGGGCAATGTTTGTTATAGAGGCTTTGGGCTTTTTTTTAGAAAATTAATCATACATTCATTCATATCTGTATATGTTTCGAGCTCATTTTGCCAATCGATGTTATTCATAGCTGCTATAAAGTTGTTAACTGCTGTCTCGTTATGTAGTCTGATGGTTACTCTAGTGATGTCTTGTGGCAGTTTGCCCAGATTAGTTATGAGGAAGGTTGGGTAGTGGTCTGTAGTGTTGTCTGTGATTATGCCTGGTTTTAAAGGGGATATGGTATTTGTCCAGATGTGGTCTATTAAGGAGATGCTTGTCTCGGTGATTCTTGTAGGTTTAGTTATTGTTGGTAGCAAGAGGCAGTTACTCATTTTGTTTGTGAATTCGGTTACTTGTGGGTCCTGGTCGTGTAGTATGTTTGTTGAAATCTCCTGTTAGTAGTCTGTAATATACCACTGTGGATAAAATACTTAGACATACTTGAAGTGACCAGGACCAATGCTTATCACACCAAATGCTACCACAAAGGGGTATTATTTGGTATTCCTACCCTGCAGTAGTATGTTTTTTTTCAAATTAATCCAGTCGCATGGTTACTGCCAAGTTTGCTCCTTTGATATCAATTTACAACTGTTCAAGAAATGTCTCATTTGAAATAGTTTTTCTAAATCATTTGGTGAAAATATGAGATCTCTGTGACTCTGAGCTTTTCCCTCGAAATATCTTGATTTATTTTAATGATTATTTATCGCCTAATGCTATTTTCTGTCCTCTTACTGTCTAAATAATCAAATCTGAAAAAATAATTTTGCTGACTTGTTTAACCTTACACACCTTGAACAAGTCATGATAGACGAGTTTTCTTAGGAAGGTTAGAAATTGAGAAGTTTATTTTTGTGAGCACGTGGCGAGGAAACTGATTTAGATAAGGCGATTGTGTTATGGGCTTTGGTTTTACACTAATAATTCCAGAATATTTGTTTACTTTGTTTTAAACTGAGATACAGATCGATAGTATGTAAGTTTATTAAGTTTCCCTCATTCCTTATAAATTTAATTGAGTCAATTCTACTTGGATTACTTAAGGCAAAGCATGCAGTCCAATCAACTTCAAAATCCATAAGATGACTTCTAATTCAAATCCTAAGATCGACTTCTATCCTAAGATCGAAAATATATCCCCTCGCATATCAAAATCTAACAATTATTGTTGTGACTTGATTTTGACTTCAGGTAAGTGCACTCCATCCCTGGCAGGCACACGAAGGCGAACAATTATCAAGCAAATGTCTAGTACAAAACGAATTCAATTACCCTCACTCATTCTCTGTTGCAAACTAGGGAAAAAACTCTCTAGCATCTTCTCACAGCTAAGGAGAACGCACGATCGCTTTTACCATCCTCACACATACGTGGAGAATCAACCACACTGTACTAAGAATACACCACAAAATCTTACCTCTGACTTGAGCTGAAAATAGCTCGTGCTGAAGGGCTGGAAACAATAGCAGTAACAAACAGCTGACGATGAACACGTGACTGAGAACAGCATGGGATCGACAGAGAGGAGTGGAATCGCAGGGGACGCCACTTAAATTTCTACGAAAGAAATTCGTCAAATTGTTGGCCTAGATCCTGCTTGTACCTATGTCTGGATTACTAAGACTGGCAACACATAAGGAGTAACTCGTTTAGAACAGATGCCCTCGTCTCCCAGGGCAACAACACTTAGCCGCAACCACCGCTTTACCAACCATTTCAACGTCAAATATTTATCATGGGATGATCAAAGTTGGGATCAATGATAGCTCTTCATCGGCAGCGCTTCTTACTTTATTTGAGGATCGTGAGGGACACAAGGCAGTAAGTTAAGTTGCCCTGGCCCACAGAGGGCTTTGACCCGCGATTGAAGAGAGAGTAAGTTAACGTATTGGGATTCTAGGTTGAATTGGCGTTGAGGTGAGTGTGAGGCCAGGCCTGAGCATGCCCACACCAGAGGCCTGCCCTCTGGTGTGTGCAAACTATGAAACAGGCCATGTAGGCCGACCTGCTCTACAAGACAATGATGGAGTGAATATATCGATGAAAGTTTATCTTTTCGGACCAGTTTGGTTGCCTTGGTGGAGAGAACGAGCCGATGTGAGTTAATGTTAAAATAAATGTGTTAATTAAATAAATGCAAAGCACTGCACGGCAGACGATCTAACAATGCCATGCTCATCTTGCGTAATGCTGTGTAGCCAAACCATACGAAGGTAGGGTTCTAGAACCCGTGATCAAAGAGTCATAAAACTCCAGAAGAAAAAAAGAACCGGACGCTTATAATTAAAAAATACCACTGGTCAGTACTGGCTACAATATGAATTCATCTAACTAGTGTATTATACACCATTAGAAAGGTTAGCAATAGGGGACACCACTGGTGACCACAAAAGCAAGTTTTTACAGACAAATCTCCACTAATGTGGCCACAAAACTTGCATTTTGTTGGCGCAGTGGTGCCTCTGCTAACCTTCCTATGGTGTATAGATATACTTAGTTGGATGAATCTATATTGTAGGCCATCTGGTCCAGTGGCCTTAACGTTGTCGGTCTGGCGAGTTTTGATCTCTGAAACCGCAGGGGGAGGTTCTAAAAACCCTGCCTGTGATTATTTTTTTTTTTAATTATAATCGTGTCATATACAATTTCGTGAGTCATGCGGTGAGGCCGCCAGCTAGGCCCTCCTGCCCTGGGGTTTCACCTCTCCTCCACTCCGCCCTCCTTCCCTCCCCTCGCCTACAATGAGGGAAACATGAGACTGCCAACTACAACTGGGACTAATGCCTTCAGCCCCATCGTCCCCCATCCTTCCCCCTTGAACCACACCGTTGAATGATACTTTCACATAAACGGTCATTTTCCCTTCAGTTCCAGGCCTTATCAGGTACAGATGAGGTCTGGCAGATTATGTTTGCTGCTACCAGCCACAAAACCCAGGGAAACAGTGTACCTGACTTATAGAGAAGAGCACATGTAGAGTGTGTGGAAGATGTACCGGATACTCAACAGGAACGGCTTTGTCCCGTGCACACAATCTTCTGTGGTGGGTCACGTACGCATCCTGCAGAGGAGCAGGCCCCACAGTCTCCCAAAGCAATGAAAGTTTCCAACGACAACCCCTGAGTCGCGTAAGCTCTCATGAATGGCGGTCAATTCCACTGCATAGCAGTACTCTCACAATTCTAAAGCTTGCTTGCGTACCATATGATGCAGGGAAATAAACACATAGACCTTCTTAAGCAGGTAATGAGGTTTTTTATGTTTTTCCCTCCAAATTAGAAACCCGAGGCACCATTAAGGATTGGCGCAAGACCTGCATTCTGTTCTTGAGTGGCACATTTGTCTATGCATTTTTTTTCCTTGCAAGACGCTGCTAATTGCCTAACGCACATCAGACATCACAACATGCGTTACTAAACCCCAAGAAAAGATAATTGTGCCCCTTCTGCTGGCCCGCAACATAGCAGGAATCACAGAGGCAAACGCAAGAATATTGCCCACTAATAACGAGAAATTTTATGTTCAATTAACAAAAAAGATGAAGAAGGCAATACACTGAGAGCAATCAGCATACTCACATGATGACACAGGTTGTTCAACAACATAAGGCCACACCTCAAGGGACCACAAAAGACAAACACTACAACCAGGGACAACCAGAGCCATTAACAATGATCTTTCAATGCTATACAGTTAATTTTTAACCAGAAATCCGGAAGTTTATAAAGCAATCAATGTTATTTTCCAGCAGGATCTGCAGGAGGCTAACACTGGAATAAGACTAACAACTCTATCAAAGATGGTAAATCCAGTACTTACTCGGCAACAAGCTGCACTCAATTACCTCTCTTTAGAGTTAATCTTCGTTAACTTGTCTGGCTGGGGGCGAAATCAGAAGAAATAAAAACCTTTCTTTTTTCGAACTTCATTAACGCTTTGAAGAAGATGGGGAAATCAAACCCATTGCTGTTGGAAAGCACTCTATCGCCGTCTCGTTGCGAAGCAGGAAGTAAAAACATTTTTAGTAAGAGAAGCTGCCAATTTACTCCCCAGCCTACAACCAACTGAGCATTTGAGGTCGTCTCAAGGTATGTAAGAAGGCGGCAGTTCATTGCCAGCAAGGGTCAATCAGGACCTACCAGAAACAAGGCCATAGTCAAACTAACTTAAAATGCATCTTAGTATAATGACACTATGAGATGTCTTGCCAGCTGTTTCGAAGGCAGTTCCCCAGTCTTTTTCTTTTATTTAGCTGGCTAACAGACAAATCCTCAGTTCTTTAATTTGGCTAAAACATGAAGATCACCCTCCATCCAGAGTGTTTCAAGCAGGGACCCATTCGCTCCATTTCTCTTCTGCCCATACACTCTTCTGTACATGATATTGGAGCATTGAGCTCAATATCATGTAACAGGTACAAAACGACACTCTAGCAGGTACGGAAGAGTCCCGAAGGTACTGGAGGAACCATAGCACCTGGCTCTATTCACAAGGGTACTGAAGGAACCGAAAGCACCGACTATCACCAGGGTACTGAAAGGACTTGAAGACCTGTCTATCACCAGGGTATCTGAAGGACTTTGAAGCACACCGTCTATCACCAGGTACTTGATAGACTTGAAGCACAACCGGTCTGGCACCAGGTACTGAAGAACTTTGAAGCAACCGTCATCACCAGGGTACTGGAAGAACTGAGCTCCTGTCTATCACCTTTAAAATGATCTAACTATGGGTCTGGTAGGTGAACTAGTATGAATGACTATAGGATGGGTAGGTGGTGATGGTTCCAATATGACGTTTTTCCAAGAGAAATAGGTCTAACGGCTCATCATCAACTTTTAATTCCGAACAAGACAGAAATCAGATCAAACCAAAATGATCATAAATGTGATAAACATATAGATTAAAATATCTCAACTGGTCAAAAGGAGAGGCATATATAGCGAATCGAAAGAGGACGAGGGGCAGTTAAAAATCAATATATTATTTACCTGGACCTGGAGTTTACCTGGAGAGAGTTTTCGGGGGTCCAACGCCCCGCGGCCTCGACGTCTGTGCCAGGCCTACCTGTGGGATCACGCCTGATCAACCAGGCTGTGTTGCTGCTGCTGCACTCAAACCAACTACACCACACCCGTCTGATCAGGACTGACCATATAGTTGCTTTGCCAGTGCCACTTGAAGACTGCCAGGGGTCTGTTGGTAATCCCCTTATGTGTGCTGGAGGGCAGTTGAACAGTCTCGGGCCCCCTGACACTTATTGTAGATCCTTAACGGCTAGTGACAACCCCTTCTTTTCATTGGGAGGGGATGGTGCATCGTCCTGCCAAGTCTTTTGCTTTCGTAGTGAGTGATTTTCGTGTGCAAGTTTGATACTAGTCCCCTCTAGGATTTTCGCAGTGTATATAATCATGTACTCTACCCTCCTGCGTTCCAGGAATACAGGTTAGAAACCTCAAGCCGCTCCCATAATTGAGGAGTTTTTTATCACCGTTAATGCGCAGCCGTGAAAGTTACTCCTGTACATTTTCTAGGTCGGGCAAATTCACCTGCCTTGAAAGAGCCTGTATAGAGTGCAGCAATATTCCAGTCCATAGATAGAACAAGTGACCTGAAGAGTGTCCATCATGGGCTTGGCCCTCCCTAGTTTTGAAGGTTCTCATTATCCCATCCCTTTCATTTTTCCTACAGATGCGTATGATACAATGTTTATGTCCTTGAAGGTGAAATCCTCCGACATAATCACCTAGGTCCTTTGACGTTGGTGTTTTTCGCCTCTATTTTGGTGGCCGAAGAAATTTGTTTTTTATCTCTGAAGAAGACATTTTAATTTTCCTCATTTTACCATATCTGAAGTAATTGGTAATTTCTCAATCGTTGAACTTCATGATTGTTTTCCTGAGCCCACTGAAAGATTTGGTTAGATCTCCGCCTGGAGCCTTTTCAGTGTCTGCAATGGAAGACACTGTGCATGTGCAGATTACGGGTGTCATCTGCAAATGGAAACACGTCTGGGGCTTACATCCTTGTCTATGATCGGTATGAGGATTGATGAACAAGGGGAAGAGCTAGTACTGTGCCTTCTGTGGGACAGGAGCTTTTTCACCGTAGCGTGCCTCGGACTTTACTCTGTTGACGACTGACTCTATGTTTCTGTTAGAGAGGAAATTAAGATCCATCGACCGACTTTTTTCCTGTTATTCCTTTAGAGAGCGCGCATTTTGTGGCGCTTATTACGCGCCATGGTCAACACTTGTCGAAGGCTTTTGCAACGTCTGTATATATTACATACATCTGCATTCTTTTTTGTCTTCTAGTTGCATTTAGGACCTTGTCGTATGTGATCCAGTAGGTGTGAGAACGACAGGAGGAGCACCTGTTATCTAAACCCATTTGTCCCTGTGTTGTTGTAGACTGATTGGTTTCTAGATGGGTGGTGATCATTGCTTCTTAGGCCCTTTTCAACAGATTTTTATGATATATGGATGGTTGTGCTATTGGTCTGTAGTTCCTTTTGCTGTTGCTTTACGCCACCCATTGTGAGTGGGCTATGTCTGTTGTTTTTAGTAACTGAGGGACGACCACCCATCCCCGTGTCCATGCTCCCTCTCCAATAGATGGAAAAGGCTCGTGATAGGGGCTTCTTGCAGTTCTTGATGAACACAGAGTTCCATGAAGTCTGGCCCTGGGGGCAGAGCGTGCATGGGCATGTCATTTATCGCCTGTTCGAAAGTCATTTCTGGCGTCAGGATAAACATCGGCATAAGGCTTGTGTTAGTCAAAAAATTTCGAGTGGCTTCTCTCCATAAAAAATATCATTTTGGTCATCGACTCTCAGTCTGGTAGTCGGCTTGCTACAAAACTGAGTCATATTGGGACTTTGAGTAAGCACCAACCATTCCTTGCTTGAGGTCATCTGTGTATGACCCAATCTTGTTTAAGTAGGGCCTCCAATACTGGACCGTTTGTGTCTCGATTTTTGGATTTGGCATAGGAGAAGAAATGACTTTGGGTTTCTTTACGATTTCAATTTATGGCTTATTAGTTCCTCCCCCGCGATTCCTGACTCCTAAAGGATTCTTTTAGCTTAAGTTCGATGCTTGCTATTTTCTCTGACCAGTGTCTCCCTGCGCAATTTCAGATATATTGACCTCTTTTAGACCGCTCCTGTTATTCTTTGTTTTCCGTCGCCTGTAAAGGGAGCGCCTGTCCCTCTTTCGTATTTTACGTCTACTCCTCTTTTTCTTAGATGGAATTAAGCCTTGAGACATACATCCGAGTGCCACCGATTAATATTTCTAGGCATAAGTTTGGGTCTGTGTTGCTTAGTATATCTTCCCAGCTTATATCGGTTAGGACTTGGTTACTTGGTCCCACTTTAGTTTTTGTTATTGAAGTTGAATTTGGTGAATGCTCCCTCGTGACTAGTCTCATTTTGTCGGTCTGGGGCTCCATGCATACATGTCTGAACCTCAATTATGTTGTGATCTGAGTATATTGTTTTTGATATGGTGACATTTCTTATCAGATCATCATTGTTAGTGAAGATGAGGTCTAGTGTATTCTCCAGTCTTGTAGGCTCTATTATTTGCTGGTTTAAATTGAATTTTGTGCAGAGATTTAAAAGCTCGTGTGAGTGTGAGTTTTCATCAGAGCTGCCTCCTGGTGTTATTACTGCAACAATATTATTTGCTATATTCCTCCATTTTAGGTGCCTTAAGTTGAAATCCCCAGGAGCAGGATGTTGGGTGCAGGAGCTGGAAGATTTTCCAGACAGTGGTAAATTTTTTAAAACAGCTGTTCCTGGAATTGCTGGGATGTTGCATCCGGAGGCTTGTAGACTACCACAATGACTAGGTTTTGGTTCTCGACCTTTACTGCTAAAACTTCCACTACGTCATTTGAGGCATTAAGCAGTTCTGTGCAAACAAGTGACTCTGCAATGTACAGGCCAACCCCCCCCTTTTGCCTGTTCACTCTGTCACATCTGTATAGGTTGTAACCTGGGATCCATACTTCGTTGTCCAAGTGATCCTTTATGTGGGTCTCAGTGAAAGCCGCGAACATTGCCTTTGCCTCTGCAAGCAGTCCACGGATGAAAGGTATTTTGTTGTTTGTAGCTGGCTTTAGACCCTGTATATTTGCAAAGAAGAATGTTATCGGACTGGTGGTATTGTTGGTACTGGGGGGGATTTTTTCCGGCATTAGTATCTGTATCTGTTGGTTTGGAGTGGAGGCCATCGACTGTGGTTCCACTCCAGGAATGACTGGATTTGGTGTACGATTTCTGCCATTTCCTGCCAGATTATGAGGTTAAAGTCGCAAGGGAATCGAAGACTAACCCAAAATGATTCTTTCAGGTATATAGAAGTAAGATTAGAGATAAGATAGGCCCACTCAAAAGTTACTTGGGTCAGCTTACTGACTTACTTCCTCTCAATTTTTACATAGGAAGATACTAGGAAAATTCCAGAAATAATGAATTATGTAGAACAGGACGAAAATCAACTATGCACGATTAGGATCACAAGTGACGTGGTTCTTAGACAAATTGATCAATTAAACCCTAACAAATTTCCAGGCTCTTGTGAACTGTATGCAGGGGTTTTAAAGGAATGTAAAGAGGAACTTACTAAACATTTACCAAACCAGTGCTTTCCTATATCCTTCCTGAATCTGAATTTTTCCAACTTAAAACCATTGCTGCGGATCCTGTCTTGGCTAGATATTTTTTAACACGTTATTGACATCCCCTTTATCTATTCCTGTTTTCTATTTATACACCTCAATCATATCCCCCTTAATTCTACGCATTTCTAGAGAGTGCAGATTCAGGGCCTTCAATCTATCCTCATAGAGAAGATTTCTGATACATTTGATCAACTTTGTCATCCTCCATTGTACGTTTTCCAGTGCATTTATATCTATTTTGTAATACTGTGACCAGAACTGTGAAGCATAATCTAAATGACGCCTAACCAAAGATATATAGAGTTGAGGTGTATAATTAGTAGATGGATATTAACAAAGGGGATATAACAATGTCTTGAGGATGTCCTTATAGGAGAGAACCCGCAATAATGGATTCAAATTAGATAAGTTTAGATCAAGAAAGGATATAGGAAAGTACTGGTTTGGAAATAGGGTAGTTGATGAGTGGAACAGTCTACCTAGTAGGGTTATTGAAGTTGTGCAAGAAAGGTATACAATACCGTTAAGACGAAAGTTAAGACATGCATGCATCATCTGAGTATCTTTATTGTAGACGTTTCGCCATCCAGTGGCTTTATCAATATAAATTTTAGGACATAATTAGAAGACAGTAGAACTATATACAAAAGATGAGGTAATTAGTCCCTCAGCCTTGGAGTTGGTGTGAAGAGCACCGTGGTTGTAGAGATTCTGGAGCACAGGCAGTATGTATGTTTAATGTTCGCCAAGACCAGGGTCCTGGCACGGGTCTTAATCTTGAGATGACCCGTCTCTGGCTCCTGAAGGAGAATTGATTCTTCATTGTTGCAGTATATGCTGCTCAAGCTGTGATTTGGTACTAAGGTTACTCCATCTCAGCTGTTTCGTGAGCTGGGGACTGGCTCTGTCTGCTTTGAGAATCTGCAGAATCATAGCATCCACCGTCTCCTCCTCGGTCAGTAAGCACACCCTCAGGAATATACTGACCATCTGCCGGAACATGCTCTGTTGTTCCGTTGAGTTGACTGTGTTGCAAATAATATCCGTGAATGCCTTGATAAGTGTTAAGAGGTCCTCCCTGTTGAGGGTAGGTTTGAGGCAGTAGATATTATCAGGCTTTTGTGATCTGTGAGGACTGCTGAGGTTTGTATTTCTTCACTGTGCACACCGTGGCCTGTTACTGTGTGTCATATTGGGTAGCCGGCATCTGCTGGTGAGGTGCAGGCATAGCTAGGGAAACCTGCATAGTGGCTGTGCCGGGCAAGGAGTGCCTACGTTGCTGTGTTATGGCTGGTGGGGGCTCGTGTAGTGCTTTCTGCTGATTGCGTTGCCCAGATGTTTCCTGTTGGCGCCGCTTGTTCCTTATGTTTTTGTTTCTTTGTTGAGGTTGGGGGCAGGAGGTTCCTGTCCATGACGCTTGATTGAGGCTTCGAGGGTCGAAAATTCCTCCGCATTGAGCTGGGTGGCCTGATGAGAGTTCTCCAGTATGGCAGGATTCTCTGCACCCATCGTCTGCTGAGGGTGATGCTCTGCCGTAGCCTGCTGCCTTGTTGGTCGCGTCTTCCAGGCCTCCTGAATTCTAGCGAGCCTCTCGGGGCATCGAGGGTTCCAGGCACGGTGTTTCTGCCTGCAATTCGGGCATCGTGGAGTGGGTGGTGATGCATTCTTCAACTTGGTGAGGCAGTCCTCAGTAGGGTGGCGCTGGCTACAGACACCGCAGATTACTCTGTTGGGACAGAGTGCACCCAGGTGTCCGTAACGCTGACACTTGAAACAGCGAACTGGTTCTGCCGTGAAGGTCCTGACATCGTGCCTGCCCCAAGAACCGAGGTTCAGCTGGGTTGGCAGTGGTCCTACATGCTGAATGAGGACCTGCCGGGTTGGTGCGTTGCCTGCTGTCTTTGCCTTGAGACGATGAGCTGACGCGACACTGGGATGAGCTGCTACTGCCTCGATGGGCATCATCAGCGGGTATCGCATCACTACACCCTTGGTGATCTTCTGCCGAGAATCCAGCTCCTCCAGGGCGAAGGAGCGGTCTGTCTCCTTGACTCTGTGTGATGAATGGTTTTAAAAGCCGACAAGTTGAAGAATTGAGACACTTATCGATTCCACACATCGATTCCAGGCTGAGGGACTGATTACCTCAAACTCCTCCTCTCCTTACCCATTTCTACTTTGTATTGGACTGATGAAGCCACTGTGTGGCGAAACATTTTTTCAATAAAGATTCCCATATGTTGCATAAGTGTCTAAATTCTTCAACCCTGTTATATGTGGCATTTTGCCAAGAAGGGATGTTGGTAATGAATGGTTGTCCAGAGCAATTGGTATTAATTGTTGGCTGGATAAACACTGTAAGGATAATGCAGTACCATTCATTGACAACTGGGACAACTTCTATGGCCGAAATGACATGTATGCCAGGGATGGGGTTCACTTATCCAGGGCAGGTGTGGGTTTTCTTGCTAACTCAGTTGAGGGGGTTGTTAGGACTTTAAACTAGGATTAGTTAGAGGTATGGGTTTAGAAATGAAAATGAGTATAGATATATTGACTTAGGCTTCGATATTATGAAACTTAATAATAACAGTCATTGAGTAGCGCTGGGTAATGATAATTTCAGAAATTGTGTAAAAGCAAAGGTGAATAGGAAAAATGTGTTAAAGGAGAAACGACACAAATGCATCTAAAGTGACATTTTTATTGTGGCAACGTTTCGCTCTCCAGGAGCTTTGTCAAGCTTGGCATTAGCTGCACTTGTGTCCTTTTACTTTACATACTCTCGGTAATTCTACCAACATTATTACAGAAGGAAAAACATATGACGGTATTTTATGCTAACAGTCGAAGTGCAAGAAATAAGATTAATGAACTACGTTTGGTAGCATGTGCTGGGAACTTTGATATCATTGCATTAACTGAAACCTGGTATGATTTAAAGAGTCGGGATATGATTGCTGAGTGTAATATTCAAGGGTTTAAGTTGTTCAATGTGGATAGATGTAATGGGAAGGGGGGGGGAGTTGCATTGTATGTACAAGAAAATATTAATTGTTGCATAAAAACAGGTATAAAAATAGATGGAGCAGTAACAGAGTCTGTTTGGGTAGAGTTTGTAGAGGGTCAAGAAAAACTAATTCTAGGTGTAATATACCGACCTCCAGGCTTGGATCACGATAGAGGGAGACTTCTTTGGGACGAAATTGTTAGGGCTTCTAGACACAATAACATAGTGATAGTAGGGGACTTTACCTTTAGTCAAATTGACTGGGCTTCTTTGACAGGTAATCTAGAGTCCAGTGACTTTATGGAAAGAGTTCAGGACTGTTTTCTGAAGCAGTGTGTAACAGATCCTACCAGGGGTAATAATTTGCTAGACCTAGTCTTGTCAAATAAGGAAACACTCGTAAATAATCTGGAGATCACTGAGGAGCTTGGCGCAAGTGATCACAAATCCATCACTTTTAACATTAACTGGGAATACAAGAATAATAATAAAGGTAAGACACATATGCAACAGTTAGGTATCTTTATTATGAAACGTTTCGCCTACACAGTAGGCTTCTTCAGTCAAGTACAGAAAAGTTGATAGAAGCAGAAGATACTTGAAGACGATGTAATCAGTCCATCACCCTTAAAGTTTTGAGGTGGTCAGTCCCTCAGTCTGGAGAAGAGCATTGTTCCATAGTATGAAACAATATATTGTTTCATACTATGGAACAATGCTCTTCTCCAGACTGAGGGACTGACCACCTCAAAACTTTAAGGGTGATGGACTGATTACATCGTCTTCAAGTATCTTCTGCTTCTATCAACTTTTCTGTACTTGACTGAAGAAGCCTACTGTGTAGGCGAAACGTTTCATAATAAAGATACCTAACTGTTGCATATGTGTCTTACCTAACAACCTGTCGGTATTTTATACCATTTTAATGTTCAATAATAATAAAACTGTAAAAATCCCTGATTTTCGTTCTGCCGATTACAGTGGATTTAGGGAACATCTGTCTAATCTCGATTGGGGTTACCTAGCTAATGATTTTATTGACGATGATCATACTTAAGATTAGGAAGGGATCTGCTTTTATGATTTTTTTTATTAATAATGTACACCGTGCTCAGAGCATATGTATTCCCCAATTATTAACCCAAATGGGTTAACAGGAGGCTAAAGCATCTGTTAGGGGAGAAAAGGGGAATTTATAGGCACATCAGAAGAGGAGAGGTTAACCTTACTGACCAATATGTTCAGCTTAAAAGAGAAGTAAAAAAGGGGATTAGAAAGGCTAACCGTGACTATGAAATTAGAGTTGCTAATGAATCAAAGGCCAATCCTAAGGGTTTTTTCAGGTGTATAGGACGAAGGCGAAGGAAAAAGTAAGACCTCTGAAAATTGGGAATGGACTGCTGACGGAAAACGAACTGGAAATGTGTTCCTTATTTAATGGCTATTTTTTTGTCTTCCTGTGTAAAAAGTGACGATGAATAGTCATTAAATAGGGAACACATTTCCGTTTCGTTATCCGTCAGCTGTCCATTCTGGTGTGAGTCGCATCCTGGGACAAAATTTATCTAATTTACCCGAAATGCTCTGCATAACAAGCGGCTTTCTATATAGTAGTATGTCAGCTAGGCTTGTATACCTTGTACATGTACACGCAGAAATAAAGATATCATTATTATTATTATAATTATTATAATTATTATTATTATTATTATTATTATTATTATTATTATAACGTGTTTTGTAAGCTTGGGGCTCGGACATCCAGAGGCTCATGCCTGCATGTTAGATACGGACGAGTGGTTATTATAACTTGATGTGTTATTGGATTGTGATCACTGTAACATCTGTGACGGCATTCAGGAAAAACTTCCTAGACTGAGGTGGGAAACACAGTGCTTGCAGTCTGAAGGAGGAGTAGAGATACTGCTGTATGGTGAGGTATATGAGGTGCCAAGACGGTGATGACGTGATGGTGACATCTTTCCTTCTTTATTATTCACACAACCCAGTGGGAGACATCAGATGTGTTAATAAAAATAATCATGAATTCAAAGAAATGCTTATACAAATGTGACAAAGTGATGAACCCAGTTCCATTCAGTTGCTAGTTTGAATAATGAGTCATAAAGCCTAGTTACTAGGTGTTAACGTCTCCATAATAATTCTCTGACTGATCGATAATGCCTTAATGCAGTTGATCATGATACAGAGGACATTCTTCATTTGGATTTCTGTAAGTGTTTTTGCGTATTTTAAGATGATTTACTAAAATGTTTTCTGAGATGTCAGAAAGAGGGTATTTCTGACTGAGAATTACTTGCAATCATGTGTAGAGTATTAATATAACCTCTTCTCATGATTATTGCTGCAAGAAGAAACTGATATCATAGCTATGTCAAACATGTATTTAAAGAAATTAAAAGAGTCTAATGTATGTGGTGTACTGTACCATTGTATAAAGAAAATGATTTAGATAATAGCCCATCTCTCTCATTTAAATAACAATCACGATCAAGGTTGTGGAGATCTTTTGTGAGATAAAATTTTAGGTAACTAAAGTTCTTTTAAAACCACAAACATCACCTGTCACAGAAGGTTTCCCACTCTGTGCTGTCTGATGCTCCGTTACTTAGTGCTGGCGCTGTGCTGTCTGATGCTCTGTCACTTAGTGCTGGCGCTGTGCTGTCTGATGCTCCGTCACTTAGTACTGGCGCTGTGCTGTCTGATGCTCCGTTACTTAGTGCTGGCGCTGTGCTGTCTGATGCTCCGTTACTTAGTGCTGGCGCTGTGCTGTCTGATGCTCCGTTACTTAGTGCTGGCGCTGTGCTGTCTGATGCTCCGTCACTTAGTACTGGCGCTGTGCTGTCTGATGCTCCGTTACTTAGTGCTGGCGCTGTGCTGTCTGATGCTCCGTTACTTAGTGCTGGCGCTGTGCTGTCTGATGCTCCGTTACTTAGTACTGGCGCTGTGCTGTCTGATGCTCCGTTACTTAGTGCTGGCGCTGTGCTGTCTGATGCTCCGTTACTTAGTACTGGCGCTGTGCTGTCTGATGCTCCGTTACTTAGTGCTGGCGCTGTGCTGTCTGATGCTCCGTTACTTAGTACTGGCGCTGTGCTGTCTGATGCTCCGTTACTTAGTGCTGGCGCTGTGCTGTCTGATGCTCTGTCACTTAGTACTGGCGCTGTGCTGTCTGATGCTCTGTCACTTAGTGCTGGCGCTGTGCTGTCTGATGCTCTGTCACTTAGTACTGGCGCTGTGCTGTCTGATGCTCTGTCACTTAGTGCTGGCACAGTGCTGTCTGATGCTCCGTCACTTAGTACTGGCGCTGTGCTGTCTGATGCTCTGTCACTTAGTGCTGGCACAGTGCTGTCTGATGCTCCGTCACTTAGTGCTGGCGCTGTGCTGTCTGATGCTCTGTCACTTAGTACTGGCGCTGTGCTGTCTGATGCTCTGTCACTTAGTGCTGGCACAGTGCTGTCTGATGCTCCGTCACTTAGTACTGGCGCTGTGCTGTCTGATGCTCTGTCACTTAGTACCGGCGCTGTGCTGTCTGATGCTCCGTCACTTAGTGCTGGCACAGTGCTGTCTGATGCTCCGTTACTTAGTGCTGGCGCTGTGCTGTCTGATGCTCTGTCACTTAGTACTGACGCTGTGCTGTCTGATGCTCCGTCACTCAGTACTGGCGCTGTGCTGTCTGATGCTCCGTCACTCAGTACTGGCGCTGTGTTGTCTGCATCAACACTGAGTATGCCTGGTACATATCACGCACAGTGGCTATACGCAGCCAATAAGTGGAAATATCAAGCACGTAGGTCACCTACGATAACCAGGTGGAGTTGCCAGTGGCAAAGTAATCCTAAATTGACCAGGTGAAGTGGTGTAACATGGCTGAATAATTACTGTATTTTTTTGGTTAAATTAGTCTACGAATCAAGTTAATATAAAAAAAACACATTATTACTGTATATTATTTCCAGATATTAATTCTGCAACGCACAACAGTTAGAAATAATTATTAAAACTCAAATTAATGGTTTCACTGCTTAGAGACGATGCAACATATTACAAAATGCATTGCAACACAAAGGACTGCATTGGAAAAGCAAACAACACGAAATCGTACGAGGCTTATAGAGCCTTTATACTTTATACACGAATTCTCCGATGATGACTGCTACCGTTCGCAGGTGTCTTGAACCAACGTTAGCCCTACTGTCCGCTGTCTCGCTCCAGGATAAAGTTTGACTTGCAGTCTCGAGAGAAGTTGAATCCTATCTAATGAGTTGAATGGTTGAGAGGAAATGCAGTTCCATTATTGTTCAGTGCCATGGCGACACGCTACCCATGGAGGTGGAAGCCTATTCCTGGCTATTAGAGCCCTTTTGGCGTGGGGGGTGTGGCATGCAAAGAGTATGTTACAATTTATTCGGTGTATGTACACGGCGCGCATAACGGAGATAAAACACCTCAATTACTGGGAGCGCTTGAGGTTTCTAAACCTGTATTCCCTGGAACGCAGGAGGGAGAGATACATGATTATATACACCTGGAAAATCCTAGAGGGACTAGTACCGAACTTGCACACGAAAATCACTCACTACGAAAGCAAAAGACTTGGCAGACGATGCACCATCCCCCCAATGAAAAGCAGGGGTGTCACTAGCACGTTAAGAGACCATACAATAAGTGTCAGGGGCCCGAGACTGTTCAACTGCCTCCCAGCACACATAAGGGGGATTACCAACAGACCCCTGGCAGTCTTCAAGCTGGCACTGGACAAGCACCTAAAGTCAGTTCCTGATCAGCCGGGCTGTGGCTCGTACGTTGGTTTGCGTGCAGCCAGCAGCAACAGCCTGGTTGATCAGGCGCTGATCCACCAGGAGGCCTGGTCACAGACCGGGCCGCGGGGGCGTTGACCCCCGAAACTCTCTCCAGGTAAACTCCAGGTAAACTCCCGTATAGGCTGCCTCCCAAGCAGCGAACCGGGTGCTAAGGATTTAAGGATTTTGTAGGGTATCCGTTGTTAAATCAAGACCTTGGTTCATTGTCCAATCACAGGCCAGCCCGCAAAATGCTGAGGCGACGTGGTTCACTTGCGGTCAGCATTTGCCAGACTTGCCTAGCAGCTGGTTGATTACAGTGCTCTCTCTTGGGTGTGGTACCCTTATATTCAATTCCTGTACATAGTGTGCATAATTGTATATATATCTGATGAAGGAAATACAAGTTAAAGATATTACTGCCGAGTTTGTTTTGCTCCGAAAACACAATTATGACCAGGTTATCGGCCATTCTTTACCTGTGTTCGTAATAATTACAGCTAACAGTCTACCTCACACGAATTCTTTCATGATCATTGGTCACCAATCCACTACACTTCAGCATATTTTCAGTGATCTTCAAGATATGTCAGACTTGTGTAATTTACAAGATGAGGTCTTAAATGTGTCAGGCTTGTGAGGTCTTAAATATGGACTTGGGGGTTATGGTGAGCAACAACCTTAAACCAATAATAAGGCAAATAGATTACTGGGATTTATATCAAGAAGTGTAAGCAACAGAAGTCCAGAGGTTATACTGCAGCTTTATACATCATTAGTAAGGCCTCGCCTAGATTATGCAGCTCAGTTCTGGTCTCCATATTACAGAATGGACATAAATTCGTTAGAAAACATTCAACGAAGAAGGACAATATTAATTCATAGCATTAGAAATCTTCCTTATGAAGAAAGATTGAAGACTCTTAAGTTACATTCACTTGTTAGACGAAGAATGAGGGGAGACCTGATCGAAGTGTATAAGTGGAAGATAGGTATTAATAAAGGGGAAATTAATAAGGTCTTGAGGATGTCTCTCCAAGAGAGAACCAGCAATAATGGATTCAAATTAGATAAATTTAGATTTAGAAAGGATATAGTAAAGTAATGGTTTGGAAATAGGATTTACCTGGAGCTTACCTCGAGAGGGTTTCGGGATCAACTCCCCCGCGGCTCGGTCGGGTAGTTGATGAGTGGAACAGTCTGCCTAGTAGGGTCATTGAAGCTAAAACCTTGGGTAGTTTCAAATTTAGGTTGGATAAATACATGAGTGAGAGGAGTTGGATGTTATGTAAAAATCATTGAAAATACCAATTAAAGCGAGTTTTAATGTTACACAAACATACAATATTTAAAAAAAAAAATCTGAAGAGTACATTAATATTACTATTGCTGAAACACTATTATACATATAAGGTTCCATATGTGAATTAATGAGTTACAAAACTGACACGTTGATAAATAAGACTCTTGTACAACATTTGGGTGTCTTCATTCTGGACATTTTCGCCACACATTGACGCCGCCTACCACTGCTCCATCTCCACGAATATGCTGCAGAGCTTGCTACCACCTGCAGCTTGTTACCACCTGCAGCTTGCTACCACCTGTAGCTTGCTACCACCTGCAGCTTGCTACCACCTGCAGCTTGCTACCACCTGCAGCTTGCTGCCACCTGCAGCTCACAAGACTGCCATCCCACGAGCCCCCCTGGGGCGGGGATGATGGCAGACCAGAGGGCTAGCTTCTCCCTACGAGCCCCTTGTGGGCGGGGAATGGGGCTAGGCCTGGGGACAGTTGGTTCCAGAAGATGAGGAGATACTTGTACCTCCTCCCATGGCAGACATAGGTCTCAGGCACTCCCAAGACAGGGAACCAAGGCCGGGTCACCATCTGGAGAAGACCCGGACCGGGAGAAACTCCCAAGACAGGGAGGCAAGGCCGGGTCACCATCTGGAGAAGACCCGGACCGGGAGAGTACCGGCGAATCAGGAAGAATATGCTGCATTTTGATCAAGACTGATGGACTGAACACATCGACTCAAGGCTGATGGGACTGATTACCTTAAACTCCTCCTCTTATTCCACCTTATTCTGCATTGAACTGAAGACACGACAGTGTGACGAAACTTCTCCAGGATAAAGATACCCAAATGTTGCAAGTGTCTAATTTATCAAGGTTTCATATACATTTTGTTAACAATTAACTACAGCAAATTATTAACAATGAATAGGTGAAATTATTTTTCATTGTTAATAAGTTCAAGCATCAACTTCATTAAACAAACCAGGGGACGGGTGGGGTTTGAACCTGTGTCAACTAAGTCATAAAACTACTGGACCAGTTGACTAGAATAAGATAGTAGAGTAGAATGGTCGGACTACGAACACTGCGATAATTGATATAATTGCCCGTGATTACTATAATTACCGGGAGAAACCGGAAGAGTAACCTTCAGCTGTCAGGGTAGCTCGGCCATAGCTTCAAGGTGTCAGCCGACGAAGATTGGGGTTTACCTGGAGAGGGGGTTTACCTGGAGAGAGTTCCGGGGGTCAACGCCCCCGCGGCCCGGTCTGTGACCAAGGCCTCCTTAGGTCAGTGTCCCAGGATGCGACCCACACCAGTCGACTAACACCCAGGTACCCATTTTACTGATGGGGAACATAGACAACAGGTGGAAAGAAACACGTCCAATGTTTCTACTCTGGCTGGGAATCGAACCCAGGCCCTCACCGTGTGAAGCGAGAGCGTTAACCACCAGGCCACCAGAGCCCTGGGGTAAATAATAACTGTAATTGCTGTGAGAAAGTAAGGCAATAATAATGAACTGATTATATAACCCTTTCCTCTGCTTAGTCACCAATCTTTTGCAGACAGACGGCTGAGGCTATGGATTTTTTTTTCTGTTTTATGTTCACGTCATAGCAGAGTCTTGCTCGCCGCTTAACGTTGGTGGGTGGGAGGAGCACCCGCGGGCAGACAGAGAGATAATATACGCAGAAGAACCATCTCACTGATGCACAGGTGGATGGGAGATCAATGCCCGCGCTGGAGTCCCCCAGACGATTATATGTCCATTATTAGCCTTACTTTCTCACAGCAATTATACCTCTAGGTCATTGACTCGGCTACCTGGAGTTTACCTGGAGAGGGTTTCGGGGGTCAAATGCCCCAGCGGCCCGGTTTGAGACCAGGCCTCATGGTGGATCGGGGTCTGATCAACCAGGATGTTACTGCTGGCCGCACGCAAGCTGACGTACGAACCACAGCCCGGTTGGTCAGGTACTGACTTTAGGTGCCTGTCCAGTGCCTTCTTGAAGACAGCCAGGGGTCTATTGGTAATCCCCCCTTATGTATGCTGGGAGGCAATTGAACAGTCTTGGGCCCCTGACACTTATTGTATTGCCTCTCAGTGCACTCGTGGCGCCCCTGTTTTTCATCGGGGGAATGTTGCATCTCCTGCCGAGTCTTTTCCTTTCATATAGAGTGATTTTCGTGTGCAGGTTTGATACCAATTCCTCCAGGACCTTCCAAGTTTATATTACCATGTATCTCTCTCGCCTGCATTCGAGGGAATACAGATCAAGGACGTTCAACCGTTACCAGTAGTTTAGTTACCTTATTGCACTTATGTGTGCTGTGAAAGTTCTATCTACACTCTCCAGGTCTGCAAGATGTACAGATGTAAACAACTATAGGCCAATATCAAACTTACCATTGCTATCCAAAATATTCGAGAAACTCGTAACACAGGAGACTATATTCATTTATAACGGCAGAAAACATACTCAACCCCTGCCAATTTGGATTCAGAAAAAAAGCACTAATTATGCAATTGTAAAAATGCTAGACCTGCTTTACACAGCATTGGAAAATAAGGAATATCCGCTAGGAATTTTTGACCTAAGAAAAGCGTTTGACACAGTAGACCACGGCATCCTACTCCACAAACTTGACCATTATGGTATAAGAGGCCATGCGCTTGCATATTTTAAATCCTACCTTACTAATAGGTATCAGTATGTCACCATTAAAGACACAGCCTCATCAATACGGCCACTTGATACTGGAGTTCCGCAGAGAAGTGTCCTTGGACCCCTGCTCTTCCTCATTTACATCAATGATCTTCCAAACGTATCCCAACACCTGAAACCCATTCTCTTTGCTGACGACTCGACTTATGACATCTCCCACCCTATTCTTGCCACCCTCAACACCATTGTTAACGAGGAGCTGATCAAAATATCGACTTGGATGACAGCCAATAAACTTACACTTAACACTGACAAAACCTACTATATTATGTTTGGTAGCAGAGCAGGTGTTGCGCAACTTAACATTAAGATCGACAACACTCTAATTGCCAGACATAATGAGGGCTAATTTCTTGGCCTATACCTCGACAACAACCTGAATTTCAGCACCCATATCCAACACATAAAAAAAGTATCCAAAACGGTGGGGATCCTCTCCAAGATACAATACTACGTGCCGCAAACTGCCCTTCTCGCACTATACCATTCACTCATTTATCCATACCTCACCTATGCTATTTGTGCTTGGGGATCAACTGCAGCAACACACCTAAAGCCAATAATAACCCAACAAAAAGCTGCAATAAGAATAATCACTAAATCCCATCCCTGGCAACACCCCTTTCCCCCCACTATTCATAGATCTAAACTTACTCCCTGTTCAGAACATCCACACTTACTATTGTGCAGTCTACATCTACAGGACCTTAAATTCCAATATTAACCTTGACCTAAAATGCTTTCTTGATTGCTGTGACAGGACCCACAGGCATAACATCAGACACAAACATCTCTATGACATTCCCCGTGTCCGACTAAACCTTTACAAAAATTCAATGTATGTCAAAGGGCCTAAAATCTGGAACACCCTACCTGAGAACTCTAGAACTGCAGACACATTCATCATTTTCAAAACTACCGTTAGACAACATCTTATCTCCCTGATACACCCCGTCAACTAACTACATGAAAACCACCTGGTGGTTCACACTACACTCACTCATCCATTTGACTGTAAACACAGAAATACGAATCTTAATCATAAAATAATGAATCCTAACTAGTCATAAGTTTGCCTGTGATACTCCAATATAGAACCTGTGTATTGTGCCAAAACAAAAGCATTCACATTGCTAAACTCACAAACTTAATGTAGTCACTTAGCCTTAAAACCAACTTACTCCATAATCTGTATTAATTTAGAGTTAAGAATTAATCTAAGTCTGCCCGAAATGCCTAGCCATGCTAGGTGTCCTAGTGGCCCCCTCTGCAATTAGCATTTTATAACATGTAAACCACACAATATCCAAAACCTGTAAACCCCGCATTATAATCTTTATAGAGAATAAACTTGATTGATTGATTGGCTGAATGTCGCCAGCCTTGAAGGAAGCCGTTAGTGTACAGCAGTATTCCAGCCTAGAGAGCACAAGCGATTTGAATAGAATCATCATGGGCTTGGCGTCCCTAGTTTTGAAGGTTCTCATTATCCATCATATCATTTTCCTAGCGGATGAGGTAGATACATTGTTGTGGTCTTTGAAGGTGAGATCCTCTGACATTATCACTCCCAGGTCCTTCACATTACTTTTCCGCTCTATTGTATAGTTAGAATTTGTGGTATACCCTGACACATTTTTAATTTCTTCAAGTTTTCCATATCTGAGTAGTTGAAATTTCTCCTCGTTAAACTTCATGTTGTTTTGAGTGACCCATTCGAAGATTTGGTTGATGTCCGCTTGGAGTCTAACGGTATCTTCGATGGAGGTCACTGCCATGGTGATCCAGGTGTCATCCGCAAAGGAAGACACGGAGCTATGGCTTACATCTCTGATTTTGTCAGAAATGAGGATGAGGAATAGAATGGGCGTGAGTACTGTGCCTTGTGGAACGGAGCTTTTTACCATGGCTGCCTGGGACTTTACTCTGTGCTCTATTTGTCAGGAAGTTGTAGATCCATCTACCAACTTTTCCTGTTATTCCTTTATCCCGCATTTTGTGTGCTATTACACCATGGTCACACTTGCTGAAAGCTTTTGCAAAGTCTGTGTATACCGCATTTGTATTTTGTTTATCTTCTACAGCATCCAGGACCTTGTCATAGTGGTCCAGTAGCTGGGACAGACAGGAACGACCTGCTTTAAACCCGTGTTGTCCTGGGTTGTGTAAGTGATAGGTATCCAGGTGATTGGCTATCTTGCTTCTAAGAACATTCTCAAAGATTTTTATGATATGGGATGTTAGTGCTATCGGTCTGTAGTTCTTTGCAATTACTTTACTGCCACCTTTGTGGAGTGGGGCTATGTCTGTTGTTTTTAGTGTGTGGGGGATGACCCCTGTGTCCAACTCCCTCACCATAAAATGCTGAAGGCACGCGATAGGAACTCCTTGCAGTTCTTGATGAACACGGAGTTCCACGAGTCTGGGCCTGGGACAGAGTGCATGGGCATGTCATTAATTACCTCTTCAAAATCTTGTGGAAATTGAATAATCCCTGGCTAACACCAAGCATCCTCAAATCCATTAACACAAAGCACAAATATGAAAAACAGTATAGAATGGGTCAAATAACTAGAGAACAGTCGAAAAATTACTCGTCATCACTTACCAGCCTGATAAGAAGGTCAAAAAAAATTGTATTATGAAAATAGATTACATAACATCAAAGGTGATATAAAAAAAACCTGGAAAACTCTATCTGAAATTCTTGGAACTAAAAAGTTATCCAAAAACAAAGCAATCAAACTAACAAAATCAGATGAACCCCTACTCATTCGAACCGAAATAGCAAACAGACTCGATGTTTTCTTTTCCACCATAGGAAAAAATCTAGCATACAAAATACCAAGCACAAACGCCCGTCCATTAGACTACCTCATAGGAACCTACCCAAATACGCTATTCATGGCTTCAACCAACCTCACTGAAATTATGCTCATCATAAACACCCTTAAAAACAAGGCAAGAGACATAAACAACTTGTCTGCTTTTATGTACAAAAAAGCTTCTCAAGTATTGTCACCACTCTGCCCCAGGGCCAGACTCATGGAACTCTGTGTTCATCAAGAACTGCAAGAACCCCCTATCACGAGCCTTTTCCATCCTATGGAGAGGGAGCATGGACACGGGGGTCGTCCCACAGTTACTAAAAACAACAGACATAGCCCCACTCCACAAAGGGGGCAGTAAAGCAACAGCAAAGAACTACAGACCAATAGCACTAACATCCCATATCATAAAAATCTTTGAAAGGGTCCTAAGAAGCAAGATCACCACCCATCTAGAAACCCATCAGTTACACAACCCAGGGCAACATGGGTTTAGAACAGGTCGCTCCTCTCTGTCTCAACTATTGGATCACTACGACAAGGTCCTAAATGCACTAGAAGACAAAAAGAATGCAGATGTAATATATACAGACTTTGCAAAAGCCTTCGACAAGTGTGACTATGGCGTAATAGCGCACAAATGCGTGCTAAAGGAATAACAGGAAAAGTCGGTCGATGGATCTATAATTTCCTCACTAACAGAACACAGAGAGTAGTCGTCAACAGAGTAAAGTCCGAGGCAGCTACGGTGAAAAGCTCTGTTCCACAAGGCACAGTACTCGCTCCCATCTTGTTCCTCATCCTCATATCCGACATAGACAAGGATGTCAGCCACAGCACCGTGTCTTCCTTTGCAGATGACACCCGAATCTGCATGACAGTGTCTTCCATTGCAGACACTGCAAAGCTCCAGGCTTACATCAACCAAATCTTTCAGTGGGCTGCAGAAAACAATATGAAGTTCAACGATGAGAAATTTCAATTACTCAGATATGATAAACATGAGGAAATTAAATCTTCATCAGAGTACAAAACAAATTCTGGCCACAAAATAGAGCGAAACACCAACATCGAAGACCTGGGAGTGATCATGTCGGAGGATCTCACCTTCAAGGACCATAACATTGTATCAATCGCATCTGCTAGAAAAATGACAGGATGGATAATGAGAACCTTCAAAACTAGGGAGGCCAAGCCCATGATGACACTCTTCAGGTCACTTGTTCTATCTAGGCTGGAATATTGCTGCACACTAACAGCACCTTTCAAGGCAGGTGAAATTGCCGACCTAGAAAATGTACAGAGAACTTTCACGGCGCGCATAACGGAGATAAAACACCTCAATTACTGGGAGCGCTTGAGGTTCCTAAACCTGTATTCCCTGGAACGCAGGAGGGAGAGATACATGATTATATACACCTGGAAAATCCTAGAGGGACTAGTACCGAACTTGCACACGAAAATCACTCACTACGAAAGCAAAAGACTTGGCGGACGATGCACCATCCCCCCAATGAAAAGCAGGGGTGTCACTAGCACGTTAAGAGACCATACAATAAGTGTCAGGGGCCCGAGACTGTTCAACTGCCTCCCAGCACACATAAGGGGGATTACCAACAGACCCCTGGCAGTCTTCAAGCTGGCACTGGACAAGCACCTAAAGTCAGTTCCTGATCAGCCGGGCTGTGGCTCGTACGTTGGTTTGCGTGCAGCCAGCAGCAACAGCCTGGTTGATCAGGCTCTGATCCACCAGGAGGCCTGGTCACAGACCGGGCCTCGGGGGCGTTGACCCTCGGAACTCTCTCCAGGTAAACTCCAGGTAATTATTGCAACGCTCTTTAACAAATCCATTGAATCATCTACCTTCCCAACAATCCTCAAAACAGTGAGGGTCACTCTGATCCATAAAGGAGGTGACCAAGCTGACTTGAATAACTATAGACCAATATCTAACTTACCACTGCTCTCTAAAATCTTTGAAAAATTAGTTCATAGACGGATCTGTTCCTACCTCGTCTCACACAACATATTAAACCCTTGTCAGTTTGGATTCAGGAGTAATAAAAGCACAAATGATGCTATCATACACATGCTAGAACTAATATATACCACACTTGAAAAGAAAGAAGTCCCGCTGGGCATTTTCATTGATTTACGTAAAGCTTTCGATACAGTCGACCATGAACTACTGTACTCCAAATTAACGCACTGTGGTATCAGAGGCCACTCCCTCAACTACCTAAAGTCATACCTTAGTAACAGAACTCAATATGTGTATGCAAATGATACAAACTCTTCCACTTAACCAATCACAGTAGGAGTCCCACAAGGAAGCGTCCTTGGACCATTCCTCTTTCTCATCTACATCAATGATCTACCGAATGCATCACAGCTACTCAAACCCATATTATTTGCAGATGACACTACATATATATTTTCCCACCCAAACACAGTTATACTAGCAAACACAGTCAATGCTGAATTACAGAAAATATCTGCCTAGATGATGACTAACACATTTACCCTGAACACTGATAAAACCTATTTCATTCAGTTTGGAAACAAGGCTGCAAATGATCCGATTAACATAACGCTAAATGGATCATCAGTCACAAGACTCACAGAGGGAAAATTCCTAGGTATCCACGTTGACAGTAGCCGGACACACATACAACAAATCACCTAAAAAATCTCCAAGACTGTAGGCATACTATCAAAGATAAGGTACTACGTTCCACAATCAGCTCACCTGGCACTGTACCATTCACTTATATACCCTTATCTTACATATGGAATTTGTGCATGGGATCAACAACATCCAATCACCTAAGGCCCCTAATAACCCAACAAAAGGCAGCAGTAAGAATGATAACAAATTCCCACTCCCGCCAGCACACTCCACCAATTTTCAAAAGTCTGAATCTGCTTACCATTAAGAACATCCATACTTATTCATGTGCCTACTACATACACAGAACAATACACACAAATATAAACCCTCCACTCAAACTTCTCCTCACCAACCTAAACAGGACACATGACCACAACACAAGACACAGATCTCTTTTTGATATACCTCGTGTTCATATCACACTGTGTAAAAACTCTATGCATATAAAGGACCCCAAAATATGGAATTCATTACCAGAAGATATTAAAGTAACCCAGTCTGAAAATCAATTTAAAACTCTTCTCAAAAGCCACTTAATCACCCTAGACTAAATGCTAAATACTCAGTACACACTTACTCACCTATATACTCCCACATCATAACTGAAACAATCACATTGAACCTTTTATATCCATTGTTGACAGTGTAGAATATAAATATATCTTTGTATTATACAAATTTTGATTCATTTATAATTAATATTCTACCGTACAACTATGAAATAATTACTTTCCTACTATACAACTATGATATACTACTCCTTAGTATTAAGTAGACTGTAAGCCAATAATGTTAAGTTGGCCCATAATGCCGAGGCATAATAGAGGCTCTCTTTGTATTGCAACCCACTATTGTATATACACAATCTCAATGTACTGTTTGCAAAGACATTAAATAAATAAATAAATAAATAAATAAAATAAATAAATAAATAAATAATATCCGAGAGTTTTGGGTTGACCAAATTTTGGGTTTCGTTCATAAAGAATTCATTTGGATTGTCGACCTTTAGAGTGGGCAGTTGGTAATGTTTATAGCTGGACATCTTGAAGCTATGGAGGGCTCCTTGCCAGTGTCCACGGGCAGTCCATTGTCTTACTTTCTAATGGCTACCTCTGCTTAGTAATACACACAAATAACCCCCAACTATCCCATTTGAGGAGCAATTAGCTCACCTGTGCGCCGGACATCTTTGTAACCAGACGCCATGAAGCTATGGTTGAGAATTATGACAATTATGACAAATATCAGTCATTGACTCAAATAAGCTCTACTAACCCACTGAGGATGATTAACTTACCCTAATCTTCGTAGGCTGACACCGTGAAGCTATGGTCAAGCTACTCATGACGGATGAAGGCTTAGTAACTCACAAATTAACATCCCACTATCCCATTTAGGAGGGGAGATGGGCGGCCCTCATTATTGCATTACTTTCTTATAACCCATTAAGATTCTCGGTCATTAACAGCCAGCTCATTCACCTTACTTTATCACAGCAATTATTTACCCCAATCTTCGTAGACTGACACCGTGAAGCTACGGACGAGCTACCCTGACAGCTGAAGGCTACTCTTCCGGTTTCTTCCCTGACAGCTGAAGGCTACTCTTCCGGTTTCTTCCCTGACAGCTGAAGGCTACTCTTCCGGTTTCTTCCCTGACAGCTGAAGGCTACTCTTCCGGTTTCTTCCCTGACAGCTGAAGGCTACTCTTTCCGGTTTCTTCCCTGACAGCTGAAGGCTACTCTTCCGGTTTCTTCCCTGACAGCTGAAGGCTACTCTTCCGGTTTCTTCCCTGACAGCTGAAGGCTACTCTTCCGGTTTCTTCCCTGACAGCTGAAGGCTACTCTTCCGGTTTCTTCCGGTAGTTATAGTAATCACGGGCAATTATAACAATTTGTAAAGTAAAAGGACACACGTGCAACTAATGTGACATTTTATTGTGGCAACGTTTCGCTCTCCAGGAGCTTTGTCAAGCCGTTACAAACAGTACATGGACACAGAGGGTATATATAAGCTCAGAGTGAGGTGCAATACTAGTGGTAGTAGTAGTAGTAGTGATATAAGTAGTAGTAGTAGTAGTAGTGATATAAGTAGTAGTAGTAGTAGTAGTAGTAGTAGTGATATAAGTAGTAGTAGTAGTAGTAGTAGTACAATATGTTAGAACAATTAAGTCGCACATGAGTAAAAGGAAATAAGCTATTACTTGAGTAACATAAAAATAGGTTAGACAAATATTTTCATTTTACCTGGAGTTTACCTGGAGTTTACCTGGAGAGAGTTTCGGGGGTCAACGCCCCCGCGGCCCGGTCTGTGACCAGGCCTCCTGGTGGATCAGCGCCTGATCAACCAGGCTGTTGCTGCTGGCTGCACGCAAACCAAAGTACGAGCCACAGCCCGGCTGATCAGAAACTGACTTTAGGTGCTTGTCCAGTGCCAGCTTGAAGACTGCCAGGGGTCTGTTGGTAATCCCCCTTATGTGTGCTGGGAGGCAGTTGAACAGTCTCGGGCCCCTGACACTTATTGTATGGTCTCTTAACGTGCTAGTGACACCCCTGCTTTTATATCCTTTTACTCATGTGTAAGTTAATTGTTTCCCCATATTGTAACGCTACTACTACTACACCACTAGTATTGCACCTCACCTAACCAATATATGCCCCTTGTCCAGACTGTTTTAACGGTTTGACGAAGCCCGGGGAGAGCGAAACGTTGCCCAATAAAATGTCACATAGTTGCACTTGGTCCTTTTACTTTACATACACGTAATTTCCAACTTTTTAAATTTTTTAAAGCAATTAAATTTTCGTTGCCGACCATTGTGCACTACTTAAGATTCTCCAACTTGGTATTTTCCGTACACCAAAGAAGGGTTCCATGGACACCACTGTGACCAAAAATACAAATTTTATGTGAATCTCCTGCCAGCTGGTTGTGGGGGGAATATTGTTTATATATAATATATATTTTAATATTATAATATATTATATAAAATATAAAAATTTATATATATTATTTATATATATATATTTGAAATAAATCACAGTAACGGTTGTTTTCAAAATATGCAAAACAACCACCTGAAAAAATAAAAAATTTCCAAGCGCTTTCGTGACTACTCACATTATAAAGGAAATGGAAGTTCCTTGTAATGTGAGTGTCACGAAAGCGCTTGGAATTTCTTTATTTTTCAGATGGTTGTTTTGCATATTTTATATATATATAATATAATTATATATATATATTATTATAATATTTTAATATTATTTATATTTTATATTATAATATATAAAAATATATAATAAAAAAAGAGGGGTGGTGGGGGAAGGGAATATTCAAACGGCTTCGGGAAGAAATCCAAATTTTCTTCCTTGAAGTCTTTTTAGCATTTTCTCCGAGGCAATGGGCCCCACAATTTACCCCAGAGGTGGCCCCCCATCCTTATATATAATATATATTATTATATATATATTTATATATATAAAATTTTTAAATATATTGTTTTGGGGGTGTGTGTGTGTGTGTATTATTATATTTATTATATATATATATATATTATATAATATATATAAAATTATATATAATATATATTTAATAAATAACACCTCAGAACTTTTACGGGGGACCCTCTCCTCAAGAAGACAATAAACGACTCAAAAAATAAAGGGTTCTCCCCAGAGCTGTTTGAATTTTTTCTTCCCTACCCCCCCCTATATTTTATTCATAAAAATTTTTTAAATAGACAGAATACTTGACAAAAAAAAAACAAACATGAATACATTGGTACAATATATCAAAGATTAAAGAATCCCCAGCCCCGAAGCCAAAACACAGCCTAGTATGCAGAGACCCATTATGTACCTCTGTAATCTTTCGACTCCCGCCCGCAGGATGGATGGGGTGCAAAAATGAAGATTAAATAACCTCTGGATGGCCATGCTGGGCGCTGGAAACATGAAAGGGGCTGCCCATGGACCCCTGGGATGTCCATGATTTTGGAAACCCCCATTTTTTGAAGGAAACTGGGCATTTTCCCCCCAAGGACCCCAAGGCACTGTCCCACTGAGACAAATTGATCTATTGGTTATGTCCGTACTTGCTGATCTTGTACTCCTCCCTTGGTCAGCACCCTCCCTATCGCCGACACGGGGAGGATATAGGGGGCCCCAGTTGGACAACAGGTATGTCCCTTTTTAAAGCTTGCCATTTTTCCAAGAAGATGTCCCGTCGGGGGCGGTTTGCTGGGTTGGGGGGTATTTTTGGTGCTAGTGATGGGGGCCCCTCTCGGTGGGCATCCAACTGTAGAAAGGGTTCTTTTTATGATTTGTTGACTTCAGTCTTGCATGCCACCCCTTTGGGTTTTTGGGAACTTTTACCGGAGTTTACTGGAAGAGTTTGGGGGGTAAACCCCCCCCCGCCCCCCGGTCTGTGCCAGGCCTCCGGTTGGTAGCGCCTGATAACCGGGCGTTGCTGCTGGCGCACGCAAACCAACGAACGAGCCACAGCCCGGTGATCGGAAATTTCCTTTGGTGCTTGTCCAGTGCCCTGAAGACTGCCGGGGGTCTTTTTGGTAACCCCCCCTTATGTGTGCGGGGAGGCAGTTGAACATTGGGCCCCCTGAACTTATTGTTGGTCTCTTAACGTCTAGTGACACCCCTGCTTATCATTGGGGGGATGGGCATCGTCTGCCAACTTTTGCTTTCGTAGTGAGTGATTTTCGTGTGCATTTGGGTACATCCCTCTAGGATTTTCCGGGTGTATATAATCAGTATTCCCCCTCCTGCTTTCCGGGAATACGGGTTTTTAAAAACCTAAAGCGCTCCCAGTAATTGAGGTGTTTTATTCCCCGTTATGCGCCCCGTGAAAGTTCTCTTACATTTTCTAGGTCGGAAATTTTCACCTCCCTTTGAAAGGTGCTTTTAGAGTGAGCAATTTCCAGCCTAGATGAACAATGACCTGAAGAGTGTCCAGGGGCTTGGCCTCCCTATTTTTTTAAAGGTTTCTCATTATCCCCCTGTCTTTTTTCTAGCAGATGCGATTGATACAATTTATGGTCCTTGAAGGTGAGATCCCCGACATAATCATCCCGGTCTTTGACGTTGGTTTTTCGCCTATTTTTGGGCCAGAATTTGTTTTGTACTCTGATGAAGATTTAATTTCCCATGTTTCCATATCGAGTAATTAAAATTTTCTCATCGTTGAACTTCATATTGTTTCTGCACCCACTAAAGTTTTGGGTTGATTCCGCCTGGAGCCTTGCAGTGTCTGCAATGGAAGACCTGCAGCAATTCGGGTGTCACCCAAAAAAGGAAGACACGGTCCCGTGGCTGACACCTTGTCTATGTCGATATGAGGATGAGGAACAAGATGGGAGTAGTACTTGCCTTGTGGAAAGAGCTTTTCACCGTAGCTGCCTGGGATTTATTTGTTGAGACACTCTCTGTGTTCTGTTAGGAGGAAATTTATGATCCACACCAATTTTTTCCGTTTTTCCTTAGCGCGAAATTTTGTGCCTATTACGCCATGGCCAAATTGTCGAAGGCTTTTGCAAAGTCGTAATATTACATCGCTTCTTTTTGTCTTTAGTGCTTGGGACCTTGTCGATGCCAGTAGTTGAGAAGACAGGACGCCCTTTTAAAACCCATGTTGCCCTGGGTTGTGTAACTGAGGTTTCTGAGGGGTGGTGATCTTGCTTTTTAGGCCCCTTTTTCAAAGTTTTTTTTTGTATGGGTGTTAGTGCTATTGTCTGTATTCTTTGCTGTTGTTTTAAAACTCCCCCCCTTTGTGGAGTGGGGCTTGTCTGTTGTTTTTATAACTGGGAGCCCCCCGTGCCACCCCCTTCCATGGGGATGGAAAAGGGTCGGATGGGGGCTTCTTGCAGTTTTTGAGAACACAGATTCCAGAGTCTGGCCCTGGGGCGAGTGCATGGGCAGTCTTTATCGCCTGTTCGAAGTCTTTGGCGTAGGATAACATCGTGGCTTGTGTTAATAAAATTTTTGGGGCTCTCCAAAAAAAAATCATTTGATTTTTCGACTCTCATCTGGTTAGGGGCTTGCTAAAAACTGGCAATTGGGATTTGAGTAGCTCACCATTTTTTTCTGTATCTGTTAGGACCCATTGTTTAAGTGGGGGGCCCCAATACTGGACGTTTTTCTCGATTTTTTTTTGGCATAGGAAAAAAATACTTTGGGTTTCTTTCGATTCATTTATGGCTTTTAGTTTTTTCCCCGCGATTCCTGACTCCCAAAAGGGGATTTTTTGCTTAAGTTCGATGCTTGCTATTTTCCCCCAGTGTCCCCTGCGATTTCGTATATTACCTCTTTAGCCCTTTATTCTTTTCCGTCGCCTGTAAAGGGAGCCCCTGTCTCCTATTTTACATCTACCCCCTTTTTCTTAAGGGAATAACCTTGTGCATCATCGAGTGCCACCGAGTTAATTTTTTCTAGCAAAGTTTGGGTCTGTGTTGCTTATATATTTTCCCACTTATATCGGTTAGGGACTTGGTTTACTTGGTCAGGCTTTTTTCCCCACTGCCGAAATAGGAATTGTTCAAATCCCCGAGTGTGTGCACTCACAGGTAGGAGACGGGCAGTCCCCCTTCGATGTTCAGCCCGAGCATTTGGCAACACCTTTTTCAGCAAGGGGGGCCATCCCAGCTTGACTGTTTTAGGCTAGTCGCACAAAATTTAATATAATATATAGGGCAAGGGGGAATAAATCTTGTAGGAGTGGGGAAGAGCCAGTTGGGGTGTGGGGGAAGTTCTGAGCAGTAGGTAAAAAAAAGGGGGGGAAGGCACCCCGGGATTGTGGGATAAAGATAAAAATTTTAAAGCAGGGGGGGGTTTAAAGTTTGGAGTGGTTGGCAATTATTTAATAAATGTAGGAAGGGGGAAAGGTACCTGGGGATGGCAGAGAGATGCTATTCCTTTGTAAAAGGCAAGGGGAAAAAGAGAGTGCAAAAATTAAATAGGGGATAAGTCTGTTGAGTGATGGTAAAGTGTATGGTAGATTTAAAATTAAAAGAAAAGATAAGAGGGAGAATGGGAAGCAGAAAACAAGGGGCTTTGGGAAAAGGTGGGGGGTGTGTGGCCCCAGGTGTTTACAGTAAAAATTTAAAAGTGAACAGAAATTTAGATAAGGCAAAAAGGGGGTCTTTGTGGCTTTTAGGATTTGGAAAAGGCTAGACAGGGTTTTGGGGGGGGGCAATGGGGAGATTTGCAAGTGATGGTGTAGGGGGTTTAGGTTACGAAAGCATAAAAAAGTTTTTAGGGAGAGAGTGAGGCTCAAGTTGGGTTTGTAGGAAAGGGGGGAATTTTTTTCCCAAAAAAAAGGGGGCCTTAGACAAGGAGTGTGATGTCACCGTTTGTTTAATATATTATAAGGGGGGTTGTAAGAGAAGAAATGCGGGTCTTGGCAAGAGGCGGGGAGTTAAAAGATAAAGAATCAACACAAAGTGGGAGTTTCACAGTGCTCTTTCTGATGACACTGTGCTCTTGGGTGATTCTGAAAGAAGCTGCAGAGTTTGGGGGATAAAATTTTGGTAGGGGTCCCAAAAAGAAAAAATTTTAAAGGGGAAATACGGGAAAGAGAAGGGTTTATGAGGATAACAAAAAGATTAGGGATGAAAGTTGAAATCAATTTGGAGGGAAGAGTAGGGAGGAGGTAAACGTATTAGTTTTTGGGGAGGGACGTGTCGGGTGGGTCTATAAAAGTGAGGTGAATCATAGAATTGATGGGGGAAAAAGAGTAGTGGTGCACTTGGGAGTCTGTGGAGACAAAAACTTTGTCCTTGGGGGCAAAGAGGGAATTTTAAGAGTATATTTTACCAACGTCTTATAGGGGGTGTGAACGTGGGGATGAATGTTGCAGCGAGGAGAAGGTGGAGGCAGGGAGATGTCAGTTGGGGGCAATGTTGGTGTAAATATAATGCAGAGAATTCGTAGTTTGGGAAAGTGAGGAGGTGGGGATTACCAAAACTTTTTTCCAGAGGCGGAGGAAGGGTTTTTGGGGTGTTGGGGACATGTAGAGAAAATGGAGCGAAACGAATACTTCAAGGGTTTTTCATCTGTAGTGGAAGGGAAGGGGGGTGGGGGTCGGTAGGAAGGGTTGGAGGAGGGGTAAAGGGTTTGTGTGCGGGGGGTTTGGACTTCCGCAGCATCGTGAGCGTGTTTGATAGGAGAAGGGAGAAAATGGTTTTTAATACTTGACGTGCTGTTGGAGTGTGAGCAAATAACTTTTATGAAGGGGTTCAGGGAAACCGGGGCCCGGACTTGAGTCCTAAAAAGGGGAAAGTACAGTGCGAAACTCTGAAGGGGGGGTGTTAAAGTTGCATTTTAAAAAAACTGTATGAAAGCCCCCTTCTGGCAAGACAGTGATGGAGTGAATGGGGTGAAAGTTTTTTCTTTTTCGGGGCCACCCTCCCTTGGGGGGAATGGGCCAGTGTGATAATAAAAAAATAATATAATATATATATATATAAATTATATATAAATATATATTAATTAAATAAGATATATATACTGAGAGAGTTAGAGAAAGGAAGGGGGCAGTAATGTTAAAGGATCAGTTATGGAAGGAGAAAAGAGAATTGAATGTGTAATTTAAGAATTATGTGGAATAAAGTAAAAAATTTTTTTACGAAAAGTGGGGCATAATAAGCGTGTATGCACCCGGAGAAAAAGGAATGTAGAGGGAGAGAGAGATTTTGGGGGATGTTAAAAGAATGTATAGGACCTTTGAAAACCCGTAAGAGCATGTGGAAAGGGGGTTTAAAGCTAAAGTAGGGGAAACTTTTTGAGAGGGGGTTTGGGAGGTAAGTTTGGGGTGCCCGGGGTAAAAGAAATGGGAGCCCTTTTTATTGAACTTTTAAGAAAGGGGTTTTTGTTTTATGGTAATACTATTTTAAAAAAAAAGAGGATAAAAAAAATACAATACGATGTAGGGGGGGAAATAAATATCGTTGGTTATGTATTGGTAGATAAAACACTGTTGAGTAGACTTCAGGATTAATTTTTTGGGGGCCACGATATATCAGATCACTTTCTAGTTGTAGCTACACGAGAGTAAAAAGGATGGGGGTACAAGGAATAAAAAGCAAAACAGGGAAGAAGAGTGAAGGGTTTTTAACTAAAAGAGGAGGCATTTCGGGTAAATATAAACAGCTGTTGGAGGATAGATGGGTAATGGGAGCATCGAAAAGGGGGCAAGAGATTTGGGGTAGGTTTAAAAAAAGGTTTTCAGAGTGTTCAAGAAGTTTGTGGTTACAGGAAAGTGGGGGCGGGGGGGAAGAGGACGATGGTGGGAAAGATATGAAAGGGTAGTAAGGGAGAAAAAGTTTGCATAAGAATTTTTAAAATAGAAGTGATCAAGAGGGGAAAAGTAAATGGAAAAAAGAGAGAGGTTTAAAAGAGTGGTGAAGCAATGTAAAAAGAAGCAAAAAGAGATGGGTGAGATGTTATCAAAAAATTTTTTTGAAAATAAAAGTTTTGGAGTGAAAATTTAAAAAGTTAAAAAACCTAGAAAAAAAATGGATTTTCATTAAAAATAGGAGAGAAGTTATTTTAAAGGAGAGTTAAAAGGTATTGGGGAAAATGGAGGAAAATTTTAGGAATTGTTAAATGTTGATGAAATAGGGAAGCGTGATTTTGTTATAGGGCAAGGGGAATAACATTTTTTGGAGTGGGAAGAGCCAGTTGTGATGTGGGGGAATTCGGAGGGAGTGGGAAAATAAAGAGGGTAGCAGCCGGGGTTTATGGGTAAAAAAAGAAATGTTAAAAGCAGGTGGGGATATATTTTGGAGTGGTTGGGGCACTTATTTAATAAAGATGGAAGGGTAAGGTACCCAGGGATTGGCAGAGAGAGCATAGTTCCTTTGGGATAAAGGCAAAGGGACAAAAAGATGCAAAAAATTTTAGGGGGATAAGTTGTTGATATACCGGGAAAGTGTATGGTGAGTTTTTTTAAAAAATTAGAGTAAAACGGGGAATAGGATAGCAATAAAAAAGGAGGCTTTAGGAAAGGGGGTGTGTGGACCAGGTGTTTTTTCAGTGAACTATAAGTGAACAGTATTTTTTAAAAAGGCTAGGAGGTCTTTTTGGGATTTATGGATTTGGAAAAGGCGTTACAGGGTGGATGGGGGGGAATGTGGCAGATGTTGAGGTGTATGGTGTTGGAGGTGGTTCTGAAAGCAGTGAAAGTTTTTTTCGAGGATAGTGAGGGTCAAATTAGAGTATGTAGGAAAGAGGGGAAATTTTTTCCCAGTAAAATAGGCCTTTGACAAGGGTGTTGATGCACCGTGGTTTTTTTTAAAAATATTTATAGATGGGGGTTTTAAGAGAAATAAATGCAAGGTCTTGGCAAAGGTGTGAATTAAAAGATAAAGAAACACAAAAAAAGTGGGGGTTGTCCAGTTGCTCTTTGTGATGACACTTTTCTCTTTGGGGGAAATTTTGAAGAGAAGTTCAGAGATTGGGGATGAATTTTGGGAGGGTGTGCAAAAAAGAAAATTAAAAAGGAATACAGGAAAGAGTAAGGTTATGAGGATAACAAAAAAATTAGGGTAAAGATGGATATAATTGGGGGAAGAGTATGGAGGGGGTGAATGTATTTTGTATTTGGGGGTGGATTTTCAGGGATGGGGCTATGAAAGATAATAAACATAGAATTTAGAGGGGGAAAAGGGTGAGTGGGGGCACTTAGGGGGTCTGGGGAGACAAAAAACTTTGTCCTTTGGAGGGAAAAGGGGGGAATGTAGAGAATATGTTTTACCAACGCTCTTTTAGGTGTAAGCATGGGTGATGAATGTTGCCGAAAGAAGGCTGGGGGCAGTGGAGATTATGTCTGAGGGCAATGTGGGTGTGAATATAATGCAGAGAATTCGTAGTTTGGGAAATTAGGAGGAGGGGCGAGATTACCAAAAAATTTGTCCAGAGGGTGGGAAGGGGTTGAGGGGGGTTCGGACATGTAGAGGTTTGGGCGAAAAAAGTGACTTAAGAGTGTACAGTTCAGTGGAAGGAAGGCGGGTAGGGTCGGCCCAGGAAAGGTTTGGGGGGGGGGTAAAGGGGGTTTTTGGTGCGAGGGCTTGGTTTTCCGAAGGCATGGTGAGCGTGTTTTATAGGAGTCAATGGAGACAAAAGGTTTTTTTTACTTGACGTGCTTTGGAGTGTGAGCAAAGTAACATTTATGAAGGGGGGCAGGGGAAACCCGGGAGGCCGGACTTGACTCCCGGGGATGGGGAAATACAGTGCCTGCACTCGAAGGAGGGGTGTTAATGTTTGCAGTTTAAAAACTGAGTTTAAAGCATCCTTTTGGGAAACATGATGGAGTGAATGATTGAAAGTTTTTCTTTTTTCGGGGCCACCCCGCATGGGGGGAATCGGCCGTGTGTTATAAAAAATATAATATAATATATAATATATGTAATGTCGTGCCCAAAAAGGCAGAACTTTCGATCTTGGCTTAAATAGCAACGCTCATCTTGCCAATAGGACAAGCAAAAAATTTGTGAAGCAATAAATTTTGCCAAAAACAACTAATCTAACGAAAAAAATATATTTCTTTGTGTTTCTTTATTATTAAATTATTGTAAACTTATAAAAAAAATTTTTTTTTTGGTTAGGGTAAAAAAAATTTTTCTTGTTATAATAAGGGAGGGAAATTTTTTAAGATTCTTTTTTGGGACAAAATAATAAACTTTACATCGTTTAATGAAAAAAAAATATATTAAACGTATAAATAAAATTCGAAAAAAACCCTTTTTTTTTAAATTAGTTCTTGCAATTGACCGTTTTTAATATTCGGCACGAAATATTTTTTTTATTATCACACTGGCCCATTCCCACCAAGGCAGGGGGGTCCCCAAAAAAAAAAAATTTTTACCATCATTCACTCCATCATTCCTTGGCCAAAAGGGGTTTACCTACAGTTTTTTTTAAAATGACAAAAATTTAAAACACCCCTCCTTCAAGTGCAGGCACGTACTTCCCATTCCAGGACTCAAGTCCCCCGCCGGTTTCCCTGAACCCCTTTATAAAAAGTTACTTTGCTCACACTCCAACAGCACGTCAAAATATTAAAAAAAACCATTTGTCTCCCTTTACTCCTATCAAACACGCTACGATTTCCTGTGGAAGTCCAAACCCCTCACACAAAAACCCCTTTTACCCCCCCTCCCAAAAAAACCCTTTCCCACCACCCCTTTTCCCCCCCCCTTTCCCCCTACCCCTAGCACTTTTAAGCATCGTTTCCTCCATTTTTTCCTTCTAATGTCCGCCACCTCAACAACCCCCTCACCCCCTTTGGCCAAATTTTGGTAAAAATTTTCCCCACCTCCTCCTAACTTTCCAAAATTTTCGAATTCTTGCAATATTCACACCACCCACACTGCCCTCAGACATACATCCCATGCCCCAGCCTTCTCCTCGCTGCAAATTCATCAAACCCCTGCTTTTACACCCATTTAAAGTGTTGGGAAAAATATACCTCATACATTTTCCCCCTTGGCCTCCAAGACAAAGTTCTTTGCCCCACAGACTCCAAGTGAAAACCCCTCACCCTTTTCCCCCATCATTCTATGTTCACCCCTCACTTTCATAACCCCTCTGCTGACAAAGTCCACTCCCCAAAAATTGAATATATATATATGTATTAAATATAATATATATTATATAAATATATAATATATATTATATATATATATATAATATATAAATATGTACATGCATAATATTTATATATTTATATATTTATATATATATATAATATATATAAATATTTTTAAATAAAATATATTATATATATATTATATATATATATATATATATATATAAACAGTGGGGGGGCCCCCGGTTTGGCAGCATCGCCTTTTGTGAAATTCGAAAACCCTTTAAAAGGTTTTTTTGGGAAAATTTGGCCTCGAGTTTCGTGATTAGACTCTGTTTTGGCGACCGTCCGGGGCCCCCCCGCCCGCCCATCACCGCGCACACCAAGCCAGTCTCCCACGCCATTCACGCTCAGTGTGCCATTGTTTACCAACACGTGACCATCACCCCGCGGGTTCATACAATACATTTCATAATAATCCATTGTTTTTTGCACTTGCAACTGCTAAATAAGTCATCATGGACCCAAGGAAAGCTAGTGCAAGTCCTTTGGTAAATAAAGCGAGAAACACAATCCAGAGGGATTTTGAAGGGTTTGAGGCAGACCCTGTCCCTGCCGACCATCTGCCTGTTGTGGAAGGTGTTGTGGCATTGGGCAAGTCCATGGGGTTTGAGGTGAGTGACAGGGATGTAGAAGAGTTGGTGGAGGACCACAGGGAAGAGCTAACCACTGACAAACTGCAAGAGCTTCAACTGGAACAGATCAAACCACAGCCGAGGAACTTGCTTAAGAGGAGGAGGAAAAGAGAGTGAAGAAGGTTCCTTCTTCAGTGATTATGGACATGTGTGGAATGTGGAATGAGTTGCAAAGTTTTATTGAAAAGTATCACCCTGACCAAGCTGAAACAAGCCATATCTGCAACATGTACAATGACAGTGTTGTGTCCCACTTAAGGGAAATCTTTAAGAAATGCCAGAAAAAGATCTCTCTGGACAGATATTTTGTGTGACAGGGGTCCAGTGACTCTCAAGTTGTTCCCAGTGGCATTAAAAGAAGAAGGGAAGTAACCCAGATAAGGACTTGCTACCTAAAGTCCTAATGGAAGGAGATTCTCCTTCAAAACAATAGTGTACACCTTCCTCCTATCCCCTCCTCCCGTCTTCCATCCACCCAGAAGTCTTCAGTAAAGGTAAGTGTAATGTTAAGTAAAAGGACACAAGTGCAACTAATGTGACATTTTATTGTGGCAACGTTTCGCTCTCCAGGAGCTTTATCAAGCTCCTGGAGAGCGAAACGTTTCCACAATAAAATGTCACATTAGTTGCACTTGTGTCCTTTTACTTTACATATTGTCGGTAATTCTACCAACTTTATTACAAGTGTAATGTTATTATTATTTTTTATATGCATGTACTTGATTTCTCATTGATTTCAGTATATAAATCTTTATTTAATTTGAAAAAAAAAATTATTTTAATATTTTTGGGTGTCTGGAATGGATTAATTTTTATTATTTTTTTTTTTTTTTTATTATCACACCGGCCGATTCCCACCAAGGCAGGGTGGCCCGAAAAAGAAAAACTTTCACCATCATTCACTCCATCACTGTCTTGCCAGAAGGGTGCTTTACACTACAGTTTTTAAACTGCAACATTAACACCCATCCTTCAGAGTGCAGGCACTGTACTTCCCATCTCCAGGACTCAAGTCCGGCCTGCCGGTTTCCCTGAATCCCTTCATAAATGTTACTTTGCTCACACTCCAACAGCACGTCAAGTATTAAAAACCATTTGTCTCCATTCACTCCTATCAAACACGCTCACGCATGCCTGCTGGAAGTCCAAGCCCCTCGCACACAAAACCTCCTTTACCCCCTCCTCCAACCCTTCCTAGGCCGACCCCTACCCCGCCTTCCTTCCACTACAGACTGATACACTCTGAAGTCATTCTGTTTCGCTCCATTCTCTCTACATGTCCGAACCACCTCAACAACCCTTCCTCAGCCCTCTGGACAACAGTTTTGGTAATCCCGCACCTCCTCCTAACTTCCAAACTACGAATTCTCTGCATTATATTCACACCACACATTGCCCTCAGACATGACATCTCCACTGCCTCCAGCCTTCTCCTCGCTGCAACATTCATCACCCACGCTTCACACCCATATAAGAGCGTTGGTAAAACTATACTCTCTAACATTCCCCTCTTTGCCTCCAAGGACAAAGTTCTTTGTCTCCACAGACTCCTAAGTGCACCACTCACTCTTTTTCCCTCATCAATTCTATGATTCACCTCATCTTTCATAGACCCATCCGCTGACACGTCCACTCCCAAATATCTGAATACGTTCACCTCCTCCATACTCTCTCCCTCCAATCTGATATTCAATCTTTCATCACCTAATCTTTTTGTTTATCCTCATAACCTTACTCTTTCCTGTATTCACCTTTAATTTTCTTCTTTTGCACACCCTACCAAATTCATCCACCAATCTCTGCAACTTCTCTTCAGAATCTCCCAAGAGCACAGTGTCATCAGCAAAGAGCAACTGTGACAACTCCCATTTTATGTGTGATTCTATATATATATATATATATATATATATATATATATATATATATATATATATATATATATATATATATATATATATATATATATATAAGTATTATGTGTATGTTTGCCTTTGTGGATAGCTCTTTTCAAGTCATGGGTGATGTTGAAACTCAAAATTGATGCCTATAATACTTATTAATCATATTCCATTGATGTCTCCAAACATTACTTGATGCAACAACTACAATATTTTTCAAACTTAAATCCTCAGATTTGTCCCTTTAAGTTATCAGGTCTTCAGGTAAATCGTAATAACAAGATTATTCACTTTCCAAACAACGGGCAGCAGACTTGAACCAGGAAGGGGGGGGGGGGGGGGGGATAATTCAGTGCAGTTATTGTGGTCTAATGTAAATAAATTGTTTATTATTTGGATTATGTCTGTAAGATAAATGATAGTTTGACATTTACTTTCAGAAAATTCGAATTCCTTCAAGTATTGTTGAATTAGGAGAGGAAATACATAAAATTCTAAGTGACAAACATTCTATTATTTGTTAAATATGGCCAAACCTGAATTAAATTAATAAGAAATTAACTTTAAGACCACGTTGTTCTTTGTTGTAATTAGATTATGTTTCTTCACTTGATGTAGAGCTGGACGTAGCAGAGACTCATCGGACTATTTCCAGAAATTGTGACGACACTTCCTATCGCTGTGTCTGGAAGGTCAATAATCATTAAGCCATCTGGAGGTGGAGAGGTATATCCATACCTGTTGTTGTAACCTGAATCTGAATAATTTCCAACCCGCACCTCAACAGAGGAGAGACTGCTGGGGTCTTGTTTAATAATGACGCTGGTGATAGTGAGACTCTGGGGATATTCAAGCTGCCACCAGTTCTCGTAACCAGTGTTGGAGATGAAGCAGGATTGATAAGAGCAACTGTAGCCTTCCATAGCAATAAGTGGATTTGACCCACTACCTGTAAGACTTGAGTAAGAAGGAATGTTGTTGGCTGGTGGGAGAATACTGAAACACTTGGTGAAGTGTAGAGCGTCGAGTGCTGAGCTGCCCGGCCATAAATTAGACACTAGAGCACTGAACAAACTGCACACATCATCTGAAACACAAAGATGATAATTTTTTTTTTCTGGCTGGAACTTGTTAATTCTAAATTAAGTACGAGATGTCTAAATGGCCCTCAAATAACTTTAAAATCTATAAGAACAGGCAGTTTTTCTCTATAATAACGGATTTTTACCCAAAATACTATAATACTGTTTTTTTTTTATTTGCTTTCCCCTTGAGCTCGATTCCCTCTTTTTTCATGAAAAAAATTCCTTCGTATGTATTTATTTTTTGTGAGTATTCACTTGGCTTTTAGAAAATTTCTATCAAAAACATGACAAATGTCGTCACAGTATGAGATGCCCCAAAATATTACGTGGAATAATATTTCTTGTTTCAGTCCACCTCCCAGTGGATAGAAGGTACTGAACATTAAAAAATGCTTTAAACAAATTTTACATTATCTCACTAATTCTCTTTACTGTCATATTAGAGATGACAGTCATCCCATTAACTGGTCCTCTCCCAAACCTGTCTACTCTTCTAGCCTTCACAGATGCAGCCATGTCGAAGCATCCTTATACGCAACATTCTTAATATGAAGCTTAGCACCGGTTTTGTCTCTGTTGAGGCCTTACTTTTTCATTACATTGTCAAATGATTCATGCTTTCAGAACACTGGTGACATCAACTGATCTTAAATTCGTCCTCTTCCTACCTCTTCACGTTTCCTGTCTTCTGCTTAGGATGGTTCTATCCTGGGTGGGTTTTAGCCACGTTGTGATACCTTCGTTGGCTATTAGCTCTTCTGTAGAGCTCCTCAGTTTTCTTGTTTCTATAGACTACCTTCACTATTACTATTTCTATTCCTTAGCTTTTACTCCACTTTCTGTCCCTCTTATCACTACCAGTACTACCGTCTTATTGCCACCTTTATCACTGTTGAACTACTACTAATACTAAAACTGCTTCAATAATATTAGTCCCTCCTCCTGTTCTACTGTTCGCGTCTCCCGCCCCCTCTTGTATATATTCTGGCTCCCTTTCCTCGCGTCTCTGTGTCACTACACTAATACTAATGAATCTGAAGATATTTCAGGCCAGAGACCTCCAGAAAACTTCATAAATTACTCCTGCTCTGAGCGCCTCACGCCAGTCAGAACACCAGGTGTCCCAAGGTGGTGATAGCATTGATGTACAACCTGCCACTAAATAGCAAGAAACCAAGGCAAGAGTGTGATGGGAGCAGCAGAACAATAGTGGACACACTAGCTGTGGTGGTCAGAAGGGCCCACATGGGCAAGGCAAAGTTATAGTCATGGTGGATTTCAACCACAAAGAAACTGACTGGGAAAACCACAGGGAACCAGAAACGTGGAGGGCTAAGATGGGGCAGTACTGAAAAATTTCATGCACCAACATGTTAGGGACAAAACCAGAGAGAGATAGAGAGAGGAGAGGATGAACCAGCAAAGCTAGATCTCTCATTCATCTTGAGCAGTGCTGACATTGGGAATATTACTTAAGAAAGGCTCCTCAGCACTAGCGATCATGTGGTCCGAGTTACTAATACACTGTAGAGTTAACAGTGGAAAGGGAAGTAACACAAGAAGGAAGGATGAAGTCAGATTTCACTAGAGGGAACTACACCGGCTGGAGTAAATTCCTGCGTGAGGTGCAGCGGGAAAGAGAGCTAGAGGAAAAGTAAACGAAATGATGGAACACGTGAAGAGAGGCAGAGAAGTTCATACCCAATGCAACAGAAATATTGGGAAAGCCAGAGTGAGCCCATGGGTTACCCGACGGAAGACGCCAAAGCCACATTCGCTAAAGCATGGAAAAAGTATAGGCGGCAAAGTACTGAGGAACATAAGGAGCTGAGCCAAAAAGCCAGATATGGGAAAAAACTGATAAGGAAAGGGAGGCCCAGCGCCAATGTGAGTATGACATAGCATGAAAGCCAAATCTGACCCAAAGTAGTTATACAGTCGTGGACCAGACAAAAAGACTGAGGAAGGAGGGAAGCTCAAAAGAAATGACAAGGAAGTATGTGAAGAGTTCACCATGAAATTTAGGGAAGTTTCTCAGTGGAGACACAAAGGTTTACAGCAAACAGAGGCAGTAGGGTACACCAACACGTGCTAGACACACTATATGCAGTCGAGGAGGCGGTAAAGAAACTGCTATGCTATCTGGATACCTCAAAAGCGGCAGGGCCCAGATAACACCTCTCCAGAGGGGAGCAGAGGGAAAGTGTGTGCCACTAACAAAAATCTTTAACAAATCTATCGAAACAGGGCAACTACCTGAGCAGTGGAAGACAGCAAATGAGTCCCGTGTCTTGGGAAAGAAGTTTTGAAAGTCAGCATTAAATTAGAGACCAGTGCGCTGATATGTATATGATGCAAAGTCATGAAGATTATCATAAAAGTGGTGGAGCAACTAGAGAAGAATGGGTTCATATAAACAAACATCATGGCTTCAGGGATGGTAATCCTGTGTTCTACAACAAAATAACAGAAGTACGCACAAGAAATTTAATACAAAAGCTGAAGGAGCAGGAAAAGCACTGCAATGGATCAGGAATACTTTTCAGGAAGGATACGATGAGTGATGGTACGTGACGAAGTGTTTGAGTGGGGCATGCGTCGAAAGGGTTTCCCCGAGGATCAGTTCTAAGGGTTGTGTTCTTTCTTGTTAATGACATGAGGGAAGGGATAGATTCAAACGTGTCCCTATTTGTAGACTAAAGTGAGGATAATGCGGGGAATTCAAATGATAGGGATCAAGTAAAACGGGACAGGGGTCTGGACAGGCTGCAAACCTGGGCTGACAAAGGCTACTTGAGTTTTTAACCCACCAATTGCAAAGTCATGAAGCAGAGGAAGGAAAAAGAAAATCGCAGACGAAGTACATGCCCGGGGTTTAAAGGCTGCAACCTCACTCAAGGAAAGAAACTTGGGTTAGTATCATACCGAGAATATGCCCCGAGGCACACGTCAACCCAAAAAAATGCTACAGCATGTGAAGCCTTGCATACCTAAGATTAACATTTCGGCATTTAAGGAGTCAATCACGACACTGTAACACATCGTGTACAAAGGAGTGTGCACCATCAGTATGGAACCCACCCCCACACCTGGTCTAGCATAAACCAAAAATTAGAGAAAATGCAAAAGTTTACAACAAGACCCAATTCCCGGAGTGAGGTGTATATTGCTATAAGAAGAGATTAAGGAAACTCAATCTGACGATACTGGAGGACAGGAGGGTTAAAGGGGAACATGTTATGAGTTATAAATGTTGAGTGGAATTTATAAAGTTGAGAGGGAACAAGGGGACGCGACTGGAAGTTGAAAACTCAGATGAGTCATAGAAATTTAGGAAGTTATTTCGTCAGCCTTAGAGTATTTAGGAAGTGAGAGCAATCTAAAGAGTGAAGTATAGAGGTAGAATCCATACATATCTTAAAGACGAGAAGGGAAGGAGTGAATCTAGCAAGCGAAACCCGCAAAGAGGCAGAGCCTGCAACCAGGTGAGCACCAGAGATTTAACCATGGCTTCTTCTGAATCTGAAACTTGTCAGCCACTGTTATAGGGCTGTAAACGGTACTCAGCTTTACCTGATGAAGACTCACCGGCCCATGTCACAGGGGTGATCCTGTATCACTTGTATTAGCACCGACACTCCAGGAGCCAATGACGGGGCACCATCTATAAAGGCCTGTTTCAGGACTTGTTCAGCAAAATAATTAATCAAGTAGGTGCAAATAGGAACTGGAACGTCGTTCTAAGTTTCAGTTAGTCATGAAGGTGTCTGATGACGTGGTGGGAGAGTCCAGATGCCTGTCCAGGAAGACAGGTGAAGGAGGCTTTTATGTGTGTTGAGTGAATGGTGTGTTAAGTGAGTGGAGAAATGTCAAGGGGTATGGCTGGGTCAGGAGTGGTGAGATGAGTGTGGTTGGTAACCCATTGTTCAGTGTATTGTAAGTGGTAGAGGGTAGCTGTGTCAGGTGTGTGTGAATGTTGGACTGTACCAAAGATATAGCGGAGACTGTACCAAGGATGAAGCGGGGACTGTACCAAAGATATAGTGGAGACTGTACCAAGGATGAAGCGGGGACTGTACCAAAGATAAAGTGGAGACTGTACCAAAGATAAAGTGGAGACTGTACCAAAGATAAAGTGGAGACTGTACCAAGGATGAAGCGGGGACTGTACCAAAGATAAAGTGGAGACTGTACCAAAGATAAAGTGGAGACTGTACCAAAGATAAAGTGGAGACTGTACCAAAGATATAGTGGAGACTGTACCAAGGATGAAGCGGGGACTGTACCAGAGATGAAGCGGGGACTGTACCAAAGACGAAGCGGGGACTGTACCAAAGATGAAGCGGGGACGGTACCAAAGATGAAGCGTGTGGAGAAATTTTCTCCAGGAGGGGGGTATCAGCCCCCTTCAGCCCCCTTCAGCCCTCTCAGCCCTGAGGGGCCACTCAGAAGGGGCGAGCGTCTTGTTTACTGCTAGAGTGAGTAATTGATCACAGATGCTATGCGTGGTCAAATGACCTCTGCTCCTTGCAACGGTGTTGCAACGTGTATTTTTATAAGAGACAGTACATCTCTTACTTAGCAAGACAATTAAGGAAAATCCTGCTCCCACTTTATTACCATAGTAAAGATAGTGTACATTGTTGTCTATAAGACAGCAAGAAACAAACATTCTGCTTTGCTTCATCGAGGAGGTGACAAGGATGCAAGGTACTAGGTCAGCGTTTTTTTGTGCTGGGGGCAGTGACTGCATGGAGCGCTGTGGCGTCTGGCAGACTAACTTTGACTCTACTACGAGACACTGACGCCAGGATAACCAGCAAAGGACACTGATCTGTGCGTTAGTGTGAACAAAGTGTCCTAACCCCAAACACTTAGAGAAGTGTGATCAGCTTCTCTTGTATACATTGTGAACAATAAAGACAAATCTTGTTGAACATAGGTACCAGTGGCGTTCCCAGACAAGGAAGACGTGGACATCCAAGGACACTTCAGCTTCTATCAAGTCACCGATATCTGTCGAAGGTGTGAGAACACCATAGCTCACGTTACAAAGAGCAAGGTATGTTACGAATTCTTGTAGATCGGGGATTGCGCAATTCTTGAGTCACAAGGATTTGTAATCAACTATAATCGGCAGTAAGGTGTGGACTTTTGAGTCCAAACAAGTAAGTATTTTGTCAGCCATCATCGAATGAAATAGCTGACACAACACCCCCTAGGGGGTAATTTATACTTACAAATTGTATCTCTTGACAGCCCACGTGTGAAAGGTTTCGCAGCATCTAGACTTCCGGGCTGCAGGGGCGGCTGTGTAGACCCATTTGCTGTCATTTATCAGCAAGTGTTCATTATATATATATATAATAAACACAGCAGGTAAGGCCAAATCTTCAACAAAGCGGGGACTGTACCAAAGATGAAGCGGGGACTGTCCAAAGACGAAGCGGGGACGGTGCCAAAAATGAAGCGGGGACTGTACCAAAGAGAAGCGGGGACTGTACCAAAGATGAAGCGGGGACTGTACCAAAGATGAAGCGGGGACTGTACCAAAGATGAAGCGGGGACTGTACCAAAGACGAAGCGGGGACTGTACCAAAGATGAAGCGGGGACTGTAAACCCAAAAATGAAGCGGGGACGGTACCAAAGATGAAAGCGGGGACTGTACCAAAGAAGAAGCGGGGACTGTACCAAAGACGAAGCGGGGACTGTACCAAAGATGAAGCGGGGACTGTACCAAAGAAGAAGCGGGGCTGTACCAGAGATGAAGCGGGGACTGTACCAAAAGACGAAGCGGGACTGTACCAAAGACAAAGCGGGGGACTGTACCAAAGATGAAGCGGGACGTACCAAAGATGAAGGGGGACTGTACCAAAGATGAAGCGGGGACTGTACCAAAGATGAAGCGGGGACTGTACCAGAGATGAAGCGGGGACTGTACCAAAGACGAAGCGGGGACGGTGCCAAAGATGAAGCGGGGACTGTACCAAAGATGAAGCGGGGACTGTACCAGAGATGAAGCGGGGACTGTACCAAAGACGAAGCGGGGACGGTGCCAAAGATGAAGCGGGGACTGTACCAAAGATGAAGCGGGGACTGTACCAAAGACGAAGCGGGGACTGTACCAAAGACGAAGCGGGGACGGTGCCAAAGATGAAGCGGGGACGGTACCAAAGACGAAGCGGGGACGGCCAAAGATGAAGCCGGGGACGGTACCAAAGACGAAGCGGGGACGGTACCAAAGATAAAGCGGGGACGTAAACCCAAAGACAAGCGGGGACGGTGCCAAAGATGAAGCGGGGACTGTACCAAAGACGAAGCGGGGACGGTACCAAAGATAAAGCGGGGACTGTACCAAAGACGAAGCGGGGACGGTGCCAAAGATGAAGCGGGGACTGTACCAAAGACGAAGCGGGGACGGTACCAAAGATAAAGCGGGGACTGTACCAAAGACGAAGCGGGGACTGTGCCAAAGATAAAGCGGGGACTGTACCAAAGGAGAAGCGGGGACGGTACCAAAGATAAAGCGGGGACTGTACCAAAGACGAAGCGGGGACGGTACCAAAGATAAAGCGGGGACTGTACCAAAGGAGAAGCGGGGACGGTACCGAAGGAGACATCTCCCTTCCGTTCGGGCGGAGAGAATAGTGAAGTTTGTAGTGATTTTAGGCACTGTTTGTTCTTAAGCTTGTTACCAGAGGTATCAAGTCACGACCTGACCTGTGTAGTGCCAGGTGGTGACTGTTACAAATTGGTATGTATGACCTGTGTAGTTTCCAGGTGTGAAATTGTTACAAATGTGGTATGTATGACCGTGTAGTGCCAGGTGTGATGTGTTACAAATGTGATATGTATGACCTGTGTAGTGCCAGGTGGTGACTGTTAAAATGTGATATGTATGACCTGGTAGTGCCAGGTTGGTGGGCTGTTTTTCAAATGTGATAATGTATGACCTGTGTAGTGCCAGGTGGTGACTGTTACAAATGTGATATGTATGACCTGTGTAGTGCCAGTGGTGACCCGTTACAAATGTGATATGTATGACCTTGTAGTGCCAGGTGGTGACTTGTTACAAATGTTGATATGTATGACCTGTGTAGTGGCCCGGTGGTGACTGTTACAAATGTGATATGTATGACCTGTGTAGTGCCAGGTGGGGACTGTTACAAATGTGATATGTATGACCTGTGTAGTGCCAGGTGGTGACTGTTACAAATGTATATGTATGACCTGTGTAGTGCCAGGTGTGACTGGTTACAAATGTGGTATGTATGACCTGTGTAGTGCCAGGTGGTGACTGTTACAAATGTGGTTTTGTATGACCTGTGTAGTGCCAGGTGGTGACTGTTTTCAAAAAGTGATAATATATGACCTGTGTAGTGCCAGGGGTGACTGTTACAAATGTGGTATGTATGACCTGTGTAGTGCCAGGTGGTGATTGTTACAAATTGGTATGTATGACCTGGGGTAGTGCCAGGTGGTGATTTTTTACAAATGTGATATGTATGACCTGTGTGATGGGCCCGGTGGTGACTGTTACAAATGTGATATGTATGACCTGTGTAGTGCCAGGTGGTGACTGTTTTTCAAATGTGATATGTATGACCTGTGTAGTGCCAGGTGGTGACTGTTCAAATGTGATATGTATGACCTGTGTAGTGCCAGGTGGTGATGTTACAAATGTGATATGTATGACCTGTGTAGTGCCAGGTGGGGACTGTTACAAATGTGATTTTTGTATGACCTGTGTAGTGCAGTGTGACTGTACAAAGTGATATGTATGACCTGTGTAGTGCCAGGTGGTGACTGTTACAAATGTGATATGTAAGACCTGTGTTAGTGCCAGTGGTGACTGTTACAAATGTGATATGAAAGACCTGTGTAGTGCCAGGTGGTGACTGTTACAAATGTGGTATGTATGACCTGTGTAGTGCCAGGGGGTGGACTGTTACAAATGTGGTAGTATGACCTGTGTAGTGCCAGGTGGTGACTGTTACAAATGTGATATGTTGACCTGTGTAGTGCCAGGTGGTACTGTTTACAAATGTGGTATTATGACCTGTGTAGTGCCAGGGGGTGACTGTTACAAATGTGGTTTTGTATGACTGTGTAGTGCCAGTGGTGACTGTTACAAATGTTGATATGTATGACCGTTAGTGCCAGGTGGTGACTGTTACAAATTTTGAATGTATGACCTTGTAGGCCAGGTGGTGACGTTAAAATGGGGTATGTAGGCCTGGTAGTGCCAGGTGGTGAAATGTTACAAATGTGGTATGTATGACCTGTGGTAGTGCCAGGTGGTGACTGTTACAAATGTGATATGTATGACCTGTTGTAGTGCCAGGTGGTGACTGTTACAAATGTGGTATGTATGACCTGTGTAGTGCCAGGTGGTGACTGTTACAAATGTGGTATGTATGACCTGTGTAGTGCCAGGTGGTGACTGTTACAAATGTGATATGTATGACCTGTGTAGTGCCAGTGTGGTGACTGTTACAAATGTGATATGTATGACCTGTGTAGTGCCAGGTGTGACTGTTACAAAATGTGATATGTATGACCTGTGTAGTGCCAGGTGGTGACTGTTACAAATGTGATATGTATGACCTGTGTAGTGCCAGGTGGTGACTGTTACAAATGTGATATGTATGACCTGTGTAGTGCCAGGTGGTGACTGTTACAAATGTGATATGTATGACCTGTGTAGTGCCAGGTGGTGGACTGTTACAAATGTGATATGTATGACCTGTGTAGTGCCAGGTGGTGACTGTTACAAATGTGATATGTATGACCTGTGTAGTGCCAGGTGGTGACTGTTACAAATGTGATATGTATGACCTGTGTAGTGCCAGGTGGTGACTGTTACAAATGTGGTATGTATGACCTGTGTAGTGCCAGGTGGTGACTGTTACAAATGTGATATGTATTAACATAGATATCTACCAGGAAATACTGAAGTATCAGCCTACCGATACCGCTGTAGCAATAATTGTATCGGACCAATAAATACTGAAGTATCAGCCTACTGATACCGCTGTAGCAATAATTGTATCGGACCAATAAATACTGAAGTATCAGCCTACCGATACCGCTGTAGCAATAATTGTATCGGACCAATAAATACTGAAGTATCAGCCTACCGATACCGCTGTAGCAATAATTGTATCGGACCAATAAATACTGAAGTATCAGCCTACCGATACCGCTGTAGCAATAATTGTATCGGTTGCGCTTTTAAGCCTGCTATTTTTTTATTGGGTTTATTATAATCTTAGACAAGATCTATCTTTTAACAGCTGAGTTTTACGAAAAGAATTGCAAATAGATGACCAGAAATCAACAAACTTTAATGAATCAGGTTTATCTTGAGTCATACCTGATGTATACTAGTGAGGATGTACCAGGTTAACGCCCCCGTGTTTCGGTCTATACCTGGACTATACCTGAAAAGGGTTTCGGGGGTCAATGCCCCCGAGGCCAGGTCTGTGACCAGGCCTTGCGGTGGATCAGAGCCTGATCAACGAGGCTCTTATTACAGGTTGCACATAACCAGGCGTACAAACCACAGCCCTGCTAATCAGGTACTGACTTTAGATGCCTGTCCGGCTCCTTGAAGACAGCTGGAAGGCAGTTAAACAGTCTTGGCCCCCTAACACTTATTGTGTTGTCTCTTAGTGTACACGTGGCGCCCCTGCTTTTCATTAGGGAGATGTTGCATCTCCTGGTGAGTGAACTATAGTAAGTGAACTATAGATATGTAGATATAAATCCATATGTATTCCTGTTAACCCTTTGGGGCCTAGTTCCTAGGCCTTTTGTGTATCCACATGCTCTCGCGCTACCGTCCACAGGATGGATATGGGGTGCACAATAAACTAGCCACTTCGGTGGCAAAATCTAAAATCCTGGTGAGTCTTTTGCTTTCGTAAGGAGTGATTTTCGTGTACAGATTTGGGACTAGTTCCTCTAGGATTTTCCAGTTGCATATTATAATGTATCTATCTCGCCTGCATTCCAGGGAATACAAGTCAAGGGACTTCAACCGTTCCCAGTAATTTAGGCAATTTATCGGACTTACACGTGCAGTGAAGGTTTTCTGTATATTCTCAAGGTCTGCAATTTCGATCCTAATTCGTAAATATTCAGAAAAATTATTGTACAGCTAACATAAATATAAGTACATTTATATTAATTTTTTAAATCATCCCAGCTCAAAGTGTAATAATTTTTTTAAATTTTCCTTTTTTAAATTTGAAGCCCCTCCATTAAGTCATCTTACACCCGGGAAAAAACATAGGGGGGAAAGACATAGAAAGGTACCTTGTCCGTGCACAAGGTGAGAAGGTACCTATCCCCCCGTGAAAGAAAAATGTACGCCCGGGGGGGGCACATTTTGGAAAGGGTAACCTAGTCCCTGTGCAAAAGATGAGAAGGTATTTCCCCGGAAGAAGGGTCTTCCTTGCACAAGGGAAAGAGAAGGACCTTTCTTGTGAAAGGTAGGGGAGGACTGTTTGTGACGGGTAGAGGGTCCTAGTTCCGTGACAGATGGGAGGGGGGGTACCTAGTCCTGGGGGCAAAGAAGGAAGGTACCCGAGTTCCGGGCAAAAAGAATCCTACCCCCTTCACAAATGAAAGGCCCCGGGTCCCTTCACAAATAGAAAGGCCTATTTCCCCTGTGCAAAAAAGGTAAAAGAACTAGTCTCCTGTCCAAAAAGAAAAGGTACCTATTCCTGTCCAAGATAAGAAGGTGGGTTTCCCTTCAAAAAGGGAAGTACCTAGTCCCCTTCCAAGTAGAAAGGTCCGCCCGTGCACAAATGAGAAGGTACCTATTTTCACAAGGTAGAGAAGGACCTGTCTCCTGTGCACAAGATAGAAAAGGGTCCCTGCCCCTGCACAGGTAGAAAAGGGTACTATTTCCCTGTCCAAGGTAAAAATTTTTTAGTCTCCTTCCCAAAAGGGTAGAGAAGGTACCTGTTCCTTGAAAAGGGGAGAAAGGGACGTTCCTGTGCACAAGGTAGAAAGGGCCCGAGCTTTTTTTTGCACAATAGAGAAGGTACGGTCTCCTGTGCACAAATAGAGAAGGTACCTAGTCCCTTGCACAAGGTAAAAAGGGTCTAGCTCCTGTGCCAAGATAGAGAAGGGAAGTCTCCTTCCCAAAGGTGGGAAAAGGTACTTCTCCTGTGAAAGGTAGAGAAGGGTACTAGTCTCCTGTGCAAAGATAAGAAGGTCCCTAGTTCCTGTGCAAAGGGTGAAAAGGGTACTAGACTCCTGTGCAAAAGGTAGAGAAGGGTACCTAGTCTCCTGTGCACAAGGTAGAGAAGGTACGTTCCTGTCACAAGATAGAGAAGGTCCCCATCCCCTTGACAAGGTAGAAAAGGTACTTCCCTGTGCACAAGGTAAGAAGGTCCAGTCCCGTGCAAAAGGGTAAAAAAAAGGACTATCTCCTGTGCACAAGATAAAAAGGGTCCCTATCCCTTGCAAAAGGTAGAGAAGGACTATCTCCTGTGCAAGATAGAGAAGGTACCTATTTCCCTGTGCACAAGGTAGAAAGGTATAGTCCCCTTTTGCACAAGGTAGAGAAGGTATGTCTCCTTGCAAAGAAGAGAAGGAATAGTCTCCTGGCCAAGGAGGAAGGACGTCTCCTTGAAAAATTAGAAAAGGTACCTAGTCTCCTGTGCAAAAGGGTAGAAAAGGGGTCTACTTGTGCAAAAGATAAGAAGGTCCCTATTTCCTGTCACAAGGGTAAAAAAAAGGTACTAGTCCCTGGCACAAGGTAGAGAAGGTACTAGTCTCCTGTGCAAAAGGTAAGAAGGTCTAGCCCTGTGACAAGGAAAAGGGTCCCGGGGTCTTTGGGGCCAAGTAGATAAGGTATATTTCCCCTGTGCAAAAGGGTTTAAAGGTACTAGTCCCTGTGCACGGTAGAAAAGTACTATCCCCTGTGCAAAAGGTAGAGAAGGTCCCTATTTCCCTGTGACAAGATAGAAAAGGGACTAGTCTCCTGTCACAAGATAGATAAGGAAAATTTCCCCTTGCAAAAGATAGAAAGGGTACTATCTCCGGACAAGATGAGAAGGTCAGTCTCCTGTGACAAGAAGAGAAGGTCCCTGCCCTTCTTCACAAGATAGAGAAGGTCCAGTCCCGTGCAAAAGATAGAAAGGTCCCCTATCTCTTGTGCACGGTAAAAATACCTAGTCCCTGTGAAAAGGGTAAAAAGGGTACCTACCTTGGCACAAGATGAGGGGTACCGTCACCGTGACAAGTAGAACAGGAAGGTGTTTGGGGGTGTGGTTAGGGATGTACCACGAACACTCCAAAAACCCTTCACTTCCCCCTACCTAAGACCCAGAAGAGCGAGCAGGCGGATTTATTAAACAAATGGTGGCACACTGGACGCTAAGTCACAGCCATTGGGGTCTGTTGCCCCAAACATGTGCCGATCTGGGGGAGATTGGTAACCTCCCAAAACATCAGAATTTTATATATGAACACGTCACCCCGGAAAAAGGGGTCAATTTGTTCAAGTATAATTGTAATAGTTAAACATCATCTTTGGGTCACTTAAAAACACTTAAAAGTACAGAAACTTTCTTATCAAGTGGAAATAAAAAAATTACAAACAGGAAAAATTTTTTGTGTCAAAAAAATTTCATTAGGATGCAATAATAAATTATTTTTAAACCCTTATATTAAACTTTCTAGTAAAAATGGAAAATTTTGAGGCAAAGTGACAAAAAAACAAGTAGGTACAAATATTTTTAACCTAGGGGGTTAGTTTAAAAATCTTAAATTTTGAAACAAGTGGTAGCTTAGAGTATGGGGAAACAAAGGGGTATTAACAATAACATCAGTATGGGAGGTAAATGTGTAGGAACAATAACACATATGGGAGGAAAGTGTGTAAAAATAACATCATGTGGGGGGTAAATGTGTATGGAACAATAACATCGTAGTGGGAGATAAGTGTGTATGAAAAAAAACATCAGTAGGGAGGTAAAGTGTGTTGGAAAAATAACATCATAGGGGGAGGGAAAGGTTATGGAAAAAACACAGTGTGGAGGTAAAGTGTTTGCAAAAATAAATCATATGGGAGGGAAAGTGGTAGTAACAATAACATCATATGGGAATCAAGTGGATTAACAATAAACCCGTAGTGGGGGGTAAAGTGTGTATGGAACAAAACACAGTAGTGGAGATCAAATGTGTATGGAAAATAACCATGTGGGAGGTAAATGTGTATGGAACAAAAACATCATAGTGGGAGGGAAAATGGTAGGTAACAATAACACAGTAGGGGAGATCAATGGATGGGAACAATAAAAATTTAGTAGTGGGAGACAAGTGTGTAGGAACATTTCATCAGGAGGGAGATCAAGGGGGTATGGAAAATAAAATCAATATGGGAGACAATGTGTTGTAACAATAACAAGTAGTGGGAATCAAGTGGTATGGGGAAAAATAAAATCATAGTGGGGAAACAATGTGTATAACAATAACATCATAGTGTGAGGTAAATTTGTATGTAAAATAAAATCAGTAGTGGGATCAAGGTGTAGGGGAAAAAAACATCATAGTTGGGGGGTAAAGGTGATGGAAAAATAACATCAGTAGGGGGGGGTCAAGTTGTAGAACAAAAAACTCAGTAGTGGGAGTCAAGTGTTTGGAAAAATAACATCATATGGGAGATCAAGTGTGTAGGAACATAACTCAGATGGGAGGAAATTGTATGTAAAAATAACATCAGTAGGGGAGACAAGTTGTATGAAAAAAAATTTTTTAAAACGTAAGTCAAGGTTAAGAACAAAACATCATAGGGAAGTAAAAAATATTGGGAGGGGAAAATTTTCTCCGGAGGGGGGTATCAGCCCCCCTTTGCCCTGAGCGGCCCAGCCCTCCAAAGGGACAATATCTTTTTATGCAAAGCAAGAATTTATCCCCCTGCATAAATTGGCTTGGGCCAAACTCCGCCAGCTTTGTAAGACTCCAGTGTTGCAAAAATGTTTTTACAGAAAGTCCATCTCTTACCTTAGCAGGGCAATTTAAGGGGAAAATCCCGCTCCCCCTTTTTTACCATGGTAAAGATAGTGACATTGCTGCTATGCTTTAAGACAGCAAATTCAAACATTCTGCTTTTCCTTTTAGTGGAATTTAGCAAGGAAGCAAAAAGTACTAGTCAGCTTTTCCTTTAGTGCTAGGGGGAGTGATGGTGTAGGGGTGAGTGTCTTAGTTCTTTTTACCCTACTGGAAGTCACACTGACCCCCGATAACCAAAAAAGAAAACTGCCGGCTTTGGTGAACAAATGCTCACAAAGCACTAAAAACTTCAGAGATGTGTACAGCTCGTAGTATTGGTGTGAAAAATTATTGAGAACATGTAACAAAGAGGTTGAATCCAACACAGTGTATGCGAATTCTTCAAAAAAACATATTCTTCAACAAATCATCGGATTCCGGGGGATAACTAGGGGTCCGATACATATACCCAGGTAATGTTCTAACTCGTGATGTTACAGAAAGCGATTAGCCCAAGTTACAAAATTAGTCACCTACAAAACCCCGGGATAAAGGTTTGGGCCTTGATCCACACAAGTAAGTGACCTCAGGGGAAGAAATATGCACATAACACCCCCCAGGGGGTAAATTTTTTTAAATAATATACTTTTTTTTTCGCCCGTTGAGAAGTGACTTCGAAGCTTCTCAAACCCCGCCTGCAGGGGCGGCTTGTGGGCGATGGCTGTCTTTTTAACTAAAATTTTCCCATTTTTAAACTTTAACCCAGTGGGAAACCATTTTTTCAAAAGTATGAGGAACAAAACATCAAAATGGGAGGGAAAGTATTTGGAACTAACTCATAGGGAAGTAAAGTATTGGGAAAATAAAAATCATATGGAGGAAAGTTTATGGAACAATAACACAGTAGGGGGAGAAATATGAGGGAACAATAAAATCTAATGGAGGGAAAGTGTGTATGGAACAAAAACATCAGTAGTGGGAGATCAAGTGTGTAGGAACAATAACATCAGTAGGGCCCCAAGGAAATAAGTCACTGTCTGTTTTTTGTGTTAACCGGTTTTTCTACACATATGCTGCTATTTGATAACTATTAACTGTATTTTTGTATACCGAATAAACTTACTTTGGGGAGGTAAAGTTTGGGGTGGACATTAGTATTGTAGGGACACTGTTTACGTGTGAAAACAAAATAGGTACAAAAATTATTGGAAGGTAATTGTTTTTCTAAGTTTATTTCACAATGACTTTTGGAATTATAACCTTACTAACATTATTAATTTAATGCTTGATTAACCTATGTAACATTTTTAACCAATGCAAAATTTTTAATCAATGCTAAAAATTAACAAATCTAACATTAATAAATCAACATTAACTAAATGCAACATTAAATAAAGCAAAAATTTAACTTATGAGAAACATCTGCTTGCACTGTTCCTTTCTCTTATTGATTACATAGGGTTTTAGTTAGCAGTATAAGGGGCGCTTCTCTTGTATCACTAAAGACTAAAAATTTTAACTAGTTTATTAATAAAATTTCTTTTTTGGGTGACCTTCCCTCTGTGTACCGACCTAGGCACTACAACAACTAAACTGCCCCCCACCCCGTGTTCCCCGCTGGGCCCCACGCAACTGCTAGGGAACCACAGCCCGTTGGTCGGGGGCCTTTTGGTGCCCGCCATGCCCTTTTTGAAACAGCCCGAGGGCTATTGGGAACCCCTTTAGTTTCTGGGGGCAGTTGAACAGTTTGGCCCCGACACTTATTATGTTTTTTCTCAGTGTACTCGTGGCGCCCTGCTTTTCATTGGAGAATGTTGCTTTCCCTGCTGAATCTTTTGCTTTCGTAAGGAGTGATTTTCATGTGCAAGTTTGGTACCAATCCCTCTAGAATTTTCCAAGTATATGTTATCATGTATCTTTCTCGCCTACGTTCCAGGGAATAAAAATAAAGGTACTTTAACCTTTCCCATAGTTTTAGGTGCTTTATCGTACTTATGTGTTCCGTGAAAGTTCTTTGTACACTCTCCAGGTCAGTAATTTCGCCAGCCTTGAAGGATGCCGTTAGTGTACAGTAGTGTTCCAGCCTAGAGAGAACAAGCGATTTGAAGAGAATCATCATGGGCTTGGCGTCCCTAGATTTGAAGGTTTATCTGGAGTATACCTGGAGAGGGTTTTGGGGGTCAATGCTCCCGTGGCTCGGTCTGAGACCAGGCCTTATGGTGGATCAGAGTCTGATCAACCAGGCTGTTCTCATTATCCATCCTATCATTTTCCTAGCAGATGCGGTAGATACATTGTTATGGTCTTTGAAGGCGAGATCCTCTGACATTATCACTCCCAGGTCCTTCACATTACTTTTTTACTCTATTGAATGGTTAAAAATTTGTTGTATACCCTGATAAAGTTATAATTTCCTCAAGTTTTCTGTATCTGAGTAGTTGAAATATCTCTTTACTGAACTTCATATTGTTTTCAGTGGCCCATTTGAAGATTTGGTTGATGTCCACTTGGAGTCTCGCAGTGTCTTCGATGGAGGTCACTCTCATGACAATCCGGGTGTCATCCGAAAAGGAAGACACGGAGCTATGGCTTTCATCGCTGTCTATGTCAGATATGAGGATGAGGAATAGAATGGAAGGGAGTACTGTGCCTTGTGGAACAGAGTTTTTCACCGTAGCTGCCTCAGACTGTTTACTATTACACTTAGTCCTACATGTACTAGCTGAAGGAGTTGGTGATGACAGTGGTGGAAGAGGCCAGGAAGAACTGGGTTAATTATCTTACTTTACTGAAGGATTTTGCAGTGAGACTAGCGGCAGAAACTGAGAAGAGAGTCAGTAAACAGACAATGATCTTCATCTTCTGCCACACAGCTCGTTCTCCTCTACCAAAGCACGTCATTCTGTCGAGAACAAGTTAACAGAAGTTTAAGATTTTGTTAGTGAAAATTAAACTAATGGACATCATGAAGAGGTTTCACAGAATACAAGTTAAAATTACGAAATGAAATTTACATAACGTTCATTTAAAATAATGTTAAATTAAATCAAATTAATGTAATATCGACAAGTCGATGAATTGAGATACATGTGGAACAAGTGAGAATTTTGTTTAGAGACATTTAACCTACGATGAGAATAGAGAGACATAAGAAAGGGTTAGGTTAGGTTAGGTAAGATTCAATAGGAAATATGTCAGGTGTGTCCTGACTAGGGTTTTAGTCATGTGATGACCCGTCACTGGGAGTTTTGCTCATCTGACCGAGACCTTTCACTGGTTACCGGTCTACCACTTTAAAAAATAAAATAATTGTCTTAGTAGTATAGTAGTGATCACATCAGTTTGGGCATGACTGATAGTGGAGATGTAATTTGATGAAAGTTAAGACACATGTGCAACATCTGGGTATCTTTACTGTAGACGTTTCGCCATCCAGTGGCTTTATCAATACAGATTCTAGGACATTACTAGAAGACAAAAGATGACTATGCCCTCGTCTGCCTCACGTCCCTATCCGCTGGCGCCTATATAAGCGCCAGTCTCCTTGCCTGTGCTTCAGACTCTCTACCACCACGGTGCTCTCAGCACCAACTCCAAGGTTGAGGAACTGACTACCTCATCTTTTGTTTATAGTTCTACTGTCTTCTAGTAATGCCCTGGAATCTGTATTGATAAAGCCACTGGATGGCGAAACGTCTACAATAAAGATAACCAGATGTTGCACATGTGTCTTAACTTTCATCATGTCGGTATTGTATACCTTTCTTCCACGAGATGTAATTTGCTGATCGTGAGAGCAGTGGTCAGGTATAACTTGCCGCGAAGGTAGCACTTGTGTTCAACCATGTGCAGTAGGGGGAGAATGGACCTTGTAGCGGCCAGTGAAGATGTGGGTCCAGGAGCAATGAATCGACCCCTACAACCACAATTAGGTGAGTATGCACAAACACGCATACACACACACTCACATTTGGTATCCCACTCCACAAGTTCCCCCCCCCCCGAACACTATTGGAAAAGAAACTGAAGGTATTGCACACCAATGCAGACAGGATAACATATAAGTTTGAGGAGTGACACGAAAGAATCATAGAAGCATCTGTAGATATCATAGTGCTCACGGAAACAAAGCTCATGAGGATGATAACAGATGCGATCATTCCTCCCAGATACCAGATCCCGAGGAGAGATAGAGGGAACAGAGGGTAAGGAGTTGCACTGCTCATTAAGAACCAGTGGAGTTTTGAGGAGTTGGAAGGAATGAGTGAAGGGAAGCATGGGATTATAATTGGAACACTTCAGAATATGGACTCCAAGGTGGTGATTGCATTGATATACAACCCGCCACAGAATAACAGGAGACCAAGACAAGAGTACAATAAGAGCAACTGAGAAAATGGGGGGGACCACTAGCGGGGGTTGCCAAAAGGGGGCCCACGGGGATGGGACCCAAAGGAAACAGGGAGACTGACTGGGTAAACCGGAGCCACAGGGGGGTTTCGGGAAACGAAAAGTATAAGAAAATTTTGGGGGAAGCACGGGAACGCAAGCCCCAATTTGCTAGGGCACTACTGGAGAGAGAAGGGGATAAACAAAGAAAATGTTGACCTCTTTTTTCCCCTCGCGGTGGACCCGGGCCTTAAGATTTTTTTGGTTTTTTTAACCCCGGGGGTTAGCCACTCAGGAAAACCCCAAAGGAAAGTCAGGGGAGTCTCGGGGGACTGTTAATTTAAATTCCATTGGGTCCCAATTTTGGGGCCCCCCAGGATGCGACCCACACCATTGACTAAAAACCCAGGTCCCTTTTATGTTATGAACATGACAACAGGTGTAAGGAAACACGCGAAATGTTCCCCCCGGGAATGGGAACCCGGGCCCCCCGGGTGGTTAAGCGAGAGCTTTAGCCACCAGGCCCAGCTTTTTTATTTTTAGCCACACGAAAACCGACGGACGAGCCACACCCCTTTGGGGTCGGGGGTACTAATTTTAGGGGTCCCCGCCCAACGCCTACTTTAAAAGAGTCAGGGGTCTGTTGGGAATGCGGGGGGGAGTTGAACAGTCTTGGGCCCCGAAACCCTTTTTGTGTTGTCTCTTTAGCGATTGTGGCTCCCCCGTTTTTTTTAGGGGGAAAGTTTTCATCAAAAATTTTCCGAATCTTTTGCTTTCATAGGGAGTGATTTTCTGTGCAAATTTGGTTTCTATTCCCTCTTGGTATAAAGGAGAAAGGGGAATTTTTTTCTGGGAAACGGGCCGGGGGAACCCAAAACTATTTGAAAATGAATCACAAAACCTAGTAAAGTTTTCATTCTCGCATAAAAAACTTCTGGGCTATGATTTAGGAAGGCATTAAAAGCGGGGATCCCTGGTGGGAAATAAGTCTTTTTGTTTTTTAAGGGGATTTACTAAGAAATGTATCCCGAGATGTCAGAAAGAGGGTATTTTTGGAAAGAGGGGAATAAATTTAAAACTTTGTGTAGAGTTTTATTATGGACTTCTCTTGGTTAGCACTGCAAGAAGTTGCTTATTCACTAGTTATGTCAAGCACATATTTATAGAAATTAAAAAAAATCTAATAAACTATACTACGGGTTGGGTTAGAACCCGCGATCAGAGAGTCATAAAACTCCAGACCGACGCGTTAGCCACTGGACCAGCTGGCTACAATAAGATTCATCCAAATAGGTATATTTCTACACCATAGGAAGGTTAGCATAGGCACCACTGTGACCACAAATGCAAGTGTTTATAGACGAATCTCCTTCTAGCGTGGCCGTGAGGAACTCTAGCTCAAGTCCCCTCAAAGCCGTCAACATGTTACGATTTCGTAAAGAAAATATATCAGATAATAGCCCCTTCACCTCTATTATATAGTAATGATAACGTGTAGATTGAATAACGTTGATTTAATAAACGTTACTGGCTTTTCTGTCTTCATAAAGACTGATAAAAAAAATTCAGTCTTACCCAAAGTCTGGTGATGTGGCCAGTTGGGAGAGTTAAGGAACAATCGCAATAAGAGAACCGGATATCTTTGAGAGATGAAATTTTAGGTAACCTATAGTCCTCAATAACCATAAACATCACCTGTCACAGAAGGTTTCCCAGGATGGGTTAGTCTGTCTCTCTGTGCTGTCTGACGTTACTGTCACTCACTGCTGTTTGAACCTCTGTCACTTAGTGCTGTCTGAAGCCCTGTCACTCAGTGTTGTTTGAAGCTCTGTCACTCAGAGCTGTTTGAAGCTCTGTCAATCAGTGCTGTCTGCAACTCCCGTCATTCAGTGCTGTAGCCTCTATCACTCAGGGCTCTGCGTAGCCCCCATCACTCACTGCTATCGCTGTACTGTCTGCGGCACCACAAAGGTGCGAGTACTAATAGGCGAGTACATATGCACAGTCGCCAAATGTATCCAGTAGATGGAATTATCAAGCACGGAGGTCACATACAATAACCAGGTCGAGTTGCCAAGCACAAAGTAACATTACCTAATATAATATAAACTGTTATTGCCTTGTTAATCTTAACATAATTTTAAGTGTGCAAGAAATGCTCTGTATACAAAGGAGCTTTTGGCATGTATACCCAACTATTATATTCCTTTGTACAACCGTGTTTCATGTCATAATAATAATAATAATAATAATAATAATAATAATAATAATAATAATTAATAATAATAATAATAATAATAATAATTATGATAATAATAATTATTATTATTATTATTATTATTATTATTATTATCTAAATAAATACCGTATGAGGTCCCCTTATTAGTACCCCTTATTACTACCCCTTATTACTACCCCTTATTACTACCGATCGACACCATGCCTAACCTTCTAGGGTAGGGTAGGTGCCTGAGCCCGAGCCTTTAGCTCATAAGACTGTCATTCCCATTAGCCCCCTTGGGGCGGGGATGGCAGACCAGAGAGGCCTAGCTTGTGGCTAGGCCTGGGGACAGTTGGTCCCAAAGATGAGGAGGTACTTGTGCCTCCTCCCATGGGAGACTTAGGTCTCAGACACTCCCTAAAGAGGGAGCCAAGGCCGGGCCACCACTTGGAAAAGGCCCGGGCCGGGAAAATACCGGCTAATCTTTAATAATAATAATTATTACTACCCCATATTACTACCCCTTATTATTACCCTTATTACTACCCCATATTACAACCCCTTATTACTACCCTTTATTTACTACCCTTATTACTACCCTTATTACTACCCCATATTACTACCCCATATTACTACTCCTTATTACTACTCCTTATTACTACCCATATTACTACCCCATATTACTACCCATTATTACTACCCTTATTACTACTACCCTTATTACTACCTTTTATTACTACCCACTTATTGGACTTAAGAAATCGTAATGACACGATTGCAAATAAACCATACCCCCCGGCCGGGATTGAACCGCGATCACAGTCTCAAAACTCCAGCCCGTTCGCGTTAGCCACTAGACCAGCTAGCCACAATAAGATTCATCCAACTAGGTATATTTCTACAACATAGGAAGGTTAGCACAGACACCACTGTGACCACAAATGCAAGTTTTTACAGAGGAATCTCCAGCTAGCGTGGCCGTGACGAACTCTAGCTCAAGTCCCTTCACTGCGTCAATATGACTTAAGAAATCGTAATGACACGATTGCAAATAAACCATACCCCGGCCGGGATTTTAACCGCGGGGGGAAATTTTGA
>NC_069487.1:23664924-23721395 GCF_026875155.1 Cherax quadricarinatus | reverse complement strand
CTAGTCTCACTGCAAAATCCTTCAGTAAAGTAAGATAATTAACCCAGTTCTTCCTTGCCTCTTCCACCACTGTCATCACCAACTCCTTCAGCTAGTACATGTAGGACTAAGTGTAATAGTAAACAGTCTGAGGCAGCTACGGTGAAAAACTCTGTTCCACAAGGCACAGTACTCCCTTCCATTCTATTCCTCATCCTCATATCTGACATAGACAGCGATGAAAGCCATAGCTCCGTGTCTTCCTTTTCGGATGACACCCGGATTGTCATGACAGTGACCTCCATCGAAGACACTGCGAGACTCCAAGTGGACATCAACCAAATCTTCAAATGGGCCACTGAAAACAATATGAAGTTCAGTAAAGAGATATTTCAACTACTCAGATACAGAAAACTTGAGGAAATTATAACTTTATCAGGGTATACAACAAATTTTTAACCATTCAATAGAGTAAAAAAGTAATGTGAAGGACCTGGGAGTGATAATGTCAGAGGATCTCGCCTTCAAAGACCATAACAATGTATCTACCGCATCTGCTAGGAAAATGATAGGATGGATAATGAGAACAGCCTGGTTGATCAGACTCTGATCCACCATAAGGCCTGGTCTCAGACCGAGCCACGGGAGCGTTGACCCCCAAAACCCTCTCCAGGTATACTCCAGATAAACCTTCAAATCTAGGGACGCCAAGCCCATGATGATTCTCTTCAAATCGCTTGTTCACTCTAGGCTGGAACACTACTGTACACTAACGGCATCCTTCAAGGCTGGCGAAATTACTGACCTGGAGAGTGTACAAAGCACTTTCACGGAACACATAAGTACTATAAAGCACCTAAACTACTGGGAAAGGTTAAAGTACCTTTATTTTTATTCCCTGGAACGTAGGCGAGAAAGATACATGATAACATATACTTGGAAAATTCTAGAGGGATTGGTACCAAACTTGCACATGAAAATCACTCCTTACGAAAGCAAAAGATTCAGCAGGAGAAGCAACATTCTCCCAATGAAAAGCAGGGGCGCCACGAGTACACTGAGAGACAACATAATAAGTGTCAGGGCCCAAGACTGTTCAACTGCCTCCCAGCATACATAAAGGGGATTACCAATAGACCTCTGGCTGTCTTCAAGAAGGCACTGGACAGGCACCTAAAGTCAGTATCTGACCAACCGGGCTGTGGTTCCTACGTTAGCTTGCGTGCGGCCAGCAGCGGAACACTGAGTGGCGGCAGTGTTAGTTGTTGTAGTGCCTGGAGGTCAGGTACACAGATGGAAGGATCAGCCGGAAAGAAATTTATTAATAAACTAGTTAAGTTTTAGTCATTATGTGATACAAGAGAAGCGTCCTTATACTGCATAACATCAACCCTATGTACATCAATGAATGAGAAAGGAACAGTGCAGCAGATGTTTCTCATATAGTTAAATGTTAGCATTTAGTTAATGTTAGCATTTAGTTAATGTTAGCATTGAGTTAATAATTTTAGCATTGAGTTAATAATGTTAGTATAGAGTTAATGTCCAAAAGTCATTGTGTAATAGACTCTAGAAAACAATTACCTTCCAATAATCTTTTGTACACTATTATTGTTTTCACACTGTACACAGTGTACCTCCAACTACTAATGATACCATCCCATACTTTACCTCCCACTAAGTAAGTTTATTCAGGTATACACAAATACAGTTACATAGATTATCATACATAGCAGCATATGTGTAGAGAACCTGGTATAACACAAAAAATCAGACAGTGACTTATTTCCATTGGGGTCCTACTGATGTTATTGTTCCATACACACTTTACCTCCCACTACTGATGTTATTGTTCCATACACACTTGATCTCCCACTACTGATGTTATTGTTCCATACACACTTGATCTCCCACTAATGTTATTGTTCCATACACACTTGATCTCCCACTACTGATGTTATTGTTACATACACACTTGATCTCCCACTACTGATGTTATTGTTCCATACACACTTTACCTCCCACTACTGATGTTATTGTTCCATACACACTTGATCTCCCACTACTGATGTTATTGTTCCATACACACTTGATCTCCCACTACTGATGTTATTGTTCCATACACACTTTACCTCCCATTACTGATGTTATTGTTCCATACACACTTTACCTCCCATTACTGATGTTATTGTTCCATACACACTTGATCTCCCACTACTGATGTTATTGTTCCATACACACTTTACCTCCCATTACTGATGTTATTGTTCCATACATACTTTACCTCCCACTACTGATGTTATTGTTCCATACATACTTTACCTCCCACTACTGATGTTATTGTTTCATACATACTTTACCTCCCACTACTGATGTTATTTTTCCATACATACTTTACCTCCCACTACTGAGTTATTGTTCCATACATACTTTACCTCCCACTACTGATGTTATTGTTCCATACATACTTTACCTCCCACTACTGATGTTATTGTTCCATACATACTTTACCTCCCACTACTGATGTTATTGTTCCATACATACTTTACCTCCCACTACTGATGTTATTGTTCCATACATACTTTACCTCCCACTTCTGATGTTATTGTTCCATACATACTGTTGAGAAATGGTTTACCAGCTAAGGTTAAAGTTTAAATATAGGGAAAACTTAGCTTAGAAAGACAGCTCATCGCCCACACAGCCGCCCCTGCAGGCGAGGTCTTGAGAAGCTGTCTAAGTCACTTCTCAACGGGCTGTAATAAAGTATATTATGTTAATAATAATTTACCCCTAGGGGGTGTTATGTCAGCATATTTCATTCACTGATGGTCACTTACTTGTGTGGACTCAAAGGTCCACTTATCACCAGGGTTTATGATAGGTGACTAACTTGTAACTTAGGCTCAACTATGCAGTCAATAGTAGTACATCACGAGTTAGAACACTTACCTGGGTATATGTATCTGACCCATAGTTACGCCCGGATATCCGATGAGTTGATTGAAGAATAGTGTTCTTTGAAGAATGTCGCACTACACTGTGTTGGATTGCAACACTCGTTGTTACACTGTTCATCAATAATTTTTCACACCATATCACTACAGTTGCTGATTACACTTCTCTGTAAGTGTTTATCGTGCTTTGTGAGACACTTTGTTCACACTAACGCACGGATCAGTGTTCTTTGTTGGTTATCCTGGCGTCAGTGTGACTTCCAGTAGGGTCAAAAGTAATCTGAAGACACCTCAGCCTCCTACACCATCACTACCCCTAGCACATAAAGGAAAAGCTGACCTAGTACTTTTTGCTTCCTTGCTAAACTTCCACTATAAAGGAAAGCAGAATGCTTGAATCTTGCTGTCTTAAGCATAGACAGCAATGTACACTATCTTTACCATGGTAATAAAGTGGGAGCAGGATATTCCTTAATTGTCCTGCTAAGGTAAGAGATGGACTGTCTCTTGTTAAACTACACTTTGCAACACTGGAGTCTTGCAAAGCGTGGCGGTCGCTTGGCCACGTCACATACTTGTACTGCATCTGGGATCAATTACTTGCTGTAGCAATAAACAAGATATTTGTCCCTTCTGAGAGGGCTGGGCCCCTCAGGGCTGAAAGGGGCTGAAGGGGCTGATACCCCCCTCCTGGAGAAAATTTCTCCACACATACTTTACTTCCCACTACTGATGTTATTGTTACATACACATTTGATCTCCCACTACTGATGTTATTGTTCCATACACACTTTACCTCCCACTACTGATGTTATTGTTCCATACACACTTTACCTCCCACTACTGATGTTATTGTTCCATACACACTTTACCTCCCACTACTGATGTTATTGTTCCATACACACTTGATCTCCCACTACTGATGTTATTGTTCCATACACACTTTACCTCCCACTACTGATGTTATTGTTCCATACACACTTGATCTCCCACTACTGATATTATTGTTCCATACAAACTTGATCTCCCACTACTGATGTTATTGTTCCATACACACTTGATCTCCCACTACTGATGTTATTGTTCCATACACACTTGATCTCCCACTACTGATGTTATTGTTCCATACACACTTGATCTCCCATTACTGATATTGTTACATACACACTTGATCTCCCACTACTGATGTTATTGTTCCATACACACTTGATCTCCCACTACTGATGTAATATATACAGACTTTGCAAAAGCCTTCGACAAGTGTGACCATGGCGTAATAGCGCACAAAATGCGTGCTAAAGGAATAACAGGAAAAGTCGGTCGATGGATCTATAATTTCCTCACTAACAGAACACAGAGAGTAGTCGTCAACAGAGTAAAGTCCGAGGCAGCTACGGTGAAAAGCTCTGTTCCACAAGGCACAGTACTCGCTCCCATCTTGTTCCTCATCCTTATATCCGACATAGACAAGGATGTCAGCCACAGCACCGTGTCTTCCTTTGCAGATGACACCCGAATCTGCATGACAGTGTCTTCCATTGCAGACACTGCAAAGCTCCAGGCAGACATCAACCAAATCTTTCAGTGGGCTGCAGAAAACAATATGAAGTTCAACGATGAGAAATTTCAATTACTCAGATATGGTAAACATGAGGAAATTAAATCGTCATCAGAGTACAAAACAAATTCGGGCCACAAAATAGAGCGAAACACCAACGTCAAAGACCTGGGAGTGATCATGTCGGAGGATCTCACTTCAAGGACCATAACATTGTATCAATCGCATCTGCTAGAAAAATGACAGGATGGATAATGAGAACCTTCAAAACTAGGGAGGCCAAGCCCATGATGACACTCTTCAGGTCACTTGTTCTATCTAGGCTGGAATATTGCTGCACACTAACAGCACCTTTCAAGGCAGGTGAAATTGCCGACCTAGAAAATGTACAGAGAACTTTCACGGCGCGCATAACGGAGATAAAACACCTCAATTATTGGGAGCGCTTGAGGTTCCTAAATCTGTATTCCCTGGAACGCAGGAGGGAGAGATACATGATTATATACACCTGGAAAATCCTAGAGGGACTAGTACCGAACTTGCACACGAAAATCACTCATTACGAAAGCAAAAGACTTGGCAGACGATGCACCATCCCCCCAATGAAAAGCAGGGGTGTCACTAGCACGTTAAGAGACCATACAATAAGTGTCAGGGGCCCGAGACTGTTCAACTGCCTCCCAGCACACATAAGGGGGATTACCAACAGACCCCTGGCAGTCTTCAAGCTGGCACTGGACAAGCACCTAAAGTCAGTTCCGGATCAGCCGGGCTGTAGCTCGTATGTTGGTTTGCGTGCAGCCAGCAGCAACAGCCTGGTTGATCAGGCTGTGATCCACCAGGAGGCCTGGTCTCAGACCGGGCCGCGGGGGCGTTGACCCCCGGAACTCTCTCCAGGTAAACTCCAGGTAAACTGATGTTATTGTTCCATACACACTTGATCTCCCACTACTGATATTGTTACATACACACTTGATCTCCCACTACTGATGTTATTGTTCCATACACACTTGATCTCCCACTACTGATGTTATTGTTCCATACACACTTGATCTCCCACTACTGATGTTATTGTTACATACACACTTGATCTCCCACTACTGATGTTATTGTTCCATACACACTTGATCTCCCACTACTGATGTTATTGTTCCATACACACTTTACCTCCCACTACTGATGTTATTGTTACATACACACTTGATCTCCCACTACTCTAAGCTACCACATGATGGTCATAATTAAGATATTAAACTAACTACCCTAGAGTTATTATTATTTGTACGCTACTTGTGTTATTTGTCAACTTTACCTCATAATTTCCAGTTTACTAGAAAGTTTAATATAACTGGTAAAAATAATTTATTATTGCATCCTAATGCAAATATTTTTGACACAAACAATTTCCTGTTTGTAACTTTTTATATTACACTTGATACAGAAAGTTGCATGTACTTTGAAAGTGTTCTTAAAGTGACCCAAAGACTGATGTTCATAACTATTACAATTATACTTGAACAACTTGACCAATTTCTTACCTGGGGTGACGCTGTTCATATATAACATTCTGAGTGTTCGTGGCAGGTATCACCAAGTCTCCCGCCAGATGCAGGCACATGTCTGGTGCAACAGACCACAATGGCTGTGACTTCAGCTGTCCAGTGTGCCACCATTTGTTTACATAACTCCGCCTGCTCGCTGTTCTGTGTCTTAGGTAGGTGGAAGTGAAGGATTTATGGAGTGTTCGAGGTAGCATCCCTAACCCACACCCCTAAACACCTTCCTGTTCTATCTTGTGCACAGGAGACTAGGTACCTTCTCTACCTTGTGCACAGGAGACTAGTACCTTCTCTACCTTGTGCACAGGAGACTAGTAACCTTCTCTACCTTGTGCACAGGAGACTAGTACCTTCTCTACCTTGTGCACAGGAGACTAGGTACCTTCTCTACCTTGTGCACAGGAGACTAGTACCTTCTCTACCTTGTGCACAGGAGACTAGTACCTTCTCTACCTTGTGCACAGGAGACTAGTACCTTCTCTACCTTGTGCACAGGAGACTAGGTACCTTCTCTACCTTGTGCACAAGAGACTAGGTACCTTCTCTATCTTGTGCACAGGAGACTAGGTACCTTCTCTATCTTGTGCACAGGAGACTAGGTACCTTCTCTATCTTGTGCACAGGAGACTAGTACCTTCTCTATCTTGTGCACAGGAGACTAGTACCTTCTCTATCTTGTGCACAGGAGACTAGTACCTTCTCTATCTTGTGCACAGGAGACTAGGTACCTTCTCTACCTTGTGCACAGGAGTCTAGTACCTTCTGTACCTTGTGCACAGGAGACTAGTACCTTCTCTACCTTGTGCACAGGAGACTAGTACCTTCTCTACCTTGTGCACAGGAGACTAGGTACCTTCTCTACCTTGTGCACAGGAGACTAGTACCTTCTCTACCTTGTGCACAGGAGACTAGTACCTTCTCTACCTTGTGCACAGGACACTAGGTACCTTCTCTACCTTGTGCACAGGACACTAGGTACCTTCTCTACCTTGTGCACAGGACACTAGGTACCTTCTCTACCTTGTGCACAGGAGACTAGGTACCTTCTCTACCTTGTGCACAGGAGACTAGTACCTTCTCTACCTTGTGCACAGGAGACTAGTACCTTCTCTACCTTGTGCACAGGAGACTAGTACCTTCTCTACCTTGTGCACAGGAGACTAGGTACCTTCTCTATCTTGTGCACAGGAGACTAGTACCTTCTCTATCTTGTGCACAGGAGACTAGGTACCTTCTCTATCTTGTGCACAGGAGACTAGGTACCTTCTCTACCTTGTGCACAGGAGACTAGTACCTTCTGTACCTTGTGCACAGGAGACTAGTACCTTCTCTACCTTGTGCACAGGAGACTAGTACCTTCTCTACCTTGTGCACAGGAGACTAGGTACCTTCTCTACCTTGTGCACAGGAGACTAGTACCTTCTCTACCTTGTGCACAGGAGACTAGTACCTTCTCTACCTTGTGCACAGGACACTAGGTACCTTCTCTACCTTGTGCACAGGACACTAGGTACCTTCTCTACCTTGTGCACAGGACACTAGGTACCTTCTCTACCTTGTGCACAGGACACTAGGTACCTTCTCTATGCCTTTCCCGTTATGTTTTACTTGGGTGTAAGATGACTTAATGGAGGGGCTTCAATTAACCAAAGGAATCATTTAAAAACTCTATTAACACTTTGATGCTGAATGATTTAAAACATTAATATAAATGTACTTATATTTATGTTAGCTGTACAATAATTTTTCTGAATATTTACCTCTTCAAGGGGGGCTCCTTGGCGTGGTGAAGAGGCTCTTGGTCTGAGGAATTAGACCTATCGGTCTTCTTCCTCAGACCGAACCTAATTACCCCCCAATCTCCCCTCCCCTATCCCATCCTCCCCATCCTCCCCTTTTTCCTTTCCTCCTCCTCCTCCCCACTCCTCCCTTTAAGCCTTCCTCTTTTTGTCCTTTGGGATTTCTCCCACAGGCGCGCTAGTTCCTGGGTAGGAGAAAGGATACCGGGGTCCATCCCATTCCGTTGAGGTTCTTAGCGGTGGCGTAGTTTGCCGTGGAATCTGGATCGCCTGGGGATGTCCCGATCCCTCTCCGGTATCCCGGAGTAGCTTTGGGTGTCTTTCGGGCGACGAGTGTATCTCTGGAAGCCACCTTTCGGATTCCGGGGGTGGTGGCCGAAGGAGGTATGCTTTGTGGTGGATATCCGGCCGCCCTCTCTTTTGTCCACCGAGGTAGCTCGGCAGATGTGAGGTTGCTATCCCGGATTGTTAGTTTTACTAGCATGATGGGTAGGGTATGGCACGGGTTCCATGCTGCATCTGCGCTACTTGCGGTGCTGAGGTCCTCTGGGCGCGAGGGAGATTTCTGGCCCTTTCATTCCTCCTAGGAACTATCCCTCCCCGGTCCCCCCCCTTTTTTTTTCTTTTTTTTTATTTTTATTTTCTTTTCTTCTTTCTTTTTTTTTCTTAAAAACAAAAAGAAAGAAGTAACCTAACCATGGCAGCCCTAGTCCATGAACCTGGTACCCCCGGGCCCCTTCTTGATACCGCACCCCGTTCTGACCCCGCCTCGTCTTTGGACCATTCTTCAGACATTCCTCATGCCTCTGTACCTATTGCCGGTGCTGTTTCTCCTCACCCGCTTCAGGTACTGAGGCCTCGACTGACTCCTTTCGATTTATCAGACCTTCGCTCTCCTCTGACTATGCTTCCGGCCTCTCCCTCTACGGTGCGGCAATTTTCAAATCGCCGACCCGTTCCACGTCGGACCAACTCTGGTCCCACGCCTAAACGTCAATGACAATTACCTGCTGATGATACTTCTCCACCTTCACCTTCTCATTCTTCTCAGAAACGATCGACACGTCCTTCACTACCTTTCCACGCTCAGTTTCAGACTGAACAGTGGACTAAATTCTTCACTTTACGACCAACTTCCTCTACTGCCTATCTTTCTGACCATAGTATTGGCAAGGCACTCCTACGCCATGTTGGTAAAGATATTTCTTTTCATGCTCTTAAGAGCGGTACGCGCATCATTACCGTACAGAATGCTGCCCAGGCTCGTGAGCTCTCTCGTCTTTCCCATATAGATACTGTTCCTGTCACCCTTGAAAAACATCATTCCCTCAATTCTTGTAGTGGTACCATCATTCTGCCCCATACCATAGTTCAACAAAATTTCCAGACGTGTGGCACCGACATTCTAGAACAGCTGGAACTCCAAGATCTCCCAATCCTCAAGGTAGACACTTACGTTCTTCCTGCCCGTGGGCGGAGACGATACCCTAGCAATGTGGCTCGTTTAACTTTTGACAGCCGAGAACTCCCATCCTCAGTTTATATAGCAGGACATCGGTTACAAGTTCGAAAGGTGATCCCTACACCACAACAGTGTAGAAATTGCTGGCGATTTGGCCATCCAGCGAAATATTGCAGATCTATCGCCGAATGCCCAGTCTGTGGTGCCGATGACCATTCTAATACGTCTTGCAATCGATCTCCCTCTTGCCTTAACTGTCATGAGGCTCACCCTTCGTACTCTCGCCATTGTCAGGTCTATTATAACGAGCGGGAAATCCGTTACCTCAAAGAGACAGAAGGTCTCCCTTATGCCATGGCAGTTTCTCATCTCCGCCTCCAAGGGAGACTCCCACGTGTTTCTTATTTCCCGTGTTTCAAAAACGTCCCCCCACTTCTGGTATCCCATCTTCTACACCCACCTCTGTGGTTACCTCTCCCATAATCACTCCTGTATCTAATCCTTTTGCTGTCCTCGGCTCAGACGTCCCTACTTCAACGCCTCAGTTTAATCTCGCTTCTTTGAGTTCTCTCTTACAAGCCTCAGTATCGACGAGACCTCGTACAACACCTCTTCCCAATCGTCCCTCTACTTCTCAAAAGTCAAAAAAAGGTCCGGTAACACCTCCTACCCATCTTCCACCTCCTCATTTTACCCTCCCTGTCTCTGTCCCTAGTTTTCTTCCCTCTCTCACTGGCTCAGTTACAAGTGCAGAGGATTCACCCTCCTCCTCGTAATGTACCTTCCTCCCCTGTTCCCTCCCAAGTTTCTTCCTCTTCTGCCACCTCCCAGGTTCCTGTCTCTTCTGTCCCCTGCCACGCTTCTCCAGTTCCCTCCACCCTTTCGCCCCCCCTACCTTGGTACAGTCCAATACAGTTCCAATCTTTACTCATCCTCCCCCTACCATTCCAATATTGTCTCCCAAAACGACATCTCTGAATTCCGAAACACTTGAAGCAATCTCTGAATATAATTGCAGAGACCAAACCATCAATGGACACTGATCAACCTTCCGCTCTTTCTCTCTCCTCTGCTCCATCTTGCGCAACTCCTTTCTTCACAGCGCACCGTTCCTTCGCTGCTTGAACATTTTCCACTGCCTCCGCATGTGGACTTTTCTAACCCTTCTAGTCCGTAGGAACCCTTACCTGCGGATTTCAAGTATCTTTATCATTGCCAATCATGGCCTTTTTACAGTGGAATATACGCGGCCTCAGGGGTAATCGGGGTGAGCTTCAGATGTTACTCTCCCAGTTTGCCCCTGTTGGTGTTTGCTTACAGGAACCAAAATTACACTCTGCTGTTTTTTCTCACATCTCAGGCTATAATTTATTGTATTCTTCAGATCCTTTTCCTGATGGGACCTTTAATGAAAGTGCCCTTCTTCTCCGCACTGATATTCCGTACCATCAGCTATTTGTTCATACTTCGCTGCATTACACAGCAGCCCGTATCCACTTACATAGGTGGTATACGCTCTGTTCTTTATATCTCTCTCCTTCCCCGGGAAATTATCTATTCCGGATTTTGCCTTCCTTGTTTCGTCATTACCGCCACCGTTTCTTACTTGGTGATTTTAATGCCCACCATTTCCTCTGGGGGGGGTCTCACTGTGATTCCCGTGGAATTCAGTTAGAGGCTTTTTCTTGCCACCCACACCCCTCCATGTTTTAAATACAGGTACTCACACCCATTTGATCCTCGGACTCATACTCTCTCTTGCATCGATCTCTCAGTTTGCTCTTCCTCCGCCGCATTAGACTTCACTTGGTCTTTTCTCCCCGGACTTACATGACAGTGATCATTTCAAAATCATTCTTACTTCCCCTTCATATTTGCCAACCTCTTCGCACCCCACGCTGGCAATTTAATCGGGCAAATTGGAACCTTTACTCACACCTGACTGTTTTTAAAGAGGTTCCTTCTTCGTCCTCCATCGATGAGCTTTTACACCTCTTCTCGTCCTCCGTTTTCACCGCAGCTTCTCATTCTATTCCCCAAACTTCGGGCAGGCATTCTCAGAAATGCGTGCCTTGGTGGTCTCCTGCTTGTGCTCCCTGCAGTACGTTTGAAACGCGCTGCATGGGGCAGGTACCGGTACAATAGAACCACAGAGCGACTCCTTGATTTTAAACAGAAGCGTGCGATCGCTCGCCGTGTCATCCGTGACGCTAAACGCACTTCTGGCGAGATTATGTCTCCACCATCACCTCTGCTTCCTCTATGAGTGCAGTCGGAAAAAAGTACGAAAACTGAGTGGTAAATATTCTCCTGACCCGGGTCCTGTTTTGCGGGTTGCCGGTGTTGATATAGCAAACCCACTAGATGTTGCCAATGAAATTGGCAATCATCTGGTCCGTATTCTCAGGGACTCCATCTATGCCCCTCAATTTCTTTCCTCAAAGTCTGCCAGAGAGTTAGCACCCTTGGACTTTTCTTCTCTCAGAGAAGAACAGATAATGTGCCTTTTACATTTCAAGAACTGGAGGCAACACTCTCAGCTTGTCGATCATCAGCAGCTGGGCCCGACGACATTCATATTCGTATGCTACAACATTTACATCAGTCAGCCCTTGCAGTCCTATTACGCCTTTAACAATCTTATTTGGTCACAAGGAGTTCTTCCACAGCTGTGGAAATCCGCCATTGTTCTCCCTTTCCGCAAACCAGGCACTACGGGACATGAAACCTCCCACTATCGTCCCATTGCTCTTACCAGTGCAGTTTTGCAAAGTAATGGAACGTCTAGTAAATAGACGTTTAGTGTGGTATTTAGAGACACACAACAGTCTCTCCACTCGTCAATATGGCTTTCGTAAGGGACGTTCTACCATAGACCCCTTACTGCGCTTGGATACGTATGTTCGTAATGCCTTTGCGAATAACCACTCAGTTATTGCCATATTTTTTGACCTTGAGAAGGCATATGACACAACTTGGAGGTATAATATTTTAGCCCAAGCCCACTCCTTAGGCCTTCGAGGCAATCTACCATCCTTCCTTAAGAACTTTTTAACTGACAGGCATTTCCGTGTTCGGGTTAATAATGTGCTCTCCCCGGACTTTATCCAAGCTGAAGGTGTCCCCCAGGGATGTGTTCTGAGCACAACACTTTTTCTCCTTGCTATTAATGATTTGGCCTCTAGTCTTCCATCAAATATTTGGTCATCACTCTATGTTGATGACTTCGCTATTGCCTGTGCAGGCGCTGACTGTCACCTCCTTACAGTTTCTCTCCAGCATGCAGTCGACCGTGTTTCCAATTGGGCCACCACACATGGGTTTAAATTTTCCAGCACTAAAACCCACCAAATCACTTTCACTAGACGCTCTGTCATCTCCGATCATCCTTTGTACCTCTATGGCTCCCGTATCCCTGAACGTGATACAGTCAAGTTTCTGGGCCTCCTCTTTGATCGTAGGTTATCCTGGAAACCTCACATTACCTCTCTGAAGGCAACTTGTCACAGCCGGCTGAACCTTCTTAAAACCCTTGCTCATCTTTCGTGGGGAGCTGATCGTCGAACCCTCCTTCACCTACATTCCACCCTTATTTATCGAAACTTGATTATGGTGACCAGATCTATTCAGCGGCATCTCCTGCTACTCTCTCTAGCCTTAACCCCATTCATCACCAAGGATTACGTTTATGCCTTGGTGCTTTTCGCTCTTCCCCTGTCGAAAGCCTCTATGCAGAAGCGAACGTTTCCATCCTTATCCGATCGCCGTGATGCCCATTGCCTGCGCTACTATGTACGCTCTCATGATCTCCGCAATCCTTCCATTTATAGAATGGTCACTGATATTAGTAGACATTCTTTATTTGTTCGCCGCCCCTGCTTTACTCCGTCCCTTCTCTCTTCGCCTTCATTCGCTCTTGTCTTCTCTTCAACTACCACCTTTCTATGTACATGTAGCATCTCACTTTTCCCTATCCCCCTGGGAAGTTCCAGCTGTTCGAGTCTGTTCTTTCTCCCTCCCTTGCTCGAAAGCCCAACTGTCTACGGTCGCTTCCCGCTCTCTTTTTCTTGACCACTTTCACTCTCATTCTCATGCCATTGCTGTGTACACAGATGGCTCTAAGTCTTCTGACGGCGTAGGATTAGCAGCAGTGTTTCCGGACAGCGTCGTACAAGGGCATTTACTATCTTCAGCTAGTATTTTTACTGCTGAATTATATGCCATCCTTACAGCACTTATCCGTATTGCATCTATGCCTGTGTCATCATTTGTGGTTGTCTCAGACTCCCTTAGTGCTTTACAGGCTATACAAAAATTTGATACACTTCACCCCTTAGTCCTCTGTATCCAACTTTGGCTACGCCGCATCTTTACTAAGCATAAAGATATTGTTTTTTTTTTTTTGTTGGGTCCCTGGCCATGTTGACGTACAGGGCAATGAACAGGCAGACACTGCTGCGCGGTCAGCAGTACATGACCTACCAGTTTCTTATAGAGGTATTCCATGTACGGACTATTTTGCTGTAATATCTTCCCACCTTCACACCCGTTGGCAACAACGTTGGTCTACTATGCTCGGCAACAAACTTCAGTCTATTAAACCGAGTATAGGTTACTGGCCGTCTTCTTATCACCAGTGTCGAGGTTGGGAGACTACTCTCTCCCGTCTTCGCATTGGCCATACTCGTCTTACTCATGGATATCTCATGGAGAGGCGTCTTGCTCCTCTCTGTGAGAATTGCCAAGCTCCATTATCAGTCAGCCACATTCTGTTGGACTGCCCACTTTATCAACGAGCACGCAGAATTTACCTCTGTCGTCGTCTTCGCCCCGCTGCTCTCTCTTTACCTTCCCTTCTAGCTGATGGACCCACCTTTCATCCGGACTCTCTCATTGACTTTTTGACAACGACTGACTTACTTCACAAATTCTGATACTTTCAGCCCTTTCTACTTGAATCTCTTGCTACCCTCTACCCCCGTACTATCCCCTGCCCCGCTGTTTTCTGTAACCTGCTGATCATCTCCCCTCTCTTCTGCCATCCAATTCCCTTGCTTCCTTCCCTACCCTGCAGCGCTGTATAGCCCTTGTGGCTTAGCGCTTCTTTTTGATTATAATAATAATAATAATAATCTGAATATTTACGAATTAGGATCGAAATTGCAGACCTTGAGAATATACAGAAAACCTTCACTGCACGTGTAAGTCCGATAAAGTGCCTAAATTACTTGTATTCACTGGAATGCAGGCGAGATAGTTACATTATAATATGCAACTGGAAAATCCTAGAGGAACTAGTCCCAAATCTGTACACGAAAATCACTCCTTACGAAAGCAAAAGACTCACCAGGAGAAGCAACATCTCCCTAATGAAAAGCAGGGGCGCCACGTGTACACTAAGAGACAACACAATAAGTGTTAGGGGACCAAGACTGTTTAACTGCCTTCCAGCTGTCTTCAAGGAGCCGGACAGGCATCTAAAGTCAGTACCTGATTAGCAGGGCTGTGGTTTGTACGTCTGGTTATGTGCAACCTGTAATAAGAGCCTGGATGATCAGGCTCTGATCCACCGCAAGGCCTGGTCACAGACCTGGCCTCGGGGGCATTGACCCCCGAAACCCTTTTCAGGTATAGTACAGGTATAGACCGAAACACGGGGGCGTTAACCCTGGTAACATCCTCCAGGTATACATCAGGTATGACTCAAGATAAACCTGCTTCATTAAAGTTTGTTGATTTCTGGTCATCTATTTGCAATTCTTTTCGTAAAACTCACCTGTTAAAAGATAGATCTTGTCTAAGATTATAATAAACCCAATAAAAAAATAACAGGCTTAAAAGCGCAACCGATACAATTATTGCTACAGCGGTATCAGTAGGCTGATACTTCAGTATTTCCTGGTCCGATACAATTATTGCTACAGCGGTATCAGTAGGCTGATACTTCAGTATTTCCTGGTCCGATACAATTATTGCTACAGCGGTATCAGTAGGCTGATACTTCAGTATTTCCTGGTAGATATCTATGTTAATATATATCACATTTGTAACAGTCACCACCTGGCACTACACAGGTCATACATATCACATTTGTAACAGTCACCACCTGGCACTACACAGGTCATACATATCACATTTGTAACAGTCACCACCTGGCACTACACAGGTCATACATACCACATTTGTAACAGTCACCACCTGGCACTACACAGGTCATACATACCACATTTGTAACAGTCACCACCTGGCACTACACAGGTCATACATATCACATTTGTAACAGTCACCACCTGGCACTACACAGGTCATACATATCACATTTGTAACAGTCACCACCTGGCACTACACAGGTCAGGTCGTGACTTGATTCCTCTGGTGACAAGCTTAAGAACAAACAGTGCCTAAAATCACTACAAACTTCACTATTTTCTCCGCCCGAACGGAAGGGAGATGTCTCCTTTGGTACAGTCCCCGCTTCTTCTTTGGTACAGTCCCCGCTTTATCTTTGGTACAGTCCCCGCTTTATCTTTGGTACCGTCCCCACTTTATCTTTGGTACAGTCCCCGCTTTATCTTTGGTACCGTCCCCGCTTTATCTTTGGTACAGTCCCCGCTTTATCTTTGGTACCGTCCCCGCTTTATCTTTGGTACAGTCCCCGCTTTATCTTTGGTACCGTCCCCGCTTTATCTTTGGTACAGTCCCCGCTTTATCTTTGATACAGTCCCCGCTTTATCTTTGGTACCGTCCCCGCTTTATCTTTGGTACAGTCCCCGCTTTATCTTTGGTACAGTCCCCGCTTCGTATTTGGTACAGTCCCCGCTTTATCTTTGGTACAGTCCCTGCTTTATCTTTGGTACCGTCCCCGCTTTATCTTTGGTACAGTCCCCGCTTTATCTTTGGTACCGTCCCCGCTTTATCTTTGGTACAGTCCCCGCTTTATCTTTGGTACTGTCCCCGCTTCGTCTTTGGTACAGTCCCCCCTTCGTCTTTGGTACAGTCCCCGCATCGTCTTTGGTACCGTCCCCGCTTCGTCTTTGGTACCGTCCCCGCTTCGTCTTTGGTACAGTCCCCGCTTCGTCTTTGGTACAGTCCCCGCTTTGTCTTTGGTATAGTCCCCGCTTCGTCTTTGGTACAGTCCCCGCTTCGTCTTTGGTACAGTCCCCGCTTCGTCTTTGGTATAGTCCCCGCTTCGTCTTTGGTACAGTCCCCGCTTCGTCTTTGGTACAGTCCCCGCTTCGTCTTTGGTACAGTCCTCGCTTTATCTTTGGTACAGTCCCCGCTTCGTCTTTGGTATAGTCCCCGCTTCGTCTTTGGTACAGTCCCCGCTTCGTCTTTGGTACAGTCCTCGCTTTATCTTTGGTACAGTCCCGCTTCGTCTTTGGTATAGTCCCCGCTTCGTCTTTGGTATAGTCCCCGCTTCGTCTTTGGTACAGTCCCCGCTTCGTCTTTGGTATAGTCCCCGCTTCGTCTTTGGTACAGTCCCCGCTTCGTCTTTGGTATAGTCCCCGCTTCGACTTTGGTACAGTCCCCGCTTCGTCTTTGGTATAGTCCCCGCTTCGTCTTTGGTACAGTCCCCGCTTCGTCTTTGGTACAGTCCCCGCTTCGTCTTTGGTATAGTCCCCGCTTCGTCTTTAGTATAGTCCCCGCTTCGTCTTTGGTATAGTCCCCGCTTCGTCTTTGGTATAGTCCCCGCTTCGTCTTTTATATAGTCCCCGCTTCGTCTTTGGTATAGTCCCTGCTTCGTCTTTGGTACAGTCCCCGCTATATCTTTGGTACCGTCCCCGCTTTATCTTTGGTACCGTCCCCGCTTTATCTTTGGTACCGTCCCCGCTTTATCTTTGGTACCGTCCCCGCTTTATCTTTGGTACCATCCCCGCTTTATCTTTGGTACAGTCCCCGCTTTATCTTTGGTACCGTCCCCGCTTTATCTTTGGTACCGTACCCGCTTTATCTTTGGTACAGTCCCCGCTTTATCTTTGGTACCGTCCCCGCTTTATCTTTGGTACCGTCCCCGCTTTATCTTTGGTACCGTCCCCGCTTTATCTTTGGTACCGTCCCCGCTTTATCTTTGGTACCGTCCCCGCTTTATCTTTGGTACCATCCCCGCTTTATCTTTGGTACCGTCCCCGCTTTATCTTTGGTACCGTCCCCGCTTTATCTTTGGTACAGTCCCCGCTTTATCTTTGGTACAGTCCCCGCTTTATCTTTGGTACCATCCCCGCTTTATCTTTGGTACCGTCCCCGCTTTATCTTTGGTACCGTCCCCGCTTTATCTTTGGTACCGTCCCCGCTTCATCTTTGGTACAGTCCCCGCTTCATCTTTGGTACAGTCCCCGCTTTATCTTTGGTACAGTCCCCGCTTCATCTTTGGTACAGTCCCCGCTTCATCTTTGGTACAGTCCCCGCTTTATCTTTGGTACCGTCCCCGCTTTATCTTTGGTACCGTCCCCGCTTTATCTTTGGTACTGTCCCCGCTTTATCTTTGGCACCGTCCCCGCTTTATCTTTGGTACCGTCCCCGCTTTATCTTTGGTACCGTCCCCGCTTTATCTTTGGTACAGTCCCCGCTTTATCTTTGGTACAGTCCCCGCTTTATCTTTGGTACCGTCCCCGCTTTATCTTTGGTACCGTCCCCGCTTTATCTTTGGTACCGTCCCCGCTTTATCTTTGGTACCGTCCCTGCTTCATCTTTGGTACAGTCCCCGCTTCATCTTTGGTACAGTCCCCGCTTTATCTTTGGTACAGTCCCCGCTTTATCTTTGATACAGTCCCCGCTTTATCTTTGGTACCGTCCCCGCTTTATCTTTGGTACCGTCCCCGCTTTATCTTTGGTACAGTCCCCGCTTCGTTTTTGGCACCGTCCCCGCTTCATCTTTGGTACAGTCTCCACTATATCCTTGGTACAGTCCCCGCTTCATCCTTGGTACAGTCTCCGCTATATCTTTGGTACCGTCCAACATTCCCACACACCTGACACAGCTACCCTCTACCACTTACAATACACTGAACAATGGGTTACCAACCACACTCATCTCACCACTCCTGACCCAGCCATACCCCTTGACATTTCTCCACTCACTTAACACACCATTCACTCAACACACATAAAAGCCTCCTTCACCTGTCTTCCTGGACAGGCATCTGGACTCTCCCACCACGTCATCAGACACCTTCATGACTAACTGAAACTTAGAACCACGTTCCAGTCCTATTTGCATCTACTTGATAATGATTTCGCCTAGAACAAAGTCCTGAAACAGGCCTTTACTAGATGGTGACCCGTCATTGGCTCCTGGAGTGTCGGTGCTAATACAAGTGATACACGATCAGCCCTGTGACATGGGCACGGTGAGTCTTCATCAGGTAAAGCTGAGTACCGTTTACAGCCCTATAACAGTGGCTGACAAGATACTGATTCAGAAGAAGCCATGGTTAAATCTCTGGTGCTCACCTGGTTGCAGGCTCTGCCTCTTTGCTGGTCGCTGCTAGATTCACTCCTTCCCTTCTCGTCTTTAAGATATGTATGGATTCTACCTCTACTACTTCACTCTTTAGATTGCTCTCACTTCCTAAATACTCTAAGGCTGACGAAATACTTCCTAACATTTCTATGACTCATTTGAGTTTTCAACTTCCAGTCGCGTCCCCTTGTTCCCTCTCAACTTTATAAATTCCACTCAACATTTTATAACTCAATAACATGTTCCCCTTTACCCTCCTGTCCTCCAGTATCGTCAGATTGAGTTTCCTTAATCTCTTCTTATAGCATATACACCTCAGCTCCAGGAATAGTCTTGTTGTAAACTTTTGCACTTTCTCTAATTTTTGGATATGCTAGACCAGGTGTGGGGGTGGGTTCCATACTGATGGTGCACACTCCATTGTACACGATGTGTACAGTGTCGTGATTGACTCCTTAAATGCCGAAATGTTAATCTTAGGTATGCAAGGCGTTCACATGCTGTAGCATTTATTTGGTTGACGTGTGCCTCAGGGCATATTCTCGGTATGATGCTAACCCAAGTTTCTTTTCCTTGAGTGAGGTTGCAGCCTTTAACCCCCGGGCATGTACTTCGTCTGCGATTTTCTTTTTCCTTCCCCAAGCTTCATGACTTTGCAATTGGTGGGGTTAAACTCAAGTAGCCATTTGTCAGACCAGGTTTGCAGCCTGTCCAGATCCCTGTGCAGTTTTACTTGATCCCTATCAGTTTGAATTCTCCGCATTATCCTCACATAGTCTACAAATAGGGACACGTTTGAATCTATCCCTTCCCTCATGTCATTAACAAGAAAGAACACAAGCCTTAGAACTGATCCTCGTGGAACCCTGTTCGACGCATGCACCCACTCAAACACTTCGTCACGTACCATCACTCATCGTATCCTTCCTGTAAAGTATTCCCTGATCCATTGCAGTGCTTTTCCTGCTCCTTCAGCTTTTGTATAAATTTCTTGTGCGGTACTTCTGTTACTTTGTTGTAGAACACAGGATTTACCATCCCTGAAGCCATGATGTTTGTTATATATGAACCCATTCTTCTCTAGGTGCTCCACCACTCTTATGATAATCTTCATGACTTTGCATCATATACATATCAGCGACACTGGTCTCTAGTTTAGTGCTGACTTTCTAACTTCTTTCCCAAGACACGGGACTACATTTGCTGTCTTCCACTGCTCAGGTAGTTGCCCTGTTTCGATAGATTTGTTGAAGATTCTTGTTAGTGGCACACACATTGCCTCTGCTCCCTCTCTGGAGAGGTGTTATCTGGGCCCCGCCGCTTGTGAGGTATCCAGTTAGCATAGCAGTTTCTTTACCGCCTCCTCGACTGCATATAGTGTGTCTAGCACGTGTTGGTGTACCCTACTGCCTCTGTTTGCTGTAAACCTTTGTGTCTCCACTGAGAATACTTCCCTAAATTTCATGGTGAACTCTTCACTTACTTCCTTGTCATTTCTTTTGAGCTTCCCTCCTTCCTCAGTCTTTTTGTCTGGTCCACGACTGTATAACTACTTTGGGTCAGATTTGGCTTTCATGCTATGTCATACTCACATTGGCGCTGGGCCTCCCTCCTTATCCACGTTTATTCATATCTGGCTGTTTGGCTCAGCTCCTTATGTTCCTCAGTACTTTGCCGCCTATACTTTTTCCATGCTTTAGCGAATGTGGCTTTGGCGTCTTCCGTCGGGTAACCCATGGGCTCACTCTGGCTTTCCCAATATTTCTGTTGCATTGGGTATGAACTTCTCTGCCTCTCTTCACGTGTTCCATCATTTCGTTTACTTTTCCTCTAGCTCTCTTTCCCGCTGCACCTCACGCAGGAATTTACTCCGCCGGGTGTAGTTCCCTCTAGTAAAATTGACTTCACCCCTTCCTTTCTTGTTTTATTCCTTTTCCATTTTAATTTACAGTGTATTAGTAACTCGGACCACATGATCGTAGTGCTGAGGAGCCTTTCTTAAGAAATATTCCCAATGTAGCATGCTCAAGATGAAGAGAGATCTAGCTTTGTGGTTCACCCTCTCCTCTCTCTTCCTTTTGGGTTTTTGTCCTAACATGTTGGTGATGAAATTTTTTCGTACTGCCCATCTTAGCCCCCACGTTTCTGGTTCCCTGGGGTTTTTTCCCGTCATTTTTCTTTGTGGTTGAAACCCCCATGACTAAATTTTCCCTTTCCCCATGGGGGCCCCTTCGCCCCCACACGCTAGTTGCCCATATTGTTTGCTGCTCCCATCCACTCTTGCCTTGGTTTTTTGTTTTTAGTGGCGGTTGTACATCAATGCTATCACCACCTTGGGACACCTGGTGTTCTGCTGGTGTGGGGCCTCAGGGGGGTAATTATGAATTTTTCTGGAGGTTCTGGCCTAAATATCTTCAGATTCATTATATTAGTGTAGTGACACATACGCGAGGGGAAGGGAGCCAAAATATATACAAAGGGGGGGGGAGAGCGAACAGTAAAAACGGAGGGGGGGAAAAAATATTATTAAGCAGTTTTGTTTTAGTAGTAGTTAAAACAGTGATAAAGGGGGCAAAAGAAGGTAGTACGGGAGTGAAAAGAGGGCAAAAAGTGGAGTAAAAGCAAAGGGAAATAGAAATAGTAAAGTAAAAGGTGTTATGAAACAAGAAACTGGGGAGCTTCAGAAGAGCTAATCCCAAACGAAGGTATCAAAACGTGGCTAAAACCCACCCAGGATAAAACATCCTAAGCAGAAGACAGGAAACGTGAAGGGGTAGGAAAAGGGGGAAATTTAGATCTTGATGTCACCGTGTTCTGAAATCATGAATCATTTAAATGTAATGAAAAAGTAAGGCCTCAACAGAGACAAACCGTGTAAGTATATTAAGAATTTGGTATAAGGTGCTTGACATGGGTGCATCTTGAAGGTAGAAGAGTAGACAGGTTTGGGGGGAGGACCAGTTTTGGGATGAGGTCATCTCTAATATGACAGTAAAGAGAATTAGTAATAATGTAAAATTTTTTTAAGCATTTTTTAATGTTCAGTACCCTTTATCCACTGGGGGGGCTGAAAAAAGAAATATTATTCCACGTATGTTTTGGGGGGATCTATACTGGCGACTTTTTTTATGTTTTGATAGAAAATTTTTTAAAAAGCCCAAAGGGAAAATCACAAAAAAAAAACATACGAAAGGGAATTTTTTTCAAGAAAAAAGGGGAATCAGACAAGGGGGAAAAAATAAAAAAAAAAGTTTATAGTTTTTGGGTAAAAATCCATTATTTTAGAGAAAAACTGCCATTTTTAAGATTTTTAAAATTTTTTTGAGGGCCATTTAACATCTGTACTTTAATTTTAAAAACAAGTTCAGCCAGAAAAAAAAAAAATTTCTCTTTTTGGGTTTTGAGATGTGTGCGTTTTTTTCAGGCTCTAGTGTCTAAATTTTTGGCCGGGGACCAAACACTCGACGCTCTACACTTCCAAGTGTTTCATATTTCCCAGCAAAAAACATTCCTTCTATCAAGTCTTTAAAGGGATGGTCAAATCCACTTTTGTATGGGAAGGGACAGTTGCTCTTTTCAATCCCGCTTTTCTCCAACACTGGTTAGAGAATGGTGGGAGCTTTTAATACCCCGAGCTCACTACCCAGCTCATTTTTAAACAAAACCCCCCGTCTTCCTCTGTTGAGGGGGGGTTTGGGAAAATTTTTCAGGGTTTGGTTTCAACAACAGTATGGATATACCTCTCCCCCTCCAGTGGCTTAATGATTTTTGCCCCTTTCCCGACACGCGATAGGGTGTCGCACAATTTCTGGAAAATCGATGAGTCTCTGCTCGTCCACTCTACATCAAGTGGAAACATAATTAATTACAACAAAGAAAAACGTGGTCTTAAAGTTTAATTTTTATTAATTTAATTTATTTGGCCATATTTTAAAAAATAATAGAATGTTTGTCACTTAGAATTTATGTATTTTTCCCCTCCTAATTCAACAATACTTGAAGGAATTCGAATTTTCTGAAAGTAAATGTCAAACTATCATTTATCTTACAGACATAATCCAAATAATAAACAATTTATTTACATTTAACCACAATAACTGCACTGAATTACCCCCCCCCCCCTCCCTGGTTCAAGTCTGCTGTCCGTTGTTTGGAAAGTGAATAATCTTGTTATTACGATTTACCTGAAGACCTGATAACTTAAAGGGACAAATCTGAGGATTTAAGTTTGAAAAATATTGTAGTTGTTGCAAAACAAGTAATGTTTGGAGACATCAATGGGGAATATGATTAATAAGTATATAGGCATCAATTTTGAGTTTCAACATCACCCATGCTTGAAAAGAGCTATCCACAAAGGCAAACATACACATAATAAATAATAATATATATAATAAAAAATATATAAATATATATATATATAATACTATAAAATATAAAAATAAATATATATAAATATATATAATAAAGAATCACACATAAAAAAGGAGTTCACAGTTGCTCTTGCTGATGACACTGTGCTCTGGGAGATTCTGAAGAAATTGCATAGGTTGTGATGAATTGTAGGTGTGCAGAAGAAAAAAATAAAATGAATCAGAAAGAGTAAATAATGAGGAAAACAAAAAGATTAGTGATGAAAGATTGGATATCAGATTGGAAGGGAGAGAGATGGAGGGGTGAAATGTATTCAGTATTTTGGGAAGGGGTGTCAGCGGATGGGTCTATGAAAGATGAGGTGAATCATAAAAACTGATTGGGGGAAAAGGTGTAGGTGGTGCCTTAGGGAGTCTGTGGAGACAAAGAACTTTGTCCTTGGAGGGCAAAGAGGGGAATGTATTTAGAGTATAGTTTTAACCAACGCTTATATGGGTGTGAAGCATGGGTGATGAAAGTTGCAGCGAGGAGAAGGCTGGAGGCAGTGGAGATGTCATGTCTAAGGGCAATGTGTGGTGTGAATATAATGCAGAGAATTCGTAGTTTGGAAGTTAGGAGGAGGTGCGGGATTACCAAAACTGTTGTCCAGAGGGCTGAGGAAGGGTTGTTGAGGTGGTTCGGACATGTAGAGAGAATGGAGCGAAACAGAATGACTTCAAGAGTGTATCAGTCTGTAGTGGAAGGAAGGCGGGGTAGGGGTCGGCCTGGGAAAGGTTGGAGGGAGGGGGTAAAGGAGGTTTTGTGTGTGAGGGGCTTTGACTTCCAGCAGGCATGCGTGAGCGTGTTTGATAGGAGTGAATGGAGACAAATGGTTTTTAAATACTTGACGTGCTGTTGGAGTCTGAGCAAAGTAACATTTATGAAGGGGTTCAGGGAACCCGGCAGGCCGGACTTGAGTCCTGGAGATGGGAAGTACAGTGCCTGCACTCTGAAGGAGGGGTGTTAATGTTGCAGTTTAAAAACTGTAGTGTAAAGCACCCTTCTGGCAAGACAGTGATGGAGTGAATGATGGTGAAAATTTTTCTTTTTCGGACCACCCTGCCTTGGTGGGAATCGGCCAGTGTGATAATAAAAAAATAATAATATATAAATATATATTATATATATATATATATATATATATATATATATATATATATATATATATATATATATATATATATATAAATATGTCGTGCCGAATATGTAAAACTGGTCAATTAGCAAGAACTAATTTAAAAATAAGGCTTTTCTAGAATTTTATCTTATACGTTTAATATATGTTTTTTTCATTAATACTGATGTAAAAGTTTATTATTTTGTACCAAAAGAATCTTAGAAAACTTACCTAACCTTATTATAACAAGAACAATTTGTTTTAGCCTAACCCAACTAAATATATTTTATATAAGTTTACAATAATTTAATAATAAAGAAACACAAAGAAATATATTTTTTTCGTTAGATTCAGAATGATTTTGGCGAAATTATTGCATTCACAAATTTTTGCTTGTCCTATATGGCAAGATGAGCGTTGCTATTTAAGCCAAGATCGCAAGTTCTGCCTATTCGGCACGACATTATATATATATATATATATATATATATATATTTTTATAAACACACTGGCCGATTCCCACCAAGGCAGGGTGGCCCGAAAAAGAAAAACTTTCACCATCATTCACTCCATCACTGTCTTGCCAGAAGGGTGCTTTACACTACAGTTTTTAAACTGCAACATTAACACCCCTCCTTCAGAGTGCATGCACTGTATTTCCCATCTCCAGGACTCAAGTCCGGCCTGCCGGTTTCCCTGAACCCCTTCATAAATGTTACTTTGCTCACACTCCAACAGCACGTCAAGTATTAAAAACCATTTGTCTCCATTGACTCCTATCAAACACGCTCACGCATGCCTTCTGGAAGTCCAAGCCCCTCGCACACAAAACCTCCTTTACCCCCTCCCTCCAACCTTTCCTAGGCCGACCCCTACCCCGCCTTCCTTCCACTACAGACTGATACACTCTTGAAGTCACTCTGTTTCGCTCCATTCTCTCTACATGTCCGAACCACCTCAACAACCCTTCCTCAGCCCTCTGGACAACAGTTTTGGTAATCCCGCACCTCCTCCTAACTTCCAAACTACGAATTCTCTGCATTATATTCACACCACACATTGCCCTCAGACATCTTCACTGCCTCCAGCCTTCTCCTCCCTGCAACATTCATCACCCATGCTTCACACCCATATAAGAGCGTTGGTAAAACTATACTCTCATACATTCCCCTCTTTGCCTCCAAGGACAAAGTTCTTTGTCTCCACAGACTCCTAAGTGCACCACTCACCCTTTTCCCCTCATCAATTCTATGATTCTTCTCTTCTTTCATAGACCCATCCGCTGACACATCCACTCCCAAATATCTGAATACATTCACCTCCTCAACTCTCTCCCCAATCTGATACCAATCTTTCTCACCTAATTTTTTTGGTTATTCTTAACCTTACTCTTTCCTGTATTCTTTTTTAAATTTTTTTCTTTTGCAAACCCCTACCAAATTATCCCAACCCTTGCAATTTTTCTCTTCGAATCCCCAAGAGCACAGTGTCTCAGAAAAAGAGAAACTGTGCAACCCCCATTTTTTGTGTGATTCTTTATCTTTTAAACTCCACACCTCTGCCAAGACCCTTGCATTTACTTCTCTTCAACCCCTCTATAAATATATTAACAACCCGGTGAATACCTCCTTTTCAAAGGGCCTACTTTTACGGGGGAAAAATTCCTCTTTCTACAACTCTAATTTGACCCTCATACCTCGTAAAAACTCTTCCTGCTTTCAGTAACCCTCCCTCCTACCCCACAACTGCAACACTGCCAATTGCCCCCCATCCACCCTGTCTTACGCCTTTTCCAAATCCATAAATGCAAAAAGCCCTCTAGCCTTATCTAAATACTGTTCATTATATGTTTCACTGAAAACCCCTGGCCCACACACCCCCTCCCTTTCCAAAGCCCCCTTGTTCATCGTTTCCCTATTCCGTTTTTACTCTTAATTCTTTCAAAAATAACCTACCATACATTTTACCAGGAATAAAACAGTTTTCCCCCCTAAAATTTTTTGCACTCTCTTTGCCCCCTTTGCCTTATAAAAAGGGAAACTATCTGCTCGCCCCAACCCCTAGGTCCTTACCCTTTCCTAATTTTTTAAAATAATTGCCCCAAACCCACCCAAAACTTACCCCCAAACTGCTTTTAACTTTTCTTCTTTATCCCTCAACCCCGGTCCCTTACCCTTTCATTTTCCCTACTCCCTCACGAACTTCCCCCACACTCACAACTGCTTTTCCCTCACCCCTAAAAGTTATTCCTCCTTCCCCTAACACGAAATCACAGCTTCCCTATCTTCACAACATTTAACCAATTTCCCTAAAAAATTTTCCCCCCATTTCCCATACCTCTAACCCCCTTTTTTAAATAACCTTCTCTCCTATTTTTAACTGCAAATCCTTTTTTGTTCTCTGGGCCCTTCCTTGACTTTGTTTAATTTCACTCCAAAAACTTTTTCTTTTTTTCAAAAAAATTTTTTGATAAAATCTCCCCCCACTCTATTTGCTCTCTTTTTCATTGCTTCCCACCCTTAACCTCTCTCTTTTTCTCCTTTCTCTTCCCCCTTGCATCACTTCTATTTTTAAAAAATTTCTATTCCAAACTTTTTTCCCTTACTACTCTTTTTAAAATCATCTTTCCACAATCGCCCTTTTTCCCTCCTGCACCCACTTTCCTGAACCACAAACTTCTGCTGAACATTGCACTACTTTTTAAAAAACCTACCCCTTACCTGTTCGACCCCATTTCGTATGCTCTCATTAGCCCACTATCCCCAACAGCGTTTTTTCTTACCCCAACTGCCTCCTCTTTGTTTATAAACTTTCACCCTCTTTCCCTATGCTTCATTCCCTTGTATCCCATCACCTTTTACTTCATGTATACACTAGAAAAGGGTTGGGCCCCCCATAAACATATACTTTCCCGAAGTCACTCAACGTTTTTTCTCCATACATAATCAAAAAGATATGTTATTTGCCCTACTCATTCTTGTTATTATTTATCCTTTTTTCTTTTAAAAAAGTATTATATAACTAAACCCCCCTTTTTACAAAGTTCAATCAAAGGGGTCCATTTTTTTTAACCTGGGACCCCAAACTACCTACCACACCCTCTCTAAAAGTTTCTCCACTTCAGCTTCAATCCCCTCCCCAATACTCTTACTTGGGTTTAAAGGCTCCCATACATTCACTTAACCTCCCAAAATCTCTCTCTCTCCTCTACATTCCCCCTTTTCCAGGGGCATACACGCTTTTTATGACCCCTTTCGCATCCAAAACCCTTTTTTTATTCCCATAATTTTTGAATTTACCATTTTAATTTCTTTTCCCTTATAATGATTTCCTTCAACATTTTTTGCTACCCCTTCCTTTTTCTAACTCCTCAATATATTATTATATATAATAATATAAATATATATAAATATAATTTTGTGCAGCATAGCCTACAAACAGTCAAATGGGGTGGCCCCCTTGCGAAAAGGTGCTTTCCAAAATGCCAGGGGTGAACAAGACAGGGGGGGAAATGCCCGTTCCTTCCTGTGAGTGCACATCCTCCGGGGGGCTTCCGAACAATTTTCCCATTTCGGAGTGGAACAGCCCCGACCCCAAGACCCCCGTTTTTATGGCGTGTGCCTTTCCCCCCCAATTCCACAGAATAAAGTTATTTGCTGTGATGCGAAAGCCGACCAGTTTCGGGTTTTCGTTGTTGTGACTGTTCCCCAAAAAAAGGCTGGCATGCAAAACACAGGGTCAACAAAATCATAAAAAAACCCTTCCGTTGGTGCCCAGCCGGAGGGAGCCCCCTCATAGCAGCCAACATACCCACAACCCCGCAAACCCCCCGCGAGGATATTTCCTTGGAAAAATGGCAAGCTCTTACATGGACTATACCTGTGTGTCCCCCTGGGAGCCCCCTAATCCATCACGTGTCGGGCGCAGGGGGGGCTGCTGACCACAGGGGGGAGTACAAGATCACAAGTCAGGGACATAAGCCAATTATCAATTTGTCTCAGTGGGATCCGTGAGTGCCCTTGGGATCCTTGGGGAAAAATGCCACACGTTTCCTTCAAAAACTGGGTTCCAAACTCATGGACATCACCAGGGATCCATGGGCAGCCACTTTCATGTTCCAGCGCCTCAGCATGGCCATCCAGAGGTTAGTTTAATATCTTCATTATGCACCCCATACCCATCCTGTGGGCGGTAGTCAAAAGATTACAGAGGTACATAATGGGTCTCTGCATACTAGGCTCGTGTTCGGCTTCAGAGGAGCTGGAGATTCTTAATCTTTGATATATTGTACCAATGTATTCATGTATGTGTTTTCTGTCAATGTATTCTGTCTATTAATAAAATTTCATATAGAATATAAAATATAGGGGGTGGTAGGAGAAGAAAATATTCAAACAGCTCTGGGGAGAACCTTGAGTTCTCCCTGAGATACGTTTATTGTCTTCTCTGAGGATGAGGGTCCCCAGTATGTTCTAGAGGTGTTACTTATATATATATATAATATATATATATATATATATACATATATATATATATATATATATATATATAATATATATATATATATATATATATATTAATATATATATAATATACACACCACACACACACACAGTGGGCGCCTGTTACGAGCGGGGTCCCACAGGGTCAGTTCTAGGACCAGTGCTATTTTTGATATATGTGAACGACATGATGGAAGGAATAGACTCTGAAATGTCCCTGTTCGCAGATGACGTGAAGTTGATGAGAAGAATTAAATCGGACGAGGATGAGGCAGGACTGCAAAGAGACCTGGAGAGGCTGGACAATTGGGGGCCAGTAACTGGGTCCTCGAAAAAAAATCCAGGGCCCAAAAGCAAAGTCATGAAAATTTGGGGGGGCAAAGAATACCGCCGACAGAGTGCAGGTGGAAAAAAGGGCTACGACCTCACTCAGGGAGAAAAACCTTTGGGGGGACCCTAACCCCCGAGCAAAATCACCGGAGGCCCCACATCAAAACCAAAAAACCGCTGCAAACAAAACGGGCGCCCCGGCAAACCGAGAAAAGCGTTTTCCCATACCTTAATAAGGAATCGTTTTTAAGGGGCCTGTACACTGTGTAGTTAGGGCCCATTTCTGGATTTTGCAAACCCCCGTCTGGGAAACCCCCACCGGGGCAAGCACTCAAGAAGTTAGAGAAAGACAAAGGTTTGCCCAAAAAGGCTAGTCCCAAAAGTCAAGGGAAAGTCGTACAAAGGAAAAAGGGTTTAAGGGGAAAACGGACGACGCCCCCTGGGAAAGGGCGAAGGGTCAGGGGGGGGGACATGAAAAACAAATCAAGAACCCGCGGGGAATAAGGGCAAGGGGGACAGAGATAGGGTGTTTTCCCGATAGGGGACACCCGGGGCAAGGGGTCAAAAACGGAAGCTGAAGGGCTCAGACGAGTCACAGGGGGCGTTAGGAAAATATTTCTTTTAGTCATAGAGTTGTCAGCAAGTGGGAAAACCCAGCAAGGGAAAAAAGTGGAGGCAGGAAACCCTACAAGTTTTAAGAAGAGGTATGACAAAACTTCAGAAGCAGAAGAGAGAGGTCCATTCGAACAGGAAAAAGGGTGGGCCCGGGCTGAGTCTGAACCCCCGCAACCAAAAATTTGGTGATTAAAAATTTGGTGAGTACACAAACACACTTTTATATATATATATATATATAAAAAATATATATATATATATATTTTTATAAACACTGATTTGGCTGAAGGAGAATCGAACCTACGAACCTTAGGACAGGTAAAGCAGTGCTTTACCAAAACTACCCACACTGGAACCCAAAACTTGGGGGTAGCATGCCCCCTACCGTTTTTCCAAGGCAGCCCTTTCAGGGGGAAAAGGGTTAAAAGCTTTTTTATTATCCCCTGCATGCATCAGCCTTAAATAGAGAAATTAACAATGCAAGGGAAATTTGCAGAGCTTTCGAAAAAATACCAAAAAACGGGTCTCGGGTGAAGGGGGACTCGAACCTACGAAAACCCTTTGGACAATACGCAGGCTTTACCAATCTAAACCCCCATGGACCAATACCTTTGGGGTGTAGCATGCGCTACACGTTTTATCCAAAGGAAACCAGCTTTCAGGGGAGAAGGCTTACCGGGTTTTCCATCTCATCCCCTGCATGCAAACCCTTAATAGGATTTTAACAAGCAAGGAAATTTGCGAAAAGCAGCGGGAAAAATACACAAACCTGATTTTCTGGTGAAGGAAAACTCGAACCTACGAACCTTTGGACAAGGTTTCGCAGTGTTTAAAACCCAAACTTTCCCACAAATGGACCAATTTCCTTGGGGTGTTGCTTCGCTACCGTTTTGAAACCCAAGGGACCAGCTTTCGGGGGAAGGCTTACAGCTTTTCCCCTCTCATCCCCTGCATGCATCAGTTATAGAGATTTTTTAAAAAATGCAAGGAATTCGCGAAAGCATGCGAAAAATATCAAACACTGACTCTGGGTGAAGGAGGGCTCGAACCTACGAAACCTAGGGGGCAAGGGACGCAGTGCTTTACCAAACTACCCCCACTGGGCCAATTTCCTTTGGGGTGTAGCATGCGCTACACGTTTGATCCCAAAGGGGCCCTTTCAGGGGGAAGGCTTACAGCTTTTCCATCTCAACCCCCGCATGCACAGCCTTACTAGAGATTTGGGAAAAATTTCAAGGAATTGCGGAAAAGCATGCGAAATATACCCCAAACATGATCTCCGGGGTTTAAGGGGATCAAACCCCGAACCTTTGGACAAGGGACGCATGCTTTTTTCCAAACCCCTTTCCCACACTTGGACCAATACCTTGGCGGGGTAGCATGGGGCTTTCACGTTTTTTTCCAAAGCAAACCAGCTTTTTAGGGAAAGGCTTACAGCTTTTTATCTCATCCCCTGCATGCATCAGCCTTTCTAGAGATTTGAACAATGCAAGGGAAATTTGCGGGGAGCATGCGAAATATACACAAAAAACCCGATCTCTGGGGTGAAGGAGACCCCGAACCCCCAACCTTAGGACAAGGGGGACCGTGCTTTACCAATCTACCCACATGGACCAATACCTTTGGGGTGAAACATGGGGCTACACGTTTATCCCCAAAGGGGGGGCCAGCTTTCAGGGAGAAGGGTTACAGCTTTTCCTTTTCATCCCCTGCATGCCTCAGCCTTACTAGAGATTTGAACAATGCAAGGAATTTTGCGAGAGCATGCGAAATTATACACAAACACTGATCTCGGGGTGAAGGAGACTCGAACCTACGAACCTTAGGACAAGGTACGCAGTGCTTTAAACCCAAATTTCCCACACTGGGCCCAAAGCCTTGGGGGTGTAAACAGCGCTACAGTTTTATCCCCAAAGGGAGCCAGCTTTTAGGGGAAAGGGGTTTCAGTTTTCATCTCATCCCCTGCATGCCCCCCCCCTTACAAGATTTGAACAATGCAAGGGAATTTTGCGGGGAGCATGCGAAAATAAACACAAACAAATGATCTCTGGCTGAAAGGGGAAATCGAACCTACGAACCTTTGGACAAGGGACGCAGTGCTTTACCCAACTTCCCACACTGGGCCAAACCTTGGGGGTTTAGCATGCCCCAACACGTTTGATCCAAAGGGAACCCGCTTTCAGGGGGAAGGCTTACAGCTTTTTTATCTCATCCCCTGCATGCCAGGCCCTTTCTAGAGATTTTAACAAAAGCAAGGAATTCGCGGGGAGCATGCGAAATATACCAAACACTGATCTCTGGTGAAAAGGGGACTGAAAACCCACGAACCTTAGGACAAGGTACCAGTGCTTTAAAACCAAAACTACCCACACTGGCCAATACCTTGGCGTGTGCATGCGCTACACGTTTTTATCCCAAGGGGAAACCAGCTTTCAGGGGGGAAGGGTTACAGCTTTTCATCTCATCCCCCGCATGGGATCAGCCTTAATAGAGATTTTAAAATGCAAAAGGGAATTTTGCGAGAGATTTCGAAATTTTAAAACAAACACTGATCTCTGGGGTGAAGGAAACTCGAACCCACGAAACCCTTTGGGCAAGGTACGCCGTGCTTTAAAACCCAAACTTTTCCCACACTGGACCAAAACCTTGGCGGTAGCAGGGGTTTCACGGGTTTTATCCAAGGGAGCCAGCTTTCAGGAGAAAGGGTTACAGCTTTTCATCTCATCCCCCCGCAAAGCATCAGCCTTACTAGAGGGTTTTTAAAAAATGAAGGAATTTTGCGGAAAAGCAGGGGGAAATATTCCAAACACTGATCTCTGGCTGAAGGAACCGAACCTACGAAAAACCCTTTGGACCAAAGGGAGCAGTGCTTTTACCAAACTAAACCCCCCTGGACCCAAAACCCCTTTGGGTGTAGCAAAGCGGGTTCACGTTTTTCCAAAGGGGCCAGCTTTCCCGGGGGGAAACCTTACAGCTTTTCAAACTCATCCCCCCGCATGCATCAGCCTTACAAGATTTGAACATTCAAGGGGGAATTTTTGCGAGAAACATGCGAAATATACCAGGGCAATGACTCTGGCTAAGGAAAACTCGAACCTACGAACCTTAGGACAAGGTAAGCAGGCTTTACCAACTTTCCCACACTGGCCAATACCTTGGGGTGTAGCATGCCACACGTTTGATCCAAAGGGAGGGCCGCTTTCCCGGGGGGAAAAGGGTTTTTCAGCTTTCATTATTCCCCCGCATGCATCAGCCTTACTAGAGATTTTTAAAAAACAAGGAATTCGCGAGAGCATGCGAAATTTTTCACAAACAAAGATCTCTGGTGAAGGGGAAATCGAACCTAGAACCTTAGGACAAGGGGACCAGTTTCTTTACCAACTACCCACACTGACCAATACCTTGGGGTGTAGCAAAGGGGTTTCAAGTTTGATCCAAGGCACCCGCTTTCGGGGAAGGCTTTTCAGCTTTTCATCCCCAACCCCGCTGCAACAAGGGCCCTTTCTGAGTTTTTTAACAATGGCCCAAAGGGAAATTTGCGGAGCATGGAAAAATACACAAACACTGATCTTGGCTGAAAAGGGGACTCGAACCTACGAACCTTAGGGACAAGGTAGCAGGCTTTTTCCCAAAACTACCCCCACTGGACCAAAACCTTGGCGTGTAGCATCGCCTTTCACGTTTTTTTCCAAGGCAGCCAGCTTTTTAGGGAGAAAAAGGTTACAGCTTTTCACTCATCCCCTCCCTGATCAGCCTTACTAGAGAATTTTAACAATCAAGGAATTTTTGCAGAGCAAAGCAAATATACACAAACCTGAACTCTGGCTGAAGGGACTCGAAAAAAAACCCAAAAAAACCTTAGGACAAGGTTCGCAGTGCTTTTTCCAATCTCCCCCACTGGACCAATACCTTGGGGGTGTGCATGCGCCACGTTTGAACCAAGGGGCCAAACTTTCAGGGGGAAGGCCCTTTAAATTTTATCTCATCCCCTGCATGCATCAGCCCTTTCTAGAGATTTGAACAATGCAAGGAATTCGCGAGGCATGCGAAATTTTTAAAACAAACCCCTGATCCCCTGGCTGAAGGGACTCGAACCTTCGAACCCTTTTGGGAAAGGGGACGCAGTGCCTTTAACCCCAAACTTTCCCAAACTGGAAACCCAAAACCCTTTGGGGGTAGCAAAGCGCCCACACGTTTGACCAAGGCAGCCAGCTTTTAGGGAGAAGGCTTAAAGCTTTTCCCTCTCCCCCTGATGCATCACCTTTCTAGAGATTTTAACAATGCAAGGAATTTTGGAGAGCATGCGAAATATACACCCAAAAACTGACTCTGGCTGATGGAGACTCGAAAACCCACGAACCTTAGGGGCCCAAAGGTTTCGCGTGCTTTACCAAACTACCCACACTGGACCCCCTACCTTGGGGTGTAGCATGCCTACACTTTTTATCCAAGGGGGCCCCTTTTAGGGGGAAGGCTTAAAAGCTTTTTATCCCATCCCCTCATGCATTTTAGCCTTACTAGAGATTTTTAACAATCAAGGGAAATTTGCGAGAGCATGCGAAAAAATTTCACAAACATGGGCTTGGCTGAAGGAGACTCGAAACCCAGAACCTTAGGACAAAAGGGGGCGCAGGGGCTTTAACAACTACCCACACTGGACCAAATTTCCTTTGGGGTGGAACTGCGCTACACGTTTTTATCCAAGGCAGCCCCGCTTTCAGGGGGAAAAGGGTTACCCCTTTTTATCTCATCCCCTGCATGAACAGCCTTTTAAGATTTTAAAAATGCAAGGAATTCGCGAGAGCATGCGAAAAAATAACAAACCCCTGATCTTTTGGGCTTTTAAAGGGGGACTCGAAACCCACCCAAAAACCCTTTGGGCAAGGTTTCGCAGTCTTTAACCCAATTTTACCCCCCACTGGGCCAATACCCTTTGGGGTGTAGCATGCGCCCCCCGGTTTTTATCCAAGGCAGCCAGCTTTCAGGGAAAGGGTTACAGCTTTTCTTTTCATCCCCTGCATGCATTTAGCCTTACTTAAAATTTGAAAAAATGCAAGGAAATTTGGAAAAGCATGCGAAATATACACAAACACTGACTCTGGGGTTTTAAGGAAACTCGAAAACCCGAACCTTTGGGCAAGGTAAAGCAGTGCTTTCCCAAAACTACCCCCACTGGACCAATTCCTTTTGGGGTGTAGAGGCTACCGTTTTTATCCAAGGGAGCCCGCTTTTAGGGAGAAAGGGTACCGCTTTTATCTCATCCCCCATCATCACCTTTCTAAGATTGAAAAAATGCAAGGGGAATTTGCGGAGCCCTGCGAAATAACAAAAAAACGATCTCTGGTGAAGGGGACTCGACCTACCCAACCCTTTGGGGCAAGGGACGCAGGGCTTTAAATAAAACAACCCCCACTGGACCAAAAACCTTTTGGGGTGTAACATGCTCTACAAAGTTTTATCCCAAGGGGAGCCAGCTTTCAGGGAGAAAAGGGTTACAGCTTTTTACTCACCCCCCGCATGCATCAGCCTTTCTAGAGATTTGAACAATGCAAGGGGAATTTTGGAGAAACATGCGAAAAAAATTTTACACAAAAACTGATCTCGGTGAAGGAGACTCGAACCCACGAACCTTTTGGACAAGGTTTCGCAGTGCTTTACCAATCCCACCCCCACGGGGCCCTTTCCTTGGCGTGTAGCATGCGCACACGTTTTTAAACCAAGGCAGCCCTTTCAGGGGGAAGGGTTTCAGCTTTTTAAACTCACCCCCGCATGCATCAAGCCTTTCTAGAGATTTGAAAAAATGCAAGGAATTCGCGAAAGCATGCGAAATTTACACAAACCCTGATCTCTGGCGGAAAGGGGTCGAACCTACGAACCCTTTGGAAAAAGGGACCCTGCTTTACCAAACTACCCACACTGGACCAATACCTTTTCGTTAGCTTTCGCTACAAAGTTTGATCCAAGGTACCCAGCTTTAGGGAGAAGGCTTACAAACTTTTAAACTCAAACCCTGCATTTCTTTAGCCTTTTCTAGGGGATTTTTAACCAAAGCAAGGAAAATTTGCGAGAATGCGAAATATCCCCAAACAATGGGGGTCCTTGGGGGTGAAGGAGATCCCAACCCACGAACCTTAACAAAGGGGACGCATTGGGTTTAAACCCAAACTACCCACACTGGGGGGCCAAAACCTTGGTGGAGCATGCGCTACACGTTTGATCCCAAGGGAGCCCCCCTTTTTAATTTTCCCCTCATGCATCAGCCTTAAGAGATTTTTAACAAGGGAAGGAATTCGCGAGAGCATGCGAAAAATAAAACAAACACTGATCTCTGGCTGAAGGAGACTCGAAAAGGGGGGGAGATGAAAAAACAAGCCTTTTCCCTGAAAGCTGGGTGCCCTTGGGTCAAACGTTTTTAGCGCATGCTACAAACCCCAAAGGGATTTGGGCCCGGGTGGGTTTAAATTTGGTTTAAACACTGCGTACCTTGTTTTCCCAAGGGGGTTTGTTTGGTTTGAGTCTCCTTCAGCCAAATCAGTGTTTGTGTATATTTTGGGTCCCGGAATTCCTTTCATTGTTTTAAATCTCTAGTAAGGTGATGCATGCAGGGGGTGAGGGTGAAAAGCTTTTAAGCCTTCTCCCGAAAGCTGGCTTCCTTTTGGGGCAAACTGTAGCGCAGCTCACGCCCAAAGGGGTTTGGTCCAGTGGGGTAATTGGTTTAAAACACTGCGTCCTTGTCCTAAGGTTCGTAGGGTTTGAGTCTCCCTTTAGCCAAGACAGTGTTTGTGTAAATTTTGCAAAATCTTTCCCAATTTCCCTTGGGATTGTTCAAATTTTTAGTAAGGGTGATGCTTCAGGGGAAAAGATGAAAACTGTAACCTTCTCCCTGAAAGCTGGGTGCCTTGGTTTAAAAAGTGTGCGCCCGGGTACACGCCAAGGTGTTTTTGGGCCATGTGGGTAGATTGGGAAAGCCCCTGCGTACCTTGTCCTAAGGTTCGTAGGGGCGAGTTCTCCTTCCGCCCGAGATAAATGTTTGTTTAATTTCGCAAGCTCTCGGAATTCCCTTCATTGTTCAAATCTTAAATAAGGCTGATGCATGAGGGGATTTAGATAAAAAACTGGGAAGCCCCTTTTCCCTAAAAGGGTGGCGCCCTTTGGGTCCCAAAAGTTGGGAACGCAGGGTACCCCGCCAAGGGAAATTTTTTCCAGTGTGGGTAGAAATTGGTTTTAAAACACCTTTCGTACCTTGTCCTAAGGGTTTGAGGTTCGAGTCCCTTTACCAGAGAAACAGTGTTTTTTGTATATTTGCATGCCCCTCGCGAATTCCTTTTATTTATTTATATATATATATTTTTATAAAATTTATAAAATATATATAATTGCAAAACAACCCCCTCTGAAAGAATAGAGGGAAATTTTCCCAACGCTTTTGTGACTACTCACATTATCAAGGAAAAATACCATTTGTTCCTTGGGTAATGTGAGTATAAAGAAAGCGCTTAGAAAAATTTTATTCCTTTTTAGAGGTTGTTTTGCATATTTTTTGGAAAACACCTGTTTACGGGGTCTTATTGGGATTATATATATATAAAAAATATATAAAATTTATTTTATTTTATATATATATTAATATATATATATATATATATATATATATATAATTTTATATATATATATATAATTTTTAATATATATATATTAAAATATACAATATTTTCCCGCCACAAAACCCGCTGGCAGGAGATTTTATCCCTAAAAATTTTTATTTTTGGTCACATGGTGTTTGGGGAACCTCTCTTTGGTGTACAGGGAAAATACCAATGGATGAATCTGAAGTAGTGCACAATGGTCGGGCAACCCAGCAATGTGATAATTGCTATAATTTTAATAAAGTTGGTTAAGAATTTTCCCTAATGTAAAGTAAAAGGACTCAAGGCCCAAATAATTGACATTTTTTTGTGGCAACGTTTCGCTCTCCCGGGCTTCGTCAAGCCGTTACAAAAAAGTACATTTGGGCACAAGGGGTTTTATTTGGGTTAGAGTGAGGGGCAAAACTTGGGAGTAGTAGGGAGTTTTAGCAGTAATACAATAAAGGTGAACAATTAACTTTCACATGAGTAAAAAGGGTATAAAAACTATTACTTTGGGGAAAAAAAAATAAAAAAAATTTTTCTAACCCATTTTTTTTGTTTTCTCAAGTAATAGTTATTTTTCCCTTTTTTTCATGTGCGAGGGTTTAATTTTTCTAAAATATTTACTAAATACTACTATATATACTTATAAACTACCCACTACTTACCATCACTAGTATTGCCCTCATCTGAGCCTATATATCCCTCTGTTCCATGTACGTTTAACGGCTTGACGAAGCTCCCGGGGGGAGCGAAACGTTTTCCACAATAAAAAGTCACCTTAGTTTCCTTTTGTCCTTTTACTTTAAAAATTTTTATAAATTTCCCGTGATTACTATAACTACCGGGAAAAAACCCGGGAAAAGTAGCCTTCACTGTCAGGGTTTGGGTCGTCCGTACTTTACGGGTTTAGTCTACGAAGATTGGGGTAAATAATTGCTGTGATAAAGTAAGGTGAATGAGCTGGCTGTTAATGACCGAGAATCTTAATGGGTTAATGACCGAGAATCTTAATAGGTTATAAGAAAGTAATGCAATAATGAGGGCCGCCCATCTCCCCTCCTAAATGGGATAGTGGGATGTTAATTTGTGAGTTACTAAGCCTTCATCCGTCATGAGTAGCTTGACCATAGCTTCACGGTGTCAGTCTACGAAGATTAGGGTCAGTTAATCATCCTCAGTGGGTTAGTAGAGCTTATTTGAGTCAATGACTGATATTTGTCATAATTGTCATAATTCTCAACCATAGCTTCAAATGGGATAGTTGGGGGTTATTTGTGTGTATTACTAAGCAGAGGTAGCCATGAGAAAGTAAGACAATGGACTGCCCGTGGACACTGGCAAGGAGCCCTCCATAGCTTCAAGATGTCCAGCTATAAACATTACCAACTGCCCACTCTAAAGGTCGACAATCCAAATGAATTCTTTATGAACGAAACCCAAAATTTGGTCAACCCAAAACTCTCGGATATTATTTATTTATTTTATTTATTTAATTATTTATTTATTTAATGTCTTTGCAAACAGTACATTGAGATTGTGTATTTACAATAGTGGGTTGCAATACAAAGAGAGCCTCTATTATGCCTCGGCATTATGGGCCAACTTAACATTATTGGCTTACAGTCTACTTAACACTAAGGAGTAGTATATCATAGTTGTATAGTAGGAAAGTAATTATTTCATAGTTGTACGGTAGAATATTAATTATAAATGAATCAAAATTTGTATAATACAAAGATATATTTATATTCTACACTGTCAACAATGGATAAAAGGTTCAATGTGATTGTTTCAGTTATGATGTGGGAGTATATAGGTGAGTATGTGTGTATTGAGTATTTAGCATTTAGTCTAGGGTGATTAAGTGGCTTTTGAGAAGAGTTTTAAATTGATTTTCAGACTGGGTTACTTTAATATCTTCTGGTAATGAATTCCATATTTTGGGGCCCTTTATATGCATAGAGTTTTTACACAGTGTGATATGGACACGAGGTATATCAAAAAGAGATCTGTGTCTTGTGTTGTGGTCATGTGTCCTGTTTAGGTTGGTGAGGAGAAGTTTGAGTAAAGGGTTTATAGTTGTGTGTATTGTTCTGTGTATGTAGTAGGCACATGAATAAGTATGGATGTTCTTAATGGTGAGCAGATTCAGACTTTTGAAAATTAGTGGAGTATGCTGGCGGGAGTGGGAATTTGTTATCATTCTTACTGCTGCCTTTTGTTGGGTTATGATGGGTTTTAGGTGATTGGATGTTGTTGATCCCCATGCACAAATTCCATATGTAAGATAAGGGTATATGAGTGAATGGTACAGTGCCAGGAGAGCTGATTGTGGAACGTAGTACCTTATCTTTGATAGTATGCCTACAGTCTTGGAGATTTTCTTGGTGATTTGTTGTATGTGTGTCCGGAACTTAAGGCTACTGTCAAGGTGAATACCTAGGAATTTTCCCTCTGTGAGTCTTGTGACTGATGATCCATTTAGCGTAATGTTAATTGGATCATTTGCAGCTTTGTTTCCAAACTGAATGAAATAGGTTTTATCAGTATTCAGGGTAAGTTTGTTAGTCATCATCCAGGCAGATATTTTCTGTAATTCGGCACTGACTGTGTTTGCTAGTATGACTGTGTTTGGGTGGGAAAATACATATGTAGTGTCATCTGCAAATAATATTGGTTTGAGTAGCTGTGATGCATTCGGTAGATCATTGATGTAGATGAGAAAGAGGAGTGGTCCAAGGACACTTCCTTGTGGGACTCCTACTGTGATTGGTTGGGTGGAAGAGTTTGTATCATTTGCATACACATGTTGAGTTCTGTTACTAAGGTATGACTTTAGGTAGTTGAGGGAGTGGCCTCTGATACCATAGTGCGTTAATTTGGAGTACAGTAATTCATGGTCGACTGTATCGAAAGCTTTACGTAAATCAATAAAAATGCCCAGTAGGACTAATTTCTTTTCAAGTGCGGCATATATTAGTTCTAGCATGTGTATGATAGCGTCATTTGTGCTTTTATTACTCCTGAATCCAAACTGACAAGGGTTTAATATGTTGTGTGAGACGAGGTAGGAATAGATCCGTCTATGAACTAATTTTTCAAAGATTTTAGAGAGCAGTGGTAAGTTAGATATTGATCTATAGTTATTCAAGTCAGCTTGGTCACCTCCTTTATGGATCGGAGTGACCCTCGCTATTTTGAGGATTGTTGGGAAGGTAGATGATACAATGGATTTGTTAAAGAGCGCTGCAATAATTGGTGACAATACTTGAGAAGCTTTTTTGTGCATAAAAGCAGGTAAGTTATGTCTCCTGCCTTGTTTTTAAGGGTGTTTATGATGAGCATAACTTCAGTGAGGTTGGTTGGAGCCATGAATTGCGTATTTGGGTAGGTTCCTATGAGGTAGTCTGATGGACGGGTGTTTGTGCTTGGTATTTTGTTTGCTAGATTTTTTCCTATGGTGGAGAAGAAAACATTGAGTCTGTTTGCTATTTCGGTTGGAGTGAGTGGGGGTTCATCTGATTTTGTTAGTTTGATTGTTTTGTTTTTGGATAACTTTTTAGTTCCAAGAATTTCAGATAGAGTTTTCCAGGTTTTTTTTATATCACCTTTGATGTTATGTAATCTATTTTCATAATAAATTTTTTTTGATCTTCTTATCAGGCTGGTAAGTGCTGACGAGTAATTTTTCGACTGTTCTCAAGTTATTTGACCCATTCTATACTGTTTTTCATATTTGTGCTTTGTGTTAATGGATTTGAGGATGCTTGGTGTTAGCCAGGGATTATTCAATTTCCACAAGATTTTGAAGAGGTAATTAATGACATGCCCATGCACTCTGCCCCAGGCCCAGACTCGTGGAACTCCGTGTTCATCAAGAACTGCAAGGAGTTCCTATCGCGTGCCTTCAGCATTTTATGGTGAGGGAGTTGGACACAGGGGTCATCCCACACACACTAAAAACAACAGACATAGCCCCACTCCACAAAGGGGGCAGTAAAGCAATTGCAAAGAACTACAGACCGATAGCACTAACATCCCATATCATAAAAATCTTTGAGAATGTTCTTAGAAGCAAGATAGCCAATCACCTAGATACCCATCACTTACACAACCCAGGACAACACGGGTTTTTAAAGCAGGTCGTTCTGTCTGTCCCAGCTACTGGACCACTATGACAAGGTCCTGGATGCTCTAGAAGATAAACAAAATACAGATGCGGTATACACAGACTTTGCAAAAGCTTTCAGCAAGTGTGACCATGGTGTAATAGCACACAAAATGCGGGATAAAGGAATAACAGGAAAAGTTGGTAGATGGATCTACAACTTCCTGACAAATAGAGCACAGAGTAAAGTCCCAGGCAGCCATGGTAAAAAGCTCCGTTCCACAAGGCACAGTACTCACGCCCATTCTATTCCTCATCCTCATTTCTGACAAAATCAGAGATGTAAGCCATAGCTCCGTGTCTTCCTTTGCGGATGACACCTGGATCACCATGGCAGTGACCTCCATCGAAGACACCGTTAGACTCCAAGCGGACATCAACCAAATCTTTGAATGAGTCACTCAAAACAATATGAAGTTCAACGAGGAGAAATTTCAACTACTCAGATATGGAAAACTTGAAGAAATTAAAAATGTGTCAGGGTATACCACAAATTCTAACCATACAATAGAGCAGAAAAGTAATGTGAAGGACCTGGGAGTGATAATGTCAGAGAATCTCACCTTCAAAGACCACAACAATGTATCTACCTCATCCACTAGGAAAATGATATGATGGATAATGAGAACCTTCAAAACTAGGGACGCCAAGCCCATGATGATTCTATTCAAATCGCTTGTGCTCTCTAGGCTGGAATACTGCTGTACACTAACCGCTTCCTTCAAGGCTGGCGACATTCAGCCAATCAATCAATCAAGTTTATTCTCTATAAAGATTATAATGCGGGGTTTACAGGTTTTGGATATTGTGTGGTTTACATGTTATAAAATGCTAATTGCAGAGGGGGCCACTAGGACACCTATCATGGCTAGGCATTTCGGGCAGACTTAGATTAATTAACTCTAAATTAATACAGATTATGGAGTAAGTTGGTATTAAGGCTAAGTGACTACATTATAGTTTGTGAGTTTAGCAATGTGAATGCTTTTGTTTTGGCACAATACACAGGTTCTATATTGGAGTATCACAGGCAAACTTATGACTAGTTAGGATTCATTATTTTATGATTAAGATTCGTATTCCTGTGTTTATAGTCAAATGGATGAGTGAGTGTAAGTGTGAACCACCAGGTGGTTTTCATGTGGTTAGTTGTCGGGGTGTATCAGGGAGATAAGATGTTGTCTAACGGTAGTTTTGAAAATGATGAATGTGTCTACAGTTCAATAGCTTTCAGGTAGGGTGTTCCAGATTTTAGGCCCTTTGACACACATTGAATTTTTGTAAAGGTTTAGTCGGACACGGGGAATGTCATAGAGATGTTTATGTCTGGTGTTATGCCTGTGGGTCCTGTCACAGCAATCAAGAAAGCATTTTAGGTCAAGGTTAATATTGGAATTTAAGGTCCTGTAGATGAAGACTGCACAATAGTAAGTGTGGATGTTCTGAACAGGGAGTAAGTTTAGATCTATGAATAGTGGGGGGAAAGGGGTGTTGCCAGGGATGGGATTTAGTGATTATTCTTATTGCAGCTTTTTGTTGGGTTATTATTGGCTTTAGGTGTGTTGCTGCAGTTGATCCCCAAGCACAAATAGCATAGGTGAGGTATGGATAAATGAGTGAATGGTATAGTGTGAGAAGGGCAGTTTGCGGCACGTAGTATCGTATCTTGGAGAGGATCCCCACCGTTTTGGATACTTTTTTTATGTGTTGAATATTGGTGCTGAAATTCAGGTTGTTGTCGAGGTATAGGCCTAGGAATTTGCCCTCATTATGTCTGGCAATTAGAGTGTTGTCGATCTTAATGTTAAGTTGCGCAACACCTGCTCTGCTACCAAACATAATATAGTAGGTTTTGTCAGTGTTAAGTGTAAGTTTATTGGCTGTCATCCAAGTCGATATTTTGAACAGCTCCTCGTTAACAATAGTGTTGAGGGTGGCAAGAATAGGGTGAGAGATGACATAAGTCGAGTCGTCAGCAAAGAGAATGGGCTTCAGGTGTTGGGATATGTCTGGAAGATCATTGATGTAAATGAGGAAGAGCAGGGGACCAAGGACACTTCTCTGCGGAACTCCAGTATCAAGTGGCAGTATTGATGAGGCTGTGTCTTTAATGGTGACATACTGATACCTATTAGTAAGGTAGGATTTAAAATATGCAAGTGCATGGCCTCTTATACCATAATGGTCAGGTTTGTAGAGTAGGATGCCGTGGTCAACTGTGTCAAACGCTTTTCTTAGGTCAAAAATTCCTAGCGGATATTCCTTATTATTTTCCAATGCTGTGTAAAGCAGATCTAGCATTTTTACAATTGCATCATTAGTGCTTTTTTTTCTGAATCCAAATTGGCAGGGGTTGAGTATGTTTTGTGCCGTTATAAATGAATATAGTCTCCTGTGTACGAGTTTCTCGAATATTTTGGATAGCAATGGTAAGTTTGATATTGGCCTATAGTTGTTTACATCTGTACATCTTGCAGACCTGGAAAGTATAAATAGAACTTTCACAGCACACATAAGTGCAATAAGGTAACTAAACTACTGGGAACGGTTGAAGGTCCTTGATCTGTATTCTCTCGAATGCAGGCGAGAGAGATACATGGTAATATAAACTTGGAAGGTCCTGGAGGAATTGGTACCAAACCCGCACACGAAAATCACTCTATATGAAAGCAAAAGACTTGACAGGAGATGCAACATTCCCCCGATGAAAAACAGGGGCGCCACAAGTACACTGAGAGGCAATACAATAAGTGTCAGGGGCCCAAGACTGTTCAATTGCCTCCCACCATACATAAGGGGGGATTACCAATAGACCCCTGGCTGTCTTCAAGAAGGCACTGGACAGGCACCTAAAGTCAGCACCTGACCAACCGGGCTGTGGCTCGTACGTCAGCTTGTGTGCGGCCAGCAGTAACATCCTGGTTGATCAGACCCCGATCCACCATGAGGCCTGGTCTCAAACCGGGCCGCGGGGGCATTTGACCCCCGAAACCCTCTCCATGTAAACTCCAGGTAGCCGAGTCAATGACCTAGAGGTATAATTGCTGTGAGAAAGTAAGGCAATAATTTTTTTTTTTTTTTATCACACTGGCCGATTCCCACCAAGGCAGGGTGGCCCGAAAAAGAAAAACTTTCACCATCATTCACTCCATCACTGTCTTGCCAGAAGGGTGCTTTACACTACAGTTTTTAAACTGCAACATTAACACCCCTCCTTCAGAGTGCAGGCACTGTACTTCCCATCTCCAAGACTCAAGTCCGGCCTGCCGGTTTCCCTGAACCCCTTCATAAATGTTACTTTGCTCACACTCCACAGCACGTCAAGTATTAAAACATTTGTCTCCATTCACTCCTATCAAACACGCTCACGCATGCCTGCTGGAAGTCCAAGCCCCTGGCACACAAAACCTCCTTTACACCCCTCCCTCCAACCCTTCCTAGGCCGACCCCTACCCCGCCTTCCTTCCACTACAGACTGATACACTCTTGAAGTCATTCTGTTTCGCTCCATTCTCTCTACATGTCCGAACCACCTCAACAACCCTTCCTCAGCCCTCTGGACAACAGTTTGGTAATCCCGCACCTCCTCCTAACTTCCAAACTACGAATTCTCTGCATTATATTCACACCACCAACATTGCCCTCAGACATGACATCTCCACTGCCTCCGCCTTCTCCTCGCTGCAAACATTCATCACCCACGCTTCACACCCATATAAGAGCGTTGGTAAAACTATACTCTCATACATTCCCCTCTTTGCCTCCAAGGACAAAGTTCTTTGTCTCCACAGACTCCTAAGTGCACCACTCACTCTTTTTCCCTCATCAATTTCTATGATTCACCTCATCTTTCATAGACCCATCCGCTGACACGTCCACTCCCAAATATCTGAATACGTTCACCTCCTCCATACTCTCTCCCTCCAATCTGATATTCAATCTTTCATCACCTAATCTTTTTGTTATCCTCATAACCTTACTCTTTCCTGTATTCACCTTAATTTTCTTCTTTTGCACACCTACCAAATTCATCCACCAATCTCTGCAGCTTCTCTTCAGAATCTCCCAAGAGCACAGTGTCATCAGCAAAGAGCAGCTGTGACAACTCCCACTTTGTGTGTGATTCTTTATCTTTTAACTCCACGCCTCTTGCCAAGACCCTCGCATTTACTTCTCTTACAACCCCATCTATAAATATATTAAACAACCCACGGTGACATCACACATCCTTGTCTAAGGCCTACTTTTACTGGGAAAAAATTTCCCTCTTTCCTACATACTCTAACTTGAGCCTCACTATCCTCGTAAAAACTCTTCACTGCTTTCAGTAACCTACCTCCTACACCATACACTTGCAACATCTGCCACATTGCCCCCCTATCCACCCTGTCATACGCCTTTTCCAAATCCATAAATGCCACAAAGACCTCTTTAGCCTTATCTAAATACTGTTCACTTATATGTTTCACTGTAAACACCTGGTCCACACACCCCCTACCTTTCCTAAAGCCTCCTTGTTCATCTGCTATCCTATTTCTCCCGTCTTACTCTTAATTCTTTCAGTTATAACTCTACCATACACTTTACCAGGTACACTCAACAGACTTATCCCCCTATAATTTTTGCACTCTCTTTTATCCCTTTGACTTTATACAAAGGAACTATGCATGCTCTCTGCCAATCCCTAGGTACCTTACCCTCTTCCATACATTTATTAAATAATTGCACCAACCACTCCAAAACTATATCCCCACCTGCTTTTAACACTTTCTATCTTTATCCCATCAATCCCGGCTGCCTTACCCCCTTTCATTTTACCTACTGCCTCACGAACTTCCCCCACACTCACAACTGCTCTTCCTCACTCCTACAAGATGTTATTCCTCCTTGCCCTATACACGAAACACAGCTTCCCTATCTTCATCAACATTTAACAATTCCTCAAAATATTCCCTCCATCTTCCCAATACCTCTAACTCTCCATTTAATAACTCTCCTCTCCTATTTTTAACTGACAAATCCATTTGTTCTCTAGGCTTTCTTAACTTGTTAATCTCACTCCAAAACTTTTTCTTATTTTCAACAAAATTTGTTGATAACATCTCACCACTCTCTCATTTGCTCTCTTTTTACATTGCTTCACCACTCTCTTAAACCTCTTTCTTTTTCTCCATATACTCTTCCCTACTTGCATCACTTCTACTTTGTAAAAACTTCTCATATGCTAACTTTTTCTCCCTTACTACTCTCTTTACATCATCATTCCACCAATCACTCCTCTTCCCTCCTGCACCCACTTCCTGTAACCACAAACTTCTGCTGAACTACTCTAAACACTACATTTTTAAACCTACCCCCATACCTCTTCGACCCCATTGCCTATGCTCTCATTAGCCCATCTATCCTCCAATAGCTGTTTATATCTTACCTAACTGCCTCCTCTTTTTAGTTTATAAACCTTCACCTCTCTCTTCCCTGATGCTTCTATTCTCCTTGTATCCCATCTACCTTTTACTCTCAGTGTAGCTACAACTAGAAAGTGATCTGATATATCTGTGGCCCCTCTATAAACATGTACATCCTGAAGTCTACTCAACAGTCTTTTATCTACCAATACATAATCCAACAAAACTACTGTCATTTCGCCCTACATCATATCTTGTATACTTATTTATCCTCTTTTTCTTAAAATATGTATTACCTATAACTAAACCCCTTTCTATACAAAGTTCAATCAAAGGGCTCCCATTATCATTTACACCTGGCACCCCAAACTTACCTACCACACCCTCTCTAAAAGTTTCTCCTACTTTAGCATTCAGGTCCCCTACCACAATTACTCTCTCACTTGGTTCAAAGGCTCCTATACATTCACTTAACATCTTCCAAAATCTCTCTCTCTCCTCTGCATTCCTCTCTTCATCCAGGTGCATACACGCTTATTATGACCCACTTCTCGCATCCAACCTTTACTTTAATCCACATAATTCTCGAATTTACACATTCATATTCTCTTTTCTCCTTCCATAACTGATCATTTAACATTACTGCTACCCCTTCCTTTGCTCTAACTCTCTCAGATACTCCAGATTTAATCCCATTTATTTCCCCCCACTGAAAACTCTCCTACCCCCTTCAGCTTTGTTTCGCTTAGAGCCAGGACATCCAACTTCTTTTCATTCATAACATCAGCAATCATCTGTTTCTTGTCATCCGCACTACATCCACGCACATAATACACATATAATACACTCATTACTTACCTTAAAATATTTGTAATCTTAACCTAGGGTGAAACAAGTAGTATTTATTGTAAGAAATCAAGTGTGGTATGTATGGTAGCCAGCCGGACTACCATACCAGGCTACCCCATTCACACATATTATTCTATAACATTTAAGCATCCCAGAGCTATAAAATGCATAGACAGTTCACTCATTACTTACCTTAAAATATTTGTAGTCTTAATGTAGGGTCAGAGGTGAATAAACAAGATAAAACAAATAAATGAGAGAGAGAGAGAGAGAATGAGTACATGAGAGAGGACACTCTTGGAGTTATGTAAACAAACCAGGCAAAAGTGAGTTATGTAAACAAACAAAGTGTACACATCTGGTTTCTGTACAAGTTACATTGTGTACAAGTTGTCTCTACGTTGTTACGGTAGAATAAATAAAGAGGAACACTCCCATTTTCATGTAACACCATTTTTTTAGAAGAAATGACGCTCTGGGTGAAGGCATACTAAAGGAATAATTTTCTACAGTTACCCCCAGTAACACATTTTCTCTTATGTTGGACTAGAGAAAGCATTATTCTTGCCGTCACTGGTACAAGTTGTCTGGCTCCCACATCACATATTTATGTTTATTTATTCTACTGTGGAGTGTATTTTTCATCTTTATATGTTATGTATCATGTTTATTATATAATTTTGAAAAAATATCATAGATGGATTAATGAAAATGTGTATATTAACATAATATACGACATTCACTGAGACTCGGTGATTATTATTGAGTATTATTATCATTACTAATATGGCATCTCGAGACATAAGACACACTTACTGATTTTAATGTGTACCTGTGTGCCAGCAGTGTAAGTTTATTTAGGTACATGTATACATAAGTATAATTATTAGAGTATATATAAAATATGAAATAACTTTTAAAAACACTTGAAATTTTGGAGTTTCCAGAAACCTTGGAGAGATGTGGTGCTTACGGAGCTCATGGAGAATGTAACACAAACAGGGTAGGGTGTCGTGGCCGTATTAGAAAGTCAGGTGGGGGGAGCCATATAGAGAGTTTAGGTCATAATTTGAAATGACCATATTAGTGGAACGCCGTAAAGCAAAACGCCGTAAAGCGGGGCCCTACTGTACTGGTTTTCAAACAGTGGTGGATGTGTGGAATGGTCTTCCGAGTAGGGTGATCAAGGCTAGGACCTTCGGTAGCTTTAAAAAGAGATTGGATAAATATTTGAGTGGGAAGGGCTGGGTTTGATTGGTGTCATGGGTATGGGAGTTAATTCTTGGGTAGTTTTGGGTAGGGGTGGTTTTGATAAGGATTTGCCTTGTATGGGTCGGTAGGCCTTCTGCAGTGTTCCTCCATTCTTATGTTCTTATATTCTTAAAGATGTTGGAAACATGTTTTGCAATGGAGTTGGTGCGGAGGACAATGTATCTCATCTTGGCAGTGTCTTCTCTGGGTGTGTTTAAAGATGTTTAATGCCATCGTCTGCAGTCTCTAATGGAGTGATGAGGATAGTGAAGTTTAAAAAATACTTCTTCAGTAAGAGAATATTCTTCCTCAAGGAACTCTCTGCTGAAGATTCTGAGTGCACACAGGAAAATGCCTATAATGACACCACATTTAGTTTTGGTGTCATGGTGAGAGCAGAAATGCAGAAGATTGTGTTGTTTTGTAGGTTTTCGATAGACTTTAAAACGAAGTTCATAAATACTCACATATGTTTCACCCAGGTGGAACTGTATGTGACTTGATGGGGCCCACTGCGTGGGCAAGACGTTGTCGGTGGGGGATCGCATTATACTGCTTAAGTAATTATATTTCCGTTGTGTTGATATTTTATACAATTTATTTCCATTATTGTGTCAGTATTTTATACCATTTATTTCCATAATCTGCTAAGAGAAAATCTGGGACCATTACCCAGGATACTTCCCCACACACACGATTTGATTTGAGTGGGACTTGTGCATGAGTGGATAGAATTATCAAAGCTTATTGCATGGGAAGTATTGAAAATTGGGTTGGGCAAATACGATTCTGCTAGTGGGATGGTTTGTGAAGGACCTGCGTAGTATGGGCCAACAGGTCTGCTGCAGTGTTCCTGCTTATGTACACCAGCCAAGGTACTTCCCCGCACACACCAGCCAGGACACTTCTCCACACACACCAGCCAGGGTACTTCCCCACACACCAGACAGGGTACTTCCCTACACACATGATTTAATTTGAGTGTGACTTGTGCATGAGTGAATAGAATTATCCAAGCTTATTGCTTGGGGAGCATTGAAAATTGTGTTGGGCAAATATGATTCTGTTAGTGGGATGGTTTTTGAAGGACCTGCCTAGTATGGGCCAACAGGCCCACTGCAGTGTTTCTGCTTTCTTATGTTCTTATGTTCTTATTTAAGCATCCCAATCGTCTGGGGGACTCCAGCGCGGGCATTGGTCTCCCATCCACCTGTGCATCAGTGAGATGGTTCTTCCGGGTATATTATCTCTCTGTCTGCCCGCGGGTGCTCCCTCACCCACCAACGTTAAGCGGCGAGCAAGACTCTGCTATGACGTGAACATAAAACAGAAAAATATCCATAGCCTCAGCCGTCTGTCTGCAAAAGATTGGTGACTAAGCAGAGGAAAGGGTTATATAATCAGTTCATTATTATTGCCTTACTTTCTCACAGCAATTACAGTTATTATTTACCCCAATCATCGTCGGCTGACACCTTGAAGCTATGGCCGAGCTACCCTGACAGCTGAAGGTTACTCTTCCGGTTTCTCCCGGTAATTATAGTAATCACGGGCAATTATATCAATTATCGCAGTGTTCGTAGTCCGACCATTCTACACTACTATCTTATTCTAGTCAACTGGTCCAGTAGTTTTATGACTTAGTTGACACAGGCTCAAACCCCACCCGTCCCCTGGTTTGTTTAAGGAAGTTGATGCCTGAACTTATTAACAATGAAAAATAATTTCACCTATTCATTGTTAATAATTTGCTGCAGTTAATTGTTAACAAAATGTATATGAAACCTTGATAAATTAGACACTTGCAACATTTGGGTATCCTTATCCTGGAGAAGTTTCGTCACACTGTGGTGTCTTCAGTTCAATGCAGAATAAGGTGCAATAAGAGGAGGAGTTTGAGGTAATCAGTCCCATCAGCCTTGAGTCGATGTGTTCAGTCCATCAGTCTTGATCAAAATGCAGCATATTCTTCCTGATTCGCCGGTACTCTCCCGGTCCGGGTCTTCTCCAGATGGTGACCCGGCCTTGGCTCCCTGTCTTGGGAGTGTCTGAGACCTATGTCTGCCATGGGAGGAGGTACAAGTATCTCCTCATCTTCTGGAACCAACTGTCCCCAGGCCTAGCCTCATTCCCCGCCCACAAGGGGCTCGTTGGGAGAAGCTAGGCCTCTGGTCTGCCATCATCCCCGCCCCAGGAGGGCTCGTGGGATGGCAGTCTGGTGAGCTGCAGGTGGTAGCAAGCTGCAGGTGGTAGCAAGCTGCAGGTGGTAGCAAGCTGCAGGTGGTAGCAAGCTGCAGGTGGTAACAAGCTGCAGGTGGTAGCAAGCTGCAGGTGGTAGCAAGCTCTGCAGCATATTCGTGGAGATGGAGCAGTGGTAGGCAGCGTCAATGTGTGGCGAAAATGTCCAGAATGAAGACACCCAAATGTTGTACAAGAGTCTTATTTATCAACGTGTCAATTTTGTAACTCATTAATTCACATATGGAACCTTATATGTATAATAGTGTTTCAGCAATAGTACAGTAATATTAATGTACTCTTCAGAATTTTTTTTTAAATATTGTATGTTTGTGTAACATTAAAACTCGCTTTAATTGGTATTTTCAATGATTTTTACATAACATCCAACTCCTCTCACTCATGTATTTATCCAACCTAAATTTGAAACTACCCAAGGTTTTAGCTTCAATGACCCTACTAGGCAGACTGTTCCACTCATCAACTACCCGACCGAGCCGCGGGGGAGTTGATCCCGAAACCCTCTCGAGGTAAGCTCCAGGTAAATCCTATTTCCAAACCATTACTTTCCTATATCCTTTCTAAATCTAAATTTATCTAATTTGAATCCATTATTGCTGGTTCTATCTTGGAGAGATGTCCTCAAGACCTTATTAATATCCCCTTTATTAATACCTATCTCCCACTTATACACTTCGATTATGTCTCCTCTCATTCTTCGTCTAACAAGTGAATGCAATTTAAGGGTCTTCAATCTTTCTTCATAAGGAAGATTTCTAATGCTATGAATTAATATTGTCCTTCTTCGTTGAATGTTTTCTAACGAATTTATGTCCATTCTGTAATATGGAGACCAGAACTGAGCTGCATAATCTAGGTGAGGCCTTACTAATGATGTATAAAGCTGCAGTATAACCTCTGGACTTCTGTTGCTTACACTTCTTGATATAAATCCCAGTAATCTATTTGCCTTATTATTGGTTTAAGGTTGTTGCTCACCATAACCCCCAAGTCCATATTTAAGACCTCACAAGCCTGACACATTTAAGACCTCATCTTGTAAATTACACAAGTCTGACATATCTTGAAGATCACTGAAAATATGCTGAAGTGTAGTGGATTGGTGACCAATGATCATGAAAGAATTCGTGTGAGGTAGACTGTTAACTGTAATTATTACGAACACAGGTAAAGAATGGCCGATAACCTGGTCATAATGGGTTTTCGAAGCAAAACAAACTCGGCAGTAATATCTTTAACTTGTATTTCCTTCACCTGATATATATACAATTATGCACACTATGTACAGGAATTGAATATAAGGGTACCACACCCAAGAGAGAGCACTGTAATCAACCAGCTGCTAGGCAAGTCTGGCAAATGCTGACCGCAAGTGAACCACGTCGCCTCAGCATTTTGCGGGCTGGCCTGTGATTGGACAATGAACCAAGGTGTTGATTTAACAACGGATACCCTACAAAATCCTTAAATCCTTAGCACCCGGTTCGCTGCTTGGGAGGCAGCCTATACGGGAGTGTGTACATACACCGAATAAATTGTAACATACTCTTTGCATGACCCACCCCCCACCCCAAAAGGGCTCTAATAGCCAGGAATAGGCTTCCACCTCCATGGGTAGCGTGTCGCCATGGCACTGAACAATAATGGAACTGCATTTCCTCTCAACCATTCAACTCATTAGATAGGATTCAACTTCTCTCGAGACTGCAAGTCAAACTTTATCCTGGAGCGAGACAGCGGACAGTAGGGCTAACGTTGGTTCAAGACTCCTGCGAACGGTAGCAGTCATCATCGGAGAATTCGTGTATAAAGTATAAAGGCTCTATAAGCCTCGTACGATTTCGTGTTGTTTGCTTTTCCAATGCAAGTCCTTTGTATTGCAATGCATTTTGTAATATTTTTGCATCGTCCCCTAAGCAGTGAAACCATTAATTTGAGTTTTAATAATTATTTCTAACTGTTGTGCGTTGCAGAATTAATATCTGGAAATAATATACAGTAATAATGTGGTTTTTTTATATTAACTTGATTCGTAGACTAATTTAACCAAAAAAATACAGTAATTATTCAGCCATGTTACACCACTTCACCTGGTCAATTTAGGATTACTTTGCCACTGGCAACTCCACCTGGTTATCGTAGGTGACCTACGTGCTTGATATTTCCACTTATTGGCTGCATATAGCCACTGTGCGTGATATGTACCAGGCATACTCAGTGTTGATGCAGACAACACAGCGCCAGTACTGAGTGACGGAGCATCAGACAGCACAGCGCCAGTACTGAGTGACGGAGCATCAGACAGCACAGCGTCAGTACTAAGTGACAGAGCATCAGACAGCACAGCGCCAGTACTAAGTGACAGAGCATCAGACAGCACAGCGCCAGCACTAAGTAACGGAGCATCAGACAGCACAGCGCCAGCACTAAGTAACGGAGCATCAGACAGCACAGCGCCAGCACTAAGTAACGGAGCATCAGACAGCACAGAGTGGGAAACCTTCTGTGACAGGTGATGTTTGTGGTTTTAAAAGAACTTAAGTTACCTAAAATTTTATCTCACAAAAGATATCCACAACCTTGATCGTGATTGTTATTTAAATGAGAGAGATGGCTATTATCTAAATCATTTTCTTTATACAATGGTACAGTACACCACATACATTAGACTCTTTTAATTTCTTTAAATACATGTTTGACATAGCTATGATATCAGTTTCTTCTTGCAGTAATAATCATGAGAAGAGGTTATATTAATACTCTACACATGATTGCAAGTAATTCTCAGTCAGAAATACCCTCTTTCTGACATCTCAGAAAACATTTTAGTAAATCATCTTAAAATACACGCCAAAACACTTACAGAAATCCAAATGAAGAATGTCCTCTGTATCATGATCAACTGCATTAAGGCATTATCGATCAGTCAGAGAATTATTATGGAGACGTTAACACCTAGTGACTAGGCTTTATGACTCATTATTCAAACTAACAACTGAATGGAACTGGGTTCATCACTTTGTCACATTTGTATAAGCATTTCTTTGAATTCATGATTATTTTTATTAACACATCTGATGTCTCCCACTGGGTTGTGTGAATAATTAAGAAGGAAAGATGTCACCATCACGTCATCACCGTCTTGGCACCTCATATATCTCACCATACAGCAGTATCTCTACTCCTCCTTCAGACTGCAAGCACTGCGTTTCCCACCTCAGTCTAGGAAGTTTTTCCTGAATGCCTGCACAGATGTTACAGTGATCACAATCCAATAACACATCAAGTTATAATAACCACTCGTCCGTATCTAACATGCAGGTATGAGCCTCTGGATGTCCGAGCCCCAAGCTTACAAAACACGTTATAATAAATATAATAATAATAATAATAATAATAATAATAATAAAAATAATAAAAATAATAATAATAATAATGATATCTTTATTTCTGCGTGTACATGTACAAGGTATACAAGCCTAGCTGACATACTACTATATAGAAAGCCGCTTGTTATGCAGAGCATTTCGGGTAAATTAGATAAATTTTGTCCCAGGATGCGACTCACACCAGAATGGACAGCTGACGGATAACGAAACGGAAATGTGTTCCCTATTTAATGACTATTCATCGTCACTTTTTACACAGGAAGACAAAAAAAAAAAACATTAAATAAGGAACACATTTCCAGTTCGTTTTCCGTCAGCTGTCCATTCCCAATTTTCAGATGTCTTACTTTTTCCTTCGCCTTCGTCCTATACACCTGAAAAAAACCCTTAGGATTGGCCTTTGATTCATTAGCAACTCTAATTTCATAGTCACGTTTAGCCTTTCTAATCCCCTTTTTTACTTCTCTTTTAAGCTGAACATATTGGTCAGTAAGGTTAACCTCTCCTCTTCTGATGCGCCTATAAATTCCCCTTTTCTCCCCTAACAGATGCTTTAGCCTCTGGGTTAATAATTGGGGAATACATATGCTCTGGGCACGGTGTACATTATTAATAAAAAAAATCATAAAAGCAGATCCCTTCCTAATCATAAGTATGACCATCGTCAATAAAATCATTAGCTAGGTAACCCCAATCGAGATTAGACAGATGTTCCCTAAATCCACTGTAATCGGCAGAACGAAAATCAGGGATTTTTACAGTTTTATTATTATTCTTGTATTCCCAGTTAATGCTAAAAGTGATGGATTTGTGATCACTTGCGCCAAGCTCCTCAGTGATCTCCAGATTATTTACGAGTGTTTCCTTATTTGACAAGACTAGGTCTAGCAAATTATTACCCCTGGTAGGATCTGTTACACACTGCTTCAGAAAACAGTCCTGAACTCTTTCCATAAAGTCACTGGACTCTAGATTACCTGTCAAAGAAGCCCAGTCAATTTGACTAAAGTTAAGGTCCCCTACTATGACTATGTTATTGTGTCCAGAAGCCCTAACAATTTCGTCCCAAAGAAGTCTCCCTCTATCGTGATCCAAGCCTGGAGTCGGTATATTACACCTAGAATTAGTTTTTCTTGACCTTCTACAAACTCTACCTAAACAGATTCTGTTACTGTTCCATCTATTTTTATACCTGTTTTATGCAACAATTAATATTTTCTCGTACATATAATGCAACTCCTCCCCCCTTTCCATTACATATATCCACATGGAACAACTTAAACCCTTGAATATTACACTCAGTAATCATATCCCGACTCTTTAAATCATACCAGGTTTCAGTTAATGCAATGACATCAAAGTTCCCAGCACATGCTACCAAACGTAGTTCATTAATCTTATTTCTTGCACTTCGACTGTTAGCATAAAATACCATCATATGTTTTTCCTTCTGTAATAATGTTGGTAGAATTACCGAGAGTATGTAAAGTAAAAGGACACAAGTGCAGCTAATGCCAAGCTTGACAAAGCTCCTGGAGAGTGAAACGTTGCCACAATAAAAATGTCACATTAGTTGCATTTGTGTCGTTTCTCCTTCAACACATTTTTCCTATTCACCTTTGCTTTTACACAATTTCTGAAATTATCATTACCCAGCGCTACTCAATGACTGTTATTATTAAGTTTCATAATATCGAAGCCTAAGTCAATATATCTATACTCATTTATTTCTAAACCCTCCTCTAATAATCCTAGTTTAAAGTCCTAA
>NC_069487.1:23517101-23664424 GCF_026875155.1 Cherax quadricarinatus | reverse complement strand
TTTTCCCCCTGTGCCTCCCTTCTTCCTGCCCTGCAGCGCTGTATAGCCCTTGTGGCTTAGCGCTTCTTTTTGATTATAATAATAATCTATAGAATTCAAAGTCTCTGGTATGAGACGATCAATTATTGGAGAGATTGCTAGCTTAAGTAATCTCTAGAGATTGTCTCTCAAAAATAACTAAATAGGTTGCCTTTCCACACAAGATTGTTAATATTGATAAATTATTTGTGATGTTGTTATTTAATAATTTATAACAACTTAAACATAGAATTATGTTCTTTTATGTGAAGTGTCACTAGGGGTCATATAACAGCCCGGAGAGTATGGGATTTTATTTTTAACCTGATTACTAGATACGAAAAGGGACTTAATATACATATTAAATAACGATCTGAAAGAAGCGTCATAAGTCATTATTTCCCTTTTGTTGCGACATAAGGCCAGTAGTTGTAACAATTAGCAGTTTGGAGATAGTGTAACTACCGGACTTTTGATGGATAGTTACTGACAGCAATTAAGGCAGCTTCTATGCACTTTCGACGTCTTAAACCGTCTTCCTTAATTACTAGTCTAGCCTCACTGAATGTCAGGGGATGTCCAACATCGCCCCTATGTTGAACACACGCAGTTTTACGGTAATCAATGCTGAAAGCGTTTTTGTGTTCTCTGATCCTAACATCCAGAGATCTGCCTGTTTCTGCCACATATACCTTGTCACACTACACCCCACATGGTATAATGTATACTCCTGCACTTGTGCCAGAATCATTCTTGGTTTTCTGTACAACTGTGGAAAAAATCACATTGGACTGAAGAAGCCACTGTGTGGCGAAACGTTTCCTTATTAAAGATTCCTATATGTTGTTTAAGTATCTCAGTCTTCAACTTGTCGGTTTTCAAACCATTTACACATCTGTCAGACACTGCAGCATCATGGGAACATGATACAAGTTCTTCAATACTTGTCCAACATTTGGACGAAGACCTACTTACACTAGTGGATGGTTCCACTGTGACCCCACCTCCTCCTGCTTCGACTCGCCTGTCTACAGTATATAAGCCACTTCTTCGGTCGTATGCTGCACTTTCTGCAAGAGTGACGTACCATACCACGGTTGGGGTTTGAATCCGCGGTCAGAGAGTCTCAAAACTCCAGACTGTCGCGTTAGCCACTGGGCCAGCTAGCTTCAATAAGATTCATCCAACTAGGTATATTTCTACACCATAGGAAGGTTAGCATAGGCACCACTGTGACCACAAATGCTAACGGGAGATTCGTCTGTTAAAACTTTCATTTGTGGTCACAGTGGTGCCTATGCTAACCTTCCTATGGTGTAGAAATATACCTAGTTGGACGAATCTTATTGAAGCTAGCTGGCCCAGTGGTTAACGCGACGGTCTGGAGTTTTGAGACTCTTTGACCGCGGGTTCAAACCCCACCCGTGGTATGGTATGTCTTCAGTGGTTCAATACAGCATTCTTCCCCAAGGAACTCATTGCTGCTAACCTATGCTAGCCTTCCTATGGTGTAGAAATCGTGTCACTGCGATTTCGTGAGTCACTGAAGACATCTATTGAGGAACAAAACACCTGGGCCTCGGAAGATAGCATCTCCAAGATCCCTAACACTTCATCTAAGCTAAAGATCACATTCTCAAACATCTCCATGGCTGCCCAAGCTCTCTCTGACGGTCTGGCCATCTCATATTACCACATTCACCCAAGTCATATAGAACCAGAACGTTTCACACACATCTCCCACTGCTGGACCTGCTACTCCTATAATCACACCACCAAGGACTGCCCCATCAAGGACAAGAAGTTTTGTTCAAAATGTAAGAATGGACACGAATTCAGATCCTGCACCATCAGTATAGCCCCAGCATGTCTTAACTGCAAGGGTAATCATCATACCCTTGCAGCTAAGTGCCCACTCAGGAGAGAAATCATATTGAAGAAAACTAAAGAAGAGCTGAAGAAGAATACCTCCAATTCACCGACATACGCTGCAATAACCAAATTACAAGCTGACACCACCAAGATCCTACACGCCAATCTACAAACACTTTCGCCCTGCAACTCTCTCTATACTTCCTGATGTTGCTTCCTCCAAGGTGTTGTACAGCATGGTGTATGTACACCTTGCAAACGCAGCAAACCCCAGCACTTTCAACATCACTATTAACGAATTATTCCGTCTGAACAACATGCCTGCCTTCAATTTCCCGGACTACACACCTTCGGCAAACATCCTCAAGATCCTTCCCAACGTTGTGAACTTTTCTGCACCTGCAGACCTGTCTCCTGCCCAAGCAACTACTCCTGTAACTTCTATAACCACTTCCACCCCCTACACCGATGATAATGCTGCCTCAACCACCGTCTTCTATGCCTCCCAACCTGCTGTTACACCACCATTACACCTCTTCGCTGCTCCTGTCGACCCTCAGTCACTGGTAACTCCATTGTAGACTCGCCAAATGAATCCACTTTAAAAGAAGATATTGACGACTCCAGTACACACCCTCGTGATGACACATTACCTTCTACGCTCCTCCATCGAATGCTGACACCATGAACTGCACTGAACTTTACAAAAGCCTCGGTGTGAATCGCCTCTTCACTTCACACTCACCCAAGTTCTTGAGTTCATCAAACCTCTACGCTTCACCTTCAGTAACAAGACTAAAATATACCACCTCTCCAGGAGCAGCTTCAATTACTACTCCTCAATTACTCCTATAACTCCCACCTGTGCACTGCCCTCTGATATTTCTACCTGCCTACCCTCTCCTGCGACCGTGAAACTGTCAGCTTCTCAAGACCTCAGCTACCACGAGACCAATACATACACGACTTGTTCTTTCTGTTTTCTCCAAGTTGGTCCCACGAGCGACAGCTCGTGTCTGTCAGTTAAAAAGTTCTTAAGGAAGGATGGTAGATTGCCTCGGAGGCCTAAGGAGTGGGCCTGGGCCAAAATATTATACCTCCAAGTTGTGTCATATGCCTTCTCAAGGTCAAAAAATATGGCAATAACTGAGTGATTATTCGCAAAGTCATTACGAACATACGTATCCAAGCGTAGTAAGGGGTCTATGGTAGAACGACCCTTACGAAAGCCATATTGACTAGCGGAGAGACTGTTGTGTGTCTCTAAATACCACATTAAACGTCGATTTACGAGACGTTCCATCACTTTGCAAACTGCACTAGTAAGAGCGATGTGACGATAGTGGGAGGCATCATGTCCCGTAGTACCCGGTTTGCAGAAAGGGAGAACAATGGCAGATTTCCACAGCTGGGGAAGAACTCCTTGTGCCCAATTAAGATTGAAGAGGTGTAAGAGGACTACAAGGGCTGACTGATGTAAATGTTGTAACATACGAATATGAATGTCATCAGGCCCAGCTGCTGATGATCGGCAAGCTGAGAGCGTTGCCTCTAGTTCTTGAAGTGTAAAAGGCACATTATACTGCTCTTCTCTGAGAGAAGAAAAGTCCAAGGGTACTAACTCTCTGGCAGACTTTGAGGAAAGAAACGAGGGGCATAGATGGAGCCCTAGGGAAATACGGACCAGATGTGTGCCAAGTTCAATGGCAACGTCGAGAGGGTTTGCTACATCAACACCAGCGACCCGTAGAACAGGAGCCGGGTCAGGAGAGTATTTACCACTCAATTTCCTCACTTTTTTTTCCAGACTGCACTCATAGAAGAAGGAGAGGTGATGGTGGAAACATAGGTTCGCCAACAATTGCGTTTAGCTTCACGGATGACACGGCGAGCAATCGCACACTTCTGCTTAAAATCAAGAAGTCTCTCAGCGGTTCTATTGTACCGGTACCTGCCACATGCAGCGCATTTCAAATGTACTGCACGAGCACAAGCAGGAGACCACCAAGGCACGCACTTCTGAGAATGCCTGCCTGAGGTTTGGGGTATAGAATGAGAAGCTGCGGTATAAACTGACGTCGAGAAGAGGTGTAGGAGCTCATCAATGGAGGATGAAGAAGGAACCTCACTAAAAGCAGTGAGGTGTGAGTAAAGATCCCAATTTACCCGATCAAATTGCCAGCGAGGGCTACGGAAAGGTGGTGAATAGGAAGGAGAAGTAAGAATGATTGGAAAATGATCGCTGTCATGTAAGTCCGGTAGAACAGACCAGGTGAAATCTAGTGCAGTGGAGGAAGAGCAGACTGATAGATCGATGCAAGAGAGAGTATGAGTACGAGGATCAAAATGGGTGGGAGTACCCTTATTTAAAACATGGAGGGGGTGAGAGACGAGAAAAGCCTCCAACTGGATGCCACGTGAGTCACAATGAGACCCCTCCCCAGAGGAAATGGTGGGCGTTAAAATCACCAAGTAACAGAAGTGGTGGTGGTAAGGATGAAACAAGAAAGGCAAAGTCTGGGATAGAAAATGCTCGAGAAGGAGAGAGATATAAAGAACATATTGTAAACCACTTATTCAAGTGGATACGGGCTGCAGTGTAATGCAGCGAGGTATGGACAAATAGTTGACAGTACGGAATATCATTGCGTAGAAGAAGGACACTTTCATTAAAGGTCCCATCTGAGAAAGGATCCGAAGAATACAATAAATTATAGCCTGAGATAGGTTAGAAAACAGCCGAGAGTAATTTTGGTTCTTGTAAGCAAGCACCAACAGGGGAAAACCTGGAAAGCAACATCTGAAGCTCACCCCAATTACCCTGAGGGCACGGATATTCCACTGTAAATAGACCATGATAGGCGATGAAAAAAATACCAGGAATGTGTAGGGAAAGGCACCTACATACTAGAGGGGTTAGAAATGTCAACGTGTGGTGGCATTGGAAGACATTCAAGCAGCGAAGGAATGGAGCATTGTGAAGAATGGGGTTGTGAAGATGGAGGAGAGGGAAGAGAAGGAACAGGAAGTGAATCAGTGTCTGTTGAAGGTTTAGTCTCTGCAATATATTCTGAAATGGCTTCAAGTGTTTCTGAATTCAAAGATGTATGGGAGACCATATTGGAGATAGAAGGAGGAGGGTGAGTAAAGATTGGGACAGTAATGGACTATTCCAAAGTAGAGGGGGAGGGAAGAGTGTAAGGGACTGGAGATGAAGTGTGGGGGGGGACAGAAAAGGCAGAAACCTGGGAGGTGGCAGAAGAGGGAGAAACTTGAGAGGGGACGGGGGTGGAAGGCATAGTACGAGGAGGAGGGGGAATCTCCACACTTGTAATAGAGCCAGAGAGAGGGGAAGAACTAGGTACAGAGACTGGAAAGGTAAAGTGTGGAGGTGGAAGAAGGGAAGGAACGGGCAAAGAAGATTTGAGCAATGTGGATTTTTTGGACTTCTGAGAAGTAGAGGGGCGATTGGTATTAGGTGTCGTAAGAGGTCTTGTCGATACTGGGACTTGTGAGGAAGGACGCGAAGATGTGAGAACAGACTGAGTTGTAGTCGGGACGTCAGAGCCAAGGACAGCAAAAGGATTAGATGCCGGAGTGGCTATGGAGGGGTAACAACAGAGGAGGCTGCAGAAGATGGGACCCCAGAAGTGGGGGGATGTTTTGAAACACGAGAATAAGAAACATGGGGTAGTCTCCCTTGGAGGTGGAGATGAGTAACTGCCATAGCATAAGGGAGACCTTCTGCCTCTTTGAGGCAACGGATTTCACGTTCATTTAAGTAGACCTGGCAATGGCGGGAGTACGAAGGGTGAGCTTCATTACAATTAAGGCAAGTTGGAGGTTGACTGCAAGATGCATTAGAATGGTTGTCGGCACCACAGACTGGGCATTCAGCCATAGATCTGCAATATTTTGCTGGGTGACCAAAACGCCAGCAATTTCTACACTTTTGTGGTGTAGGTATCACCTTTCGAACTTGTAACCGATGTCCCGCGACATATACAGAGGACGGGAGTTCTCGGCTGTCAAAAGTTAAACAAGCCACATTGCAAGGGTAACGTCTCTGCCCCTGGGCAGGAAGGACATAAGTGTCTACTTTGAGGATTGGGAGATCCTGGAGTTCCAGCTGTTCAAGAATGTCATTGCCACATGACTGGAAATTCTGTTGGACTATGGTATGGGGCAGAATGACAGTACCACTACAAGAATTGAGAGAAAGATGTTTTTCAATAGTGATAGGAGTAGTATCGATATTCAAAAGGAGAGAAAGATCATGAGCTTGGGTAGCATTCTGGACAGTGACGATGCACGTACCGCTCTTGAGAGCATGAAATGAAATATCTCTACCAACATGACGCAGGAGCGCTTTGCCAATACTATGGTCAGAAAGGTAGGCAGAAGAAGAAGTCTGTCTTAAAGTAAAGAATTTAATCCATTGTGTGGTCCGAAACTAAGCGTGGAGTGAGAGTGCTTGACGTGTCAGTCTTTTCCAAGTAGAATGGGAAGGTAACGATGGAGCATCATCAGGAGATTGACATTGGCATTTAGGAGCCGGGCCAGAGTTGGTCCGGCGTGAAATGGGCGGGCGATTCGAAAATTGCCGCACCATAGAAGGAGAAGCCGAAAGCGTAGTCAAAGGAGAGCGGAGTTCAGACAAATCGAACCGGGTGAGGAAACAGCACCAGCAAGAGGTACAGGGGCATCAGGAGTGTCCGAAGAGTGGTCTAAACACAAGGCAGGGTCAGAATGGGGTGCGGTATCAAGAAGGGGCCCGGGGGTAGTGGGTTCATGGGTTGGGCTCTCAATGGTTAGGTTACTCCTTTGCTTTTTGTTTATAAGAAAAAAAAGAAAGAAGAAAAGAAAATAAAAATAAAAAAAAAAGAATAAAAAAAGGGGGGAGCGGGGACAAATAGTTCCCAGGAGGAATGAAAGGGCCAGAAATCTCCCTCCGCGCTCAAGAGGACCTCAGCACCGCTAGTAGCACAGATGCAGCATGGAACCTGGAGTTTACCTGGAGTTTACCTGGAGAGAGTTCTGGGGGTCAACGCCCCCGCGGCCCGGTCTGTGACCAGGCCTCCTGGTGGATCAGAGCCTGATCAACCAGGCTGTTGTTGCTGGCTGCATGCAAACCAACGTACGAGCCACAGCCCGGCTGGTCAGGAACCGACTTTAGGTGCTTGTCCAGTGCCAGCTTGAAAACTGCCAGGGGTCTGTTGGTAATCCCCCTTATGTATGCTGGGAGGCAGTTGAACAGTCTCGGGCCCCTGACACTTATTGTATGGTCTCTTAACGTGCTAGTGACACCCCTGCTTTTCATTGGGGGGATGGTGCATCGTCTGCCAAGTCTTTTGCTTTCGTAGTGAGTGATTTTCATGTGCAAGTTCGGTACTAGTCCCTCTAGGATTTTCCAGGTGCATATAATCATGTATCTCACCCGCATGCGTTCCAGGGAATACAGGTTTAGGAACCTCAAGCGCTCCCAGTAATTGAGGTGTTTTATCTCCGTTATGCGCGCCGTGAAGGTTCTCTGTACATTTTCTAGGTCAGCAATTTCACCTGCCTTGAACCCGTGCCATACCCTACCCTTCATGCCAGTAAACCAGCAATCCAGGACAGCAACCTTACATCTGCCGAGCTACCTCGGTGGACAAAAGAGAGGGCGGCCGGATATCCACCACAAAGCATACCTCCTTCGGCCACCACCCCCGGAATCCGAAAGGTGGCTTCCAGAGATACACCCGTCACCCGAAAGACACCCAAAGCTACTCCGGGATACTGGAGAGGGATCGGGACATCCCCAGGCGATCCAGATTCCACGGCAAACTACGCCACCGCCAAGAACCTCAACGGAATGGGATGGACCCCGGTATCCTTTCCCCTACCTAGGAACTAGCGCGCCTGTGGGAGAAATCCCAAAGGCCAAAAAAGAGGAAGGGCAAAAGGGAGGGGTGGGTAGGAGGAGGAGGAAAGGAAAAAGGGGAGGATGGTGAGGATGGGATAGGGGAGGGGAGATTGGGGGGTAATTAGGTTCGGTCTGAGGAAGAAGACCGATAGGTCTAATTCCTCAGACCAAGAGCCTCTTCACCACGCCATGGAGCCCCCCTTGAAGATGTGAATTCTATAGAATAGCAACAATGTAACTGAGTGCTAAAGGGGCTATGTGCTCTGGGTTGAGGACTCATTCAGAGTCAGTGCTGTGAGCCTACTCTGTGCAAGTGCTGCGAACCTACTCTGAGTGAGTGCTGTGAGCCTACTGACTGTACCAGTGAGCTGTAAGCTGATGTCTAGTTGGATCACGTGACTTGGCAGGAGGCAGGCCAGTACCTGAACTAGTAACTGGTGCTCCAACTAGTGGTTTCCCACTTCATGAAAATCACCTAATTATTAAAGACTAACAAAACATAATATAATACAATATTAGCATTTAATAAAATATAGAGCAATATCTTACTGGAATATTTCTCAAATACAAATCAGGTAAGGTCACACTCGTAACACCTCCCCCCTCACGACCACAGGTTGCATGAGAAACTTGAACTATAAGTAACGTCCACAGAACTTGTGAAGGAGTGGCCAAAGAGGCAGTGATAACTGCATAATCTACAACTTGTAGCATCGTAGCCCAACATTCCTTCACAACGTCCGTTGAGACAGTCCAATACTTCCAGACATATACTGACATATACTGACATATACTGTTAAAAGAAAAAGAATAAGATTTTTTTTATTTTATTTAGAAGGACAGTACATATACAGAGTACATACAGTTATTAACATTGTACATCTGCAAGGTACAACATAAACAGGAATGTACTTAAGGAGAGAACCGTACTCAAATACCTTAAAAATTTTTACAATAAAGTATCTCCTGTTTTCCAATACCAATAACCAATTCAACCCTAATACAAAGTAACATAGCAAGGTATTATCCATAACACCCCATAAACTAAGCCCCCCCTGTCCCCTGGCAACCCCCCCCTTATCTGAGTTAAAAGGACATTTATACAATACAGTCCAAATATGTCATTAACTTACAACACAAAAGGACTTAACACATAAAACTTTAATTACACCTAAGGTCCTAAAACATAAACCAAAACTACAGTCTATCAGTTGCACATGTCTTACAGCACTTGCACATGAGAACACATAACAACAGTATGTACCATCTTTTACATAAAAACAGGTCTACATCACTCAAGAATAAAATTTTAAACATACAAAGGCAACTTTCCAAATTCATTTATATAGAAGACATACATAGTTTCAGTTAAAAAGAATATTATATACCAAGAATTGCAAATTATAATTACTCCCTGCAGTATCCAGCCTCGCAGAAAAAAAAAATTCACACCCTACCAATAAAACCATTCGACAGAAACAGACCAGACAGGAGCAAAAAAAAAAACTGATACCATACATGAGGCCCATAATACATATGCAGAGCCGTACTACTACTAGCATTCAAAAGCCATCCTGGTCCCTGACATGTCAGAAAGCTCCCTCCCCAGCCCCTGACTCAATACCAACTATATTATACTAAAGTCCACTCTCACAAAACTACACCTTCAGTCTTAAGTCAAAACCTCAGTCATTAAAATCCGTATGTCCTCTGTCCACCCCCCACCATACCCCCCTCTCTTGCTTAAAGACTGCACACCCACATACGCCACTACCACTCTCATTCCACATTTGAACCTCTACTAACTCCAAAAAAAAAAACAAAATTGACAGTCCCCGGGAACTCAACCCATCCCAGTGCTACTCTGCTCCCACCCCTACCAACACACCTACCGTCAGATTGCGATAACCCAAGGAAAAGCTATTTACCCAATCCCTCCCATATAGAAGCCTATTCCTACAAACCATGCAGTACACATGCGCCGCAAGTGCCTGCACTCTATAACCACCTCCCACCTCCCTCATGCCCCATGAAACATACAGAAAATCTGCCACCATGTACATCACAGCCTGCTGAACATCCTTGGTGACCCATCCCATATCAAAATGCAAAGCCTTCAAAGTCGAAATGTTACCCCCTCCCCGCCATTATACAAAAGACCCTCGCTAACTATAACCTTACAGCCCCCAAGGTTCCACAAAAATATACAGCATGGAAAGCTGTCTCCTCCTCCCCACATAGTGGACAATTCCCCACACCCACATAACCCATCCTAAAAAGCACAAACCTTGTTGCTAAAATTCCCAACAAACACCTATACACCAGCTCCCGAACCCACAGCTGTAATCTGAGCTTTCTAAAATCTCCACAAATCCCCCTCCAATCATACATCGGGTAAGTTTCTACTCCCTGTATCACCTCCCCCTGCCTACTCGTTCTCTCAAGCCTGCATACCCTTACCTTCCTTGCATCTCGTGTTGCCAACAAATTGCGAACCATATCTTCACACACCAATAACTCCTTCCCTCTCCACAATTTCCTCACATCCTCCATGACTGCTCCCACTCTTATACTCCTCTCCCCTCCCGCCCTCAGGTAACTATGCTTCACATAAATCGCCTTCACATGTGTCCCTGTGAGGGACAAGTTCAATAGATTGGAGTAGTGAGGAAGTATATAGTAACAATAGTTTCATTGCCGGCTACTTGTTAAGGTAGGGTAAGTCTAGCTCCCGCTATCCCTCCCCTCCCTCTTCCCCCCCCCCCGAAAGGTGACGTGTGCGACTCTGGTCAAACAGTAAATCACTCGACTCACAGCTCCCAACACTACTCTTGGAATGACAGAGGGTCACCTGCCAACCAACGAGAAGAATAGAAGGAGACGGGCTAATGTCCTGAGATGTCCCATGTTTAATCTACTTACCTGTTATGTAAGCCAACGCAGGACCTAACCCCTCATCATAGCAGTGGTAATGAACCTGTGTTCCTGTCATCTTAAGTAATTACTCACGGCCATACTTTGTGAAGAATGAGCCGGTGGTGGTCACCAACACCTGCTACCCCCCCCCACATCAGCAACGGCTACGATTTCAACAACACGCAGTGTCACCAACACCTGACACCCCATTACCACGATATACCTATATTAGCGTTGAGTTCAAATGTAATTTTTTTCATTTCATTTTTCACTTTTCTTTCAATTAGGATACCCATTCATGTTTTATTGTTTTACATTTTCCGTTTCTAAATAATAAAGTGTTTATCATTGTCTGTTATTATTTCTTTTTCTATTCATTAATTTTCCTGAGGAGGAGCCAGCCTTGGTAATACTGACTGAAGTTGTTACAGGGCTGAGTAAGCCTTCACAGTCCCCAAAGGTATGAGACCCAGCCCACCCTGCTGCACGCTCATCATGACCACCTCCTTCCATAGCCATGGCCTCCCATAACCCCACACATATCTCAAAACCTCCCTCAAGATCATTTGACCTCAGGGGATATACTTCCACTACCCCCCATACCTTGCTATACACAAGAAAATTTACCACCATCTCCCTATGCTGCAACATTATATCCCTGGCCCTCCACCCTTGCATTCTACCAAAGCCCTACTCACAACCTCTCCAGAATTTACCTTCTGTGCTTCCCCAGCATCCGCCATGTACACAGCCCCACAGATCTTAATTCTCTCCACAACATTCCACCCATATGCTTCCCCCAAATCTCCCCCCACCCACGTACCTACTTGCAATAAGTTAGATTTTTACCCCATTAACCCTCATCCCAGTAGCCGCTCCATAGACCTCAATAATATGGCCCACATTCCCCAAACCAATCTCCTCTCCCACTAAAACCATGGTGTCATTCACATACCCCACAATCCCAGCTCTGCTAGGACCCTCCCCACCCCGTTCCCTCACCCCTTCCTCTATAAGCCTGTAAAAGGGGTCTGCAAGCATGCAAAGAGGATTTGAGACAATGGACAGCCCTGTCTCAAACCTCTCCCTAACTGCACAGGCAGCCCCAACTTCCCATTTACCTGTACTCTGACCCTTGCAGGCCTATACACCCACCTCACTATCTCATCCCCCAATCCCTGTGTCTGTAAAATTATCCTCAACTTATTTCTATCAATGCACCAAGACGCCCTTCCCCTGTTTGCCCTCCAAAAAATCCCTAATCCTCCTGTGCCCCTCTCACATACTTCGACGTGGTACCCCATACTGTCCTCTATGTATAACTAAGTCAATCACCTTTTTCATGCAATTGCTTAACACCTTTGCAAATAGTTTATAATCAGAACACATGAGGGAGATCGCCCTACAGGCCCCCAGGGTCTTCCCCCCCACCTTTATGAACCAAGACAACTACCCCCTGCATCTCCCCTATCACACCCCCTTCCTTCATACAATTCCAATTTGCAATATAGAAGTCATTAGGGATCCCATCAGTCCCTGGTGCCTTTCCCTGACTCATGCTCATTATTGCCTCCCCACCTCCTGTTCACTAATTCTACCCCATAGCATTGCCCGCTCCCCCACCCCTAAAACACCCAATATTCCATTCCTTATTATCTTCTTCTCCCTCCACCCTCCCCCTGCTTAAAGCCAACCTAAACCAAAAATCCACATTGTTGCTCATTCCATCAGTGGTACTTAGTACTTGTCCCACTCTATATCCCCCTACCCCTTTACACCCCTCTAATCCCATTATCATGGTCATCTGTTGCCTTTCCCTAAACCTCCGCATACACGACCCAATGGTTTATCTCTCCATAATACCTCCTCTAACCCACCCTTCACACATATCGCATCGAAACGCAAATTTTGTATTTCCTTCAATCTTCTCCCACCATCCCAATACATTCCCCTCCTGAGTGCATGCATTCCAGAGATGCCTCTACCAGTCCCTAAATGACAACCCCTCCTCCCCCTCTGAAGTAACCTCACATTCATTTTCCGATAACCTGCATGCCGGCAAACCATACCATCCCAAGCCACCTCTGCCAGAATGGCACGATGGTCTGAAAACCCGTAATCCCACGCATTTTGTAAATGCGGTCTAATCTGGCAGCATAACCCCACTGCACAAACGTGTGCTCCACCCTCCAACCATCATCCCTATGTCATAAACCCCCGCCTCCCTCAACAAATCCCTCAGTACCCCATGCACGCACCCCTCCCCTCTCGGCTCGACATCTTTATTTCTAATGACACAATTCCAATCACCGCCCATAAATAGAAACCATGGGTAAACCCTGCAAATGAAAAAGCAAAACCTCCCATACAAAATCCTCCTTTACTCTCTTGTTACTATCTGCCAGCATATATATCCCCAGGAAACACACCCTAACCTCCCCCATGTCCCCTCCACCCTCACCACTCTTCCCTTCCCCCCTCTTCCCAATCGAGCACTCGGAATGGGCTGGATTCCCTCACCGCCACTACCACTCCACCCATTAATCTCCGAGAACCACCAGCATACATCCTAAAACCTTTCAACCTCAAATCCCTACCATATTTAAAATTATGTTCTTGAATGAAACACGTCTATGTCCAATCATCTCAAAACATCCTCCAACCATACACGTTTAACAGCAGCCCTAAGGCCATTCACATTTACAGTTAGACACTTAAATATGCAAAAAAGGGGGCTTTCCTCTGTTTCTGTGTCCTGTCTATTACACTTTTCGTTCCTCCAGCCTTCTCCCTTGCACACTTACTCCCGTGGACTCCACCCCTCCCTGTGCACTCCCCTGCCCTTTCTTGGTCACTCCCACCCACGTCTTTTTACCCGAATGCTGGGCTGGCGTGATTACCTCACCATCCAACGAGCCTCCAGCCCTCTTCCTAGAAGCACTCTCTGCCTCCATCCCATCACTTTCCCCAGCCCTGTACACCTCAGCCTTCACCTGCTGCAACTGCAACATACCAGTCCCCAACCCCGGAGGCTCTGGTACCTGCCCATGCATATCCTCCTCCACCATCATACTTCTCCCACCTACAGAGAATATCTCCTCCACCGGCACTTCCAGAAAAGACTTTATCATCTCCTGCAGGGGTTCAGATACGTCCCACAGTTCCTCTGCCTCCACCACCTCAACAGGCTCCTGCTCAGGTCTGGGCCTGTCCTGTGTGGGCGCATCCAGAACTTCTTGTAGCGTCACACAATGCTCCTCCACACCATCCACTTTGTCTGCCCATGTGCCTTTACCTTCCGCATCCACAGGAGCAGACGGAGCTACCACCACAGACTCAGTTACCACTGGCACTTCCATGCCTGATCTCTGGGGTGCTGCCTTACCACACCCATCTGCCATGTGGTCAAAAGCACTACACAAACGACACGTCTTTCGTTGTCCCACATAAGTCACAAACACCTGTGTCCTAAAATCCTCTAGGACAACATATGAGGGAATGGGTCATCTCAATGTCATCTTTACAGTGTAAGAACCTGCAGGAAGCCCCGCATAGATGCCATCTGTCCACCGTCCCAATGTCACAGCATGTACCTCACCATATTGTTGAAATATCGTTCAAATATCTACATTATCCACTTCAAAAGGAACATTCCTAATCCTCACCCAGGTGTAATACTTTGAGGCATCCTTCAGTCGAACCTCCAGCCCAGTAGTCATGGTGATACACTTCTCCTGAAACCATGTCACCATCCTCTCGTAAGCCGCCACTGTGCAGAACTTGATGAAAATCCGTGATGATCCATTTAGAGCAATCCCATAGAGCTCGTTTTTGTCAATGCAGAATGTGTCCCTGACGATCGCCAGCAGTAAAACAGAGGCATTCATCGGGTAAATTGCTCCTCTGACTAAGTCAACACACATGGTGTTACTTCTCCTGTGGCAACTGGCTTCCGTCTTTGAGAAAACAGGAAACTGCGCAGGTAGGGCAGCTTTAATAGAAGCTTCTGTGCAGGAGATTCTCTCGGCCCGAGAGCGAAGAGGACAATGAAAAGAATAAGAGTTACATACACTTATAGATGGGATTCTTAAAGCCCAAAAATGAATGCAATAATACTTGATAAAAATTTAGTTTCAAGCAAAAGGAAATGTTAACCATCTATGCATGACCTTATCTGATTCACTACCAAGCAATTTGTATAACAATTACAAGTTAATTATCTACTAAGTAACCAAATTTATGCAAAATATCGGTCACAGACGAGAAAACAAAGGATTACAATTCTTCAATTCTGTATGTCAAATTAAAACATTGTACTTCAGTTAGGCAGAAAATCTTTAGCTAATGAAGTATAATGCCTTCAAAAAATTTAAGTTTTTAGCAGTGTACTCGCTGTGGCAAATGAAAAAAAAAAGAAATAGAAAATTAGATTACTAATTGCTATTCTATTTCTCTGATCAAAACACCCTCAACACTGGAACATATATACTTATCTTTCGTGACATGAATATACCTTCAGAAACTGACATACTTGTTGACAATTTTAAATACATATGCAGTGTAAGTAAAAGCTTCCCTACACCACTGGTTACTCAATGCATTTTCATGACAATGCATAGGTAGTAGCCTAAGTTTGCATTACATTTAGAATAGGACAAATCTAAGTCACATGAAAAATTAATTTTATAAATAACTTTCCATTTTCACTCTTTAGATTATTTAAATCTCCTTTTTAAATACTTGTACAAATAGCACAGTCATTTAGCCGTCAAAACACATCTCCCTCTTTTCACCACAAATATGGAGTGAGTTCTGTACTTATTAAACTGTATTAGACAAGTAAGACCTTGTCAATTAATTACCAAAATTAAACAAAATAAAGACTGCATAAAAACTCAGTTTAAAGTATGATATACCTTAAGTGGTAAAACTGCATACTAAGTTGAACTAAACAATTGTCATGCTATCTACCACAAGACTTGTCCAGCTCAGTGTAGCGGGAACGGCAGAAGCCCTGAGTGTTACCTGCCTCAGTGTCACCAATTCCGAGTCCCTTTACCAACCTCATAGACTGATATGTTGTCTAGTCGACGAAACAGTCGCACTTCCCTCTGGAACACTAAGTGAGTGGGTCAGACAGCAGGAGCTCACGACAGCTCCAAAACCGTAAGAGATGCCAAGAGAGGTGGCGGTAGTGCCTCTGAAGACTATGCAGAAATTGTCGATGATGAGGGCAACTTCTTTATTCCGGAGACCAAAGATGACGAGTGGAAGCACTAAAGTGTACATAGGAGAAATCATCAGAGAGGGTCAGTTTAGTGATGTTGGAAGTGTATGCAGACTCCTGCTCAGAGACTAACTCATGATACAAAGGCTAGTGTGTCAGGAGAGTATGCTAACTCCTGCTCAGGGACTAACTCATGATACAGAGGTTAGTGTGTCAGGAGAGTATGCTAACTCCTGCTCAGGGACTAACTCGTGATACAAAGGTTAGTGTGCCAGGAGAGTACCTCTGACAAATCTGACTCAGACAGTGACTTACCGTCGTAAATATCCTGTCAAGAGCACTGTTAATGTCTCAAGTGACAGTAACTTGACCAACTTTATTACTCCTTGGGTAAATTCCTTTGAAGAATTCTCTGTGGCATTACTAGTGACTGAGGGCGTCGGCAGTGACTAACATCTCACCCCTGAGTGTAGTCATCCAAGGTTGTAGCATCATCTGTGACTGTAGTGTGTTACCTGTGACTGTAACATGTCACTCGTGACTAGCGTCGGCATTGACTAACGTCTCACCTCCGATCATTACTCATCATGCAGGGCCAGAAGTGATAGCACAATCTCACACCACACTTTTGTTTCCATACAAGCTTGAACAAACAAGTCATGCTTCTCATCTTAGTCTTCACATCGGCAAGTCGACAATAAGACCAATAGCACTACAAAGATTCCTTTATACAGAAATTGCACAAAAAAGAGAGGCACTAGCAGTATCAGCTAGAGCAGTAGCTGAACCAGAAATGCCAACAAGGCTGCAAAACAGATTAATGAAGTCCACATTAACCTGCAGTGAACATTAAGGAACCAGAGTAAGTTCTGTTTCTAAATGCCATCACTTAACTTGTATCTTTTCAATATACCAACTATGATGATATGCTTTGTCCCAGGAGAGCAGTGACTCGCAGAAAATGACTAAAATTCTTGGTAATACTAGAGGTGCAAACAGCAGCACCATCCATGCTAACTCCAGTCATGTGGATGCCCATGGTATCTCCAACAACAGAGAGGGAGACAAGACAATCTTCAGAGCTCCAAACGTATAGGGAGGCACCCACCAAGTACCTGCCAAAATAAGTCCTTTCACTCGGCCCAGTAATGGTGTCGCCAATACCGTAGCAATGGGGAAGAGAAGGTAGAGACATACTTGACACAGTTCCTTATATCACATGATTGCTTCTCTTCTGGGCGAGCGGTAAGTGAGAGCCAAACATCAGTAGCCATCATGTCAGAGTGAGTGTTAACGCTCAAGTTAGCTACGTCCCGAACTAGAGAGTTCTCTTTACAGATTGCCATATTTTAACATTTATGGGTCACCTATTTTAACCAGAAAGAAGGAACGTCCATTTTTGTGGTAATATGCTGCATCGATCCTTTTCCTTGGATCAGATTCCTGGATGCAGGGTGCCCATTTATTGGGTGGAGTATAGATCAAACTCCTGGAAGAAGGCTTAATATAATATAGACTGAATACCTCAGGTTCAATTACTCCCGGACAGGCCCCCGCTAGTTACAACTACTGGCCTTATGTCGTAACAAAAGGGAAATAATGGCTTTTGATGCTTCTTTCAGATCTTTATTTAATACGTATATTAAGTCCCTTTAGTAATCAGGTTAAAAATAAAATCCCATACTCTCGGGGCTGTTATATGACCCCTAGTGACACTTCACATAAAAGAACATAATTCTATGTTTAAGTTGTTATAAATTATTAAATAACCACATCACAAATAATTTATCAATATTAACAATCTTGTGTGGAAAGGCAACCTATTTAGTTATTTTTGAGAGACAATCTCTAGAGATTACTTAATCTTGCAATCTCTCCAATAATTGACCATTTCATACCAGAGACTTTGAATTCTATAGAATAGCAACAATGTAACTGAGTGCTAAAGGGGCTATGCACTCTGGGTTGAGGACCTACTCAGAGTCAGTGCTGTGAACCTACTCTGTGCGAGTGCTGTGAACCTACTCTGAGTGAGTGCTTTGAGCCTACTGACTGTACCAGTGAGTGGTAAGCTGATGTCAGATTGGATCACGTGACTTGGCAGGAGGCAGGCCAGTACCTGAACTAGTAACTGGCGCTCCAACTAGTGGTTTCCCACTACATGAAAATCACCTAATATTAAAGACTAACAAAACATAATATAATACATATTAGCATTAATATTAGCATTTAATAAAGTATAGAGCAATATCCTACTGGAATATTTCTCAAATACAAATTGGGTAAGGTCACACTCGTAATACTAATCAACAGGTGTTACAAAAAATGCGATTCTAAAAGCTTAGAGATCTCCAGTGAATAAGGACTGCCCTTCTAGCATCCAGCCTGTTACTGGGTTTTCGTAACAAGTAGTCAGTATCCTTGTCCAATTATCCATTAAAATTCAGTATGGTTCAATAGTGCTTTAGGATTACAACTGGTAGGCTACTAACTAGAGAAATTAAAATTTAATAAATTTATTAAGTCTAGAGGTATATTATCAAATTAAATTAAATTACAGCAATCAAAATAAAATCAATCTCTCGAGTTCAATATTATTGTGCTGAAAGCACATATCACATTTATAATTCTTAAGTACTGTCAGGTACATAAACATTTAATAAGATATTACAAATATGTACAAGTAAGTGTGTGTATGCGTGTAAGTGCTCTAAGTAGTTCGCTATGTCTCAAGACTCGAATAGACTTAAACAAGTGACTGACCAAGACCTCAAATAAACTAACTTCTTGACCGACTGGCAACCCGAACAGTCTGCTTGAACAACAAAGAATGCTAAGCCCAATAGCAATGCAATATCAAGTGACTGCGACACAGAATCAGGAACTGGGGAATAATATAACGACACTAAGTAGGGACCATCAGCAGATCCTCCACAAAAGTTACAAAACTCCCATACTACTGAATCTATGTTCAGCATAGGAAAAACGCGACTGTGACAATACACAGAAACCAGTACAAAATTAGGTCAGAAGCTATAGCTAAGGACCTGAGATGTTCAGTGTCTATGTGACACACAACCTCAGTACAACGTCGAAAATCACTAAGTCTATACAATGTTCTGTGAACAGAGTTCTACAGAACTAACAAGAATAATGAGACAGACAATCTGTCCAACCACCAAGCGAGTCTCCAGCAGACTGAATACTTCACGAGAGGTGAGGACACCCCCCCCCTCGATCACGTGATAGCTACGTGGACAACTGCAGCTCAGAAGCCGGCAGTATAACGAGCGACAAGCGATAATTACTGTAGTTTGACAATCAAGACTATCTGAGCACATTTTATATACGTCCTAACAATATGTAATATGTAACATCCTAACAACAGTCAAATAAGAATATAAAGCAATATATTTACGATTTAGCTATTATCGCAAATATAAGCAATATAAAATTATATGAAAAGATAATATACATTATATATATACATAATAATCATTGTAACCCATTCAGGGGTTGCAACAACAGGATATTACCCATTCTGGAGACGGCTGTAACATTATGTTGACAGGTCCTTTTCTAACCCAACCCATCTCACCACTACTAGTGTTACCCATGCAACATTTCACCTGCCACTATATATACCCATTTTCTTAGTTATCTCTGTATTAAGACTGAAGAAGACACTCGTGGCAAAACGTTTCTTTCAAAAAATGTCCTGATCTGTGCATAAGTGTTTTTTTCCACAGTTTCATTGTGTTTATATGTAACTTTATAATGAATTCACCTCCTTAAAAACCATAGTTATAATTATAACCATTTTTTCGTAGTAGTGAAGAGTCTGAAGCAGAGGCAAGGTTAACTGTCACTTATATACTGGTGTCAGGTGGTAAGGGATGGGAAGCAGACAAAGACAGTAAGATGTCCTCTGAACCAAGGATCCATGATGTTGCAGTGTCTGACACATTGTACAGGAATGGTATACAGCACCGACAAGATGAAAATTAGACACATGTACATCTGGGTATCTTTATTGTAGACGTTTTGCAAACCAGTGGCTTTATCAATACAAATTCAATGACATAACTGGAAGACAGTGGAACTATATACAAAGATGAGGTGGTTCAGAAAGGCATGTAAGCAAACACTAGGGCATATTTATTAGAAAATGGTTCGGTCCTGGGACTTTGATCACTTCTAACATACAGAGGTTGAAAGGCATTATATATAGGTGGAGAGTGAGGTGTGAGTGAAGCATGGTGACCTGAAGAATGCCATGTTGCGATGAGGACGGGTAGACGATGAGATCATGTGACTCCAGTGTTGCTGGGTAGGTGGTGCTTTGCCTGCTTGAATATCATGTATGCTAATGTTTTAGAAATTTTGTGGTTTCCACTGTTATGTTCTATTGTGTTGGTGGCGGCGATTAGCGAAGCTGCTAGACACTGTCGGCGTCTAAGTTCTGGTTCGGTGGGAATGAGTTGTGCCTCATCCCAGTTCCTCAGATGTCCCGTGGAGTCTCTGTGGAGGACATTGATGTTGTAGTGGCCAGGCTTAGGCTTGGTTGCAAGTACTTCTGGCAGTTTGGGAGACACACAGATGATCACACTAAATGCAAATTATATGATCAGGCATATGGTCACTGTCTTGAACACTGTGTTTAATTGTCCACTTACTGAGGAATACAGAGACAGACGCTATAATAACCTATGTGACATGTCAAGATATCTTATTAATGAAAATAAGATACCAGGTATACTAAGCAAATTTCCTAAATTTGCTTGTAACAGATAACTGAACTGTAGATATGTAGATAAAAAATCCATATGTACACCTGTTAACCCTTCTGGGGCCTAGTTCATAGGCCTTTTGTGTATCCATTTGCTCTTGTGCTACCGTCCACAGGATGGATATGGGGTGCACAATAAACTAGCCCCTTTTTTGGCAAAATCTAAAAATCTAAATCTGTGGAGGACACAGGTATACCTTAAATCGTCTCTGTTACTTGCACTTTTATGAACATTCAGGCGGATCGCAAGATCTCTGCCTGTTTCACCTATATATTTCTTGGGACAGAATCTACAGGGGATGGTGTAGACGCCTGCTGTGGAAGTTAGTGGTGTGGGGCTGTGTTTCGTAGTGAGGTCTTTGATAGATGATGCGTTTATGGTGGAAACATTGATGTTACTCATAGCAAGTGCCTGGCGAGTATTCGTGGCAACATCACCACATGGGAGCATTATGAACTGCTTAGAGGACTGTTCCATGGGCGGTTCGTTGAGGATAGCAGGTCCATGTCCCCACCCGGGATTAGTCCAATGACCCCCCCCCAAAATTAGCCCAATGATCCACCCAGTCTGGTCACCTCCACTCAAGGATGGAGCACGGCACCAGACCCAGCAGCAAAAGCTAGTCAGGTCCAACTCACACCCACCCACACCAACTCATGTATTTATCTAACCTATTTTTAAAACTATACAATGTTTTAGCCTGAATAACTGTACTTGGGAGTTGTTCCACTCATCCACGACTCTATTACCAAACCAGTGGTTTCATATATCCTTCCTGAATCTGAATTTTTCCAACTTGAAACCATTGCTGCGAGTTCTGTCTTGGCGGGAAAATTTTCAGCACCTATTTACTTCCCCTTTATTTATTCCTGTTTTCCTTTTTATACACCTCGACCCATATCCCCATAATTCTACGCCTTTCGAGAGAGTGCAGATTCAGGGCCCTCAGTCTATCCTCATAGGGAAGATTTCTGATACATGGGATCATCTTTGTCATCCTCCTCTGCACGTTTTCCAGGGCATTTATATCCATTCTGTAATACAGTGACCAGAACTGAGCAGCATAATCTAAATGAGGCCTAACCAAGGATATATATAGTTGAAGAACAACCTGAAGATTTCTATTATTTATATTCTAGATATGAAGCCAAGAATTCTGTTAGCTTTATTGAGAACACTAATGCACTGTTGTCTTGGTTTTAGATTACTGCTAACCAGAACTCCTAAATCCTTTTCGCAATCAGTAGTATTAAGATCTACATTATTTAGTTTATATGTGGCATGGTTATTTAACTGTCCAACATTTAGAACTTTTGTCAATATTAAACTGCATCTGCTACTTTTCTGATCATTGCATCAGTCGATTCAAATTATCCTGGAGTGCTCTAGTGTCCTCATTAGAATGAATTGGACGGCCTATTTTGGTGTCATCAGCAAATTTGCTTGTGTCGCTATTTATTCCCTCATCTATGTCATTTATGTAAATTGTGAACAACAAGGGGCCCAACACTGACCCCTGAAGAACACTGCTTGTGATGTGCCCTCATTCTTATTTCTCCCCATTTATGCAAACTCTCTGCTGTCTATTTGTCAGCCATGCCTCTACCTAGGAAAAAATTTCTCCTCCTTTCCGTGTACCTTAAGTTCCTCAATAGCCCTGGTATTGGGAACTCTATTGAAAGCCTTCTGAAGTCCATTACACAAATATCATATTTTTTTACCATGATTTACCTCCTCAAACACCTTAGTGAAAAAAGTTAGTAAATTCGTAAGACAGGAACGCCCCTCTGTAAAACCGTGTTGAGATTCATTAATCAATCTGTGCCTGTAAGATGGCTACGAATTGTTCGGCAATTATTGATTCCATAAATCATTGGGAAATTGGAAAAATTATTTGGGGGAAGTTGAAACTAGGGCCCCTAGGAATTTTCCCCTGCCCATTGAAAAGGTAAATTGCCAATCCCTTCCGAAGCTTTTCATGATGTTGTTAAGTTTAGAAAAGGAAAGATTTGCTTATTAATTAATTCCCTGCAAAAATTCTAAGGGAAGTTTAATCCAGGCCTGGGAACTGGGTAGCCCCAGCCCCCAAAGGGAGATTTTTTTATCCTGGAAAACTATTAGGAGAAAGGCAGAAATGTCAAAATAAGTTATTTGGAAATTTAACACAATCTTTCCTCCATCAAACCCAAAATACAATACTAATGCCGGAAAAAAATCCCCCCTGTCCTAACTATACCACCTAAAACCCTTCTTGAATATCATCTAACCCGCAACACCAAAATCCCTTTTTGCTTTTCTTAAAAAATTTCCCTTTATGAAAAATTTAAAACACTTGCCCCCCGAATATGATTCCCGGCACTCTTCAATGTGGGTGAGTAAAGTCAAAAAAGGGGGGGTTTGCCTGCCTGAGGCCGTCATTTTCTGCAAGAATTCAAATGCCTTAAAGAGTGTGGAGTTTGCAGTAAAGTCAACCAAACTAGTCATGGAAGTCTACAAGCCTCAGATGGCACATCCGCATTCCAGTTTAAATTTAAAAATTACCATGCTGGATTTTTTAGGTCCTGAACAAATTTTTCCGATCACTAAGGCCCTTTTTATGGATTTGCTTATTTGTTGCAGTTGTTTTAACCGGAAGGAGTTATGATCCACTTTCCCCGAGTTTTAAAATTTTTCACAAATTTAATTTATAAAATTGAGCCCACTGAGAGATCTTGTATTCCTAAAATTTATGTTTTGAAGGAAACACTATCAAAAACTTTCATCAAAAATTGGGGGTTGATGACACCCGCCACAATAATGAGATAGGACGAGGGAGCATTACCTTCCTTTAACAAAAACTTTTAAGTGGACCGGTTAAAATCCTTTGATATAACTGTGGTTTTATAAGAAAAGAAACCCTACTTATGCCTAAAGTTATCCGTTGGCACTCATTTTGCCCCAAGGCATTTCAAGGGGGGGAGGTTTTTAAAAAAAAACGGGGTCCCCTTTGGCCAAAAAAAAAAAAGACGGGTGGGGCTTATCAAAAGGTGGGGGACAGGCAGGTAGCACTCAAAAAAGTAAAAATTCCTAATCTTATTCTTACACCTGAAAAAAACCCCTTCTGGGTTAGTCTTTGAATCCCTTGCAACCTTAGCCTCATAATCCCTTTTTGCTTTTCTGATATGCATATATATGCATCTCTTTTGGCCAATGAGATGTTTTAATTTATTGTTCATGTGTTTTATCTCCGTTATGCGCGCCGTGAAGGTTCTCTGTACATTTTCTAGGTCAGCAATTTCACCTGCCTTGAAAGATGCTGTTAGTGTGCAGCAATATTCCAGCCTAGATAGAACAAGTGACCTGAAGAGTGTCATCATGGGCTTGGCCTCCCTAGTTTTGAAGGTTCTCATTATCCATCCTGTCATTTTTCTAGCAGATGCGATTGATACAGTGAAGGTGAAATCCTCCGACATGATCACTCCCAGGTCTTTGACGTTGGTATTTCGCTCTATTTTGTGGCCAGAATTTGTTTTGTACTCTGATGAAGATTTAATTTCCACGTGTTTACCATATCTGAGTAATTGAAATTTCTCATCGTTGAACTTCATATTGTTTTCTGCAGCCCACTGAAAGATTTGGTTGATGTCCGCCTGGAGCCTTGCAGTGTCTGCAATGGAAGACACTGTCATGCAGATTCGGGTGTCATCTGCAAAGGAAGACATGGTGCTGGGGCTGACATCCTTGTCTATGTCAGGTATGAGGATGAGGAACAAGATGGGAGCGAGTACTGTGCCTTGTGGAACAGAGCTTTTCACCGTAGCTGCCTCGGACTTTACTCTGTTGACTACTACTCTCTGTGTTCTGTTAGTGAGGAAATTATAGATCTATCGACCTACTTTTCCTGTTATTCCTTTAGCACGCATTTTGTGCGCTATTACGCCATGGTCACACTTGTCGAAGGCTTTTGCAAAGTCTGTATATATTACATCTGCATTCTTTTTGTCTTCTAGTGCATCTAGGACCTTGTCGTAGTGATCCAATAGTTGAGACAGACAGGAGCGACCTGTTCTAAACCAATGTTGCCCTGGGTTGTATAACTGATGGATTTCTAGATGGGTGGTGATCTTGCTTCTTAGGACCCTTTCAAAGATTTTTATGATATGGGATGTTGGTGCTATCGGTCTGTAGTTCTTTGCTGTTGCTTTACTGCCCCCTTTGTGGAGTGGGGCTATATCTGTAGTTTTTAGTAACTGTGGGACGACCCCCGTGTCCATGCTCCCTCTCCATAGGATGGTAAAGGCTCGTGATAGGGGCTTCTTGCAGTTCTTGATGAACACGGAGTTCCATGAGTCTGGCCCTGGGGCAGAGTGCATGGGCATGTCATTTATCGCCTGTTCGAAGTCATTTGGAGTCAGGATAACATCGGATAGGCTTGTGTTAACCAAATTCTGTGGCTTTCTCATAAAAAATTAATTTTGATCTTCGACTCTCAGTCTGGTTAGCGGCTTGCTAAAAACTGAGTCATATTGGGACTTGAGTAGCTCACTCATTTCCTTGCTGTCATCTGTGTAGGACCCATCTTGTTTAAGTAGGGGCCCAATACTGGACGTTGTTCTCGACTTTGATTTGGCATAGGAGAAGAAATACTTTGGGTTTCTTTCGATTTCATTTATGGCTTTTAGTTCTTCCCGCGATTCCTGACTCCTATAAGATTCTTTTAGCTTAAGTTCGATGCTTGCTATTTCTCTGACCAGTGTCTCCCTGCGCATTTCAGATACATTGACCTCTTTTAGCCGCTCTGTTATTCTTTTCCGTCGCCTGTAAAGGGAGCGCCTGTCTCTTTCTATTTTACATCTGCTCCTCCTTTTTCTTAGAGGAATAGAGAGCGAAACGTTGCCACAATAAAATGTCACAGTAGTTGCACATGTGTCTTTTTACTTTACAACTACAAGAAGCCGGCAGCGAAACAAGCGAGGCCGTAGTTATGGTAGTTAGACAAATCCATCAGCTACTTAACACTCTCGAGCAATGAGCACCGAATAAGGTGTAAATGTTACATCTGTGGAAATTATTTAATTTCCGAAGCCATAGTCCCTAATACGTGTTTAATGTGTTGATTTGGGTAAAACTGTATTTGTATTTTGAATAGAACCAACCGGGGTTGCCCTGCGCCTGCGCGGATGTGCGGGGGGGGACAGGTCGACTCAGGACAGGGGTTGGCGGCAGTGTTTTGAATGTAGTGAGGAGGCTGTGAAAACATGGGATCAGGAAATTGGCATTCACGGCGGCCTAAGGATTAATATAGGCCTCACTTCCTAATAGGAAGTGTCGTAACTGTTCCTGGTGAAGAGTGAGGGAACGTGATTTACGTGACCACCGTAATAAAGTGGTAAAATGAGTGGATAATAGTAGGACCAGGGATGATGGGTGCACCGCCATGGAATGTGTCCAGGGGAAATTACCCGTGAGTTAATCCTCATTCATTGGTCTCAGATCTTAATGGAGTGACCTCTAATGTGTATAATAATTATGAGACATTAAATCGTCTTGTGAATTGTAATGTAATCAGTGATAATAACACTAAGTTAAGGAATCGTTGAAGCGATATGAGCTGCCATTCCCAGAGTGTGTGTGCACATGTTTACCTCGTTGTTCCTGTCTCTAGGATAGTGAAGTTTTTATGGAGTCACGACTTCTAAACCGGGACAAACCAACAGATACCTCATCCTGCTGGAATAAGAACCACGTCGGTGTAACAGGACATCGAAATGAGATGGTGAATGGAGGAAATAAGGAGCATCAATCACCCACAGCTAAGTAACCTTTCTAGTTATAGCAGACTGATACTGGCCAGTTAGGTATGCTGTAATTGGATGGGTTATGGGTGATCCAGCTACATCAAGTGACCACCAGAGAATATCTGGTAAGTGGTGGGATTATGTACAAGTGTTTTTCCTTGATGGACATATCCATGTGTAACCTACCCCCCCCCTTCATTCAGTTAAACTAATATAATCTATACAGTCCACAATTAATTAGTAGCGCCATATTTGTGGGTGCTATCCAATTTATACTGGTCCCGGATAGATATGGATAAGATTTTGAGGTCAAAGGAGCCACCTGCCGTGACCAAGGGTGGTTAAGTTTTCTCACATGTCTACACGGGGTGACTACGGTAAACAATATGGTTGTCTCCCAATGAGATTACTAGTATGCATGTAATGTTGAGGTACATAAAGGTAATACCCTACAAAATTTTCCATAACATCCTACCTAATAATATAACTGTCAAATAATAATATAAAGCAATATATTTACGATTTAGCTAATATCGCAAATATCAGCAATATAAAATTATATGAACAGGTAATATACATTATATACATTGTGACCCATTCAGGGTCGTAATAATGTGTTTAGGGATGAAATGTTTACACTTCTGTTAATGGTATGTTTATGCATGTTTTTTGTCTATGATGTTAATATACTACAGTGCTTGTATTAAGTTACTAACGTATTCGGGATACGTTACTGGATTAACGTTTAATTACTGTTTTTGGTTTGTTTTGTTGCAGTTGGTGACAGTGGACACACCTTTTGTGTGTGTTGGGGTGGAGGGTTCAAACATCAGCTCTTATGTCAGCACCAGTAATATGTACGCCTTGATTGTGTAGCGCTGGGTATTAGAAGTAGGGTGGAGACTGTGCTGTTGGGATTATAATAGCGCCATTGTGAATGGTGTATCTGCTGGACTGAAGTTTTGCTAGTGGAGATTCTTGTTCATAACCGGTATTGTAGTACCATGTTACTATACGTGTATACCTATATATGTATTTTGTACATAGTTTTATTAAACTGTAACAGTGTAACATAATTAAGTAGATATCCTTAATTATTTTGAAGTAACAGTATGTTTACGTATGTCTTGTGCATATAGTGCAGGGAATTTTCTGTGGGTCCAATACCCCCCTCCCTGGAGAAAATTTCTCCACATTACAGACGTATTATTGATAACAATAACCCTATCGTCACATGAAGAGAGAAGCTTACGGAGACGTTTCGGTCCGACTTGGACCATATCCAATGTGGTGTACTCTCTCTGCTATTGGGTTATTTGTGTATCGTTTTCAGTCACGGTATTGTGCCTTTTTTGTATTTTGATATTACTATATTATTTTGTAATGTTTATTAAAGTAACATTAGGATATTAAGCAGAAAAATGAAGTTTTCACTTGTGGGATGTGAGGTAAGTTTGTGTGTAGTCGGAATTATCTGGTCCAATTAACTTTTAAAAATTTCTATGTGAGTATTATGCATCACCATTAAAGATCATGAAGAAAGAAGCTTAGAGATTTCGTCGGATTTTACCCGAGTTAGTCCCCTAGGCTAACCCTAATGTGCGTATTGGTACTTCCTAACTATTTCCATTGGGGTCTTTATATCTTTGTCCCAGGATGTGACCCGACACCATGCTCGACTTGCTCAGTACCTATTTGCATGCTGGAGTACAGAAAATTTAGTGTAAGGAACGTGTCGGAATTTTACCGCTGGAATCGATACCTCGGCCCATTGATGTAAAAGCGGGAGGCTTTAGCCACAGCCACGGCCACCCAATATTAGGTTAACATTAGTGTCATGATGTATTTTGTAATTACTAAGTGGACTTTTTTTTACATTTTATTGAGAGCATATCTTGTACAGACAGACATAATACAAATATATAGTATAACATTGTAGAGAACAATAAGTACATACATAAATTATCACACCACACACGTTGTTGGACACAGAGAAGAAACCCGTCACAGACAAAACAAAAAAGAAAGACCATCAAGCACACTACACATCACTCAAGCCACCTATCAGTATATATAAGAAAAACACTTGAAATTATCACGTCTCACTTCTACATAGGTGTGACGTACAGCTGACAAAAAACAAACATACTCATGTAGGTGTAAGTACAAAAAACATCACACACATATATATTATTGTAAAAAGAAACGCACATTCCTAATAAATACCCCTTTCTTGGTGGTAAGTTCATACAGAAGTATCTGTATCCGCCTGAGGTACACACACCTCCGCCTGAGGTACACACACCTCCGCCTGAGGTACACACACCTCCGCCTGAGGTACACACACCTCTGCCTGAGGTACACACACCTCTGCCTGAGGTACACACACCTCCGCCTGAGGTACACACACCTCTGCCTGAGGTACACACACCTCCGCCTGAGGTACACACACCTCTGCCTGAGGTACACACACCTCTGCCTGAGGTACACACACCTCCGCCTGAGGTACACACACCTCCGCCAAATACACTGGCTACAATTACTAAATTATCATATTGTTGTACACATACATTGATATATCATCATGTAAAGTAAAGACTATCAAACAAAACAAGTTCACAGCACAGGCTTCCATAACCTAATGTGAACATATAAATAAAAATTACTCTATCACAACCTATTCACTGCACAAAAGAGTCAATGTGCAAAACAGAGGTGTATATAAGAGATACTAGCAAGTTGCAAATTCAATCTTTCCGACACTCCTTAATCCCCCCTCTTCCCCCCCGTTTAGGCAACCGCCCACTTTCTCTCGTCATACACATGACCCTGTCACACATTTTTCTAGCCCTACATAGCATATAACCTGTCACAGAGCGACAGTATCACAATCACTACAAACCTCACCCAAGCATCCTTACAGCATACACGCGTACATTACCTCTAAAAAAATATATACCTCCACCCTCTAACATAGGTGTGATGGTAAGTGACCAAGCATGTGTAAGGCTATATATACATAGAGAGTAATGCAGTCATCAACCCGTGGAACACGTAAGCAAAAGTATAAACCAAAAATCCCCACAACCAAACTGGATCGCACTTTTAATCCAGCTGTCATCACACTTACATCTTAACACCTACTAACCACACTGAACCATCCCTCGTTTACGTCTAAGCCATACGCCCATACCACACACACACACACAGGTGGAGAACTCACAAGAAACGATCAAGAGGTATGTGAGGAGCTCAACACGAGATTTAAGGAAGTATTTACAGTAGAGACAGGAAGGACTCTGGGACGACAGACCAGATGGGGACACCAGCAAGGAATACACCAACAAGTGTTGGACGACATACATACAGATGAGGAGGAGGTGAAGAAACTGCTAAGGGACATCGATACCTCAAAGGCAATGGGACCGGACAACATCTCCCCGTGGGTCCTTAGAGAGGGAGCAGATATGTTGTGCATGCCACTTACCACAATCTTCAACACGTCCCTGGAAACTGGGCAACTACCTGAGGTATGGAAGACGGCAAATGTAGTTTCCATTTTTAAAAAAAGGAGACAGAAAAGAGGCACTAAACTATAGACCTGTGTCATTGACGTGTATAGTATGCAAAATTATGGAGAAGATTATCAGGAGGAGAGTGGTGGAGCACCTGGAACGGAACAAGAGTATAAATGCCAACCAACACGGATTCATGGAAGGCAAATCCTGTGTCACAAACCTTCTGGAGTTTTATGATAAAATAACAGAAGTAAGACACGAGAGAGAGGGGTGGGTTGATTGCATCTTCTTGGACTGCAAGAAGGCCTTTGACACAGTTCCTCACAAGAGATTAGTGCAGAAGCTAGAGCATCAGGCGCATATAACAGGAAGGGCACTGCAATGGATCAGAGAATACCTGACAGGGAGACAACAACGAGTCATGGTACGTAATGATGTATCACAGTGGGCACCTGTGACGAGCGGGGTCCCACAGGGGTCGGTCCTAGGACCAGTGCTATTTTTGGTATATGTGAACGACATGATGGAAGGGTTAGACTCAGAAGTGTCCCTGTTTGCAGATGATGTGAAGTTAATGAGGAGAATTAAATCTGATGAGGACCAGGCAGGACTTCAAAGAGACTGGACAGACTGGACACCTGGTCCAGCAAATGGCTTCTCGAATTTAATCCTGCCAAATGCAAAGTCATGAAGATAGGGGAAGGGCACAGAAGACCACAGACCGAGTATAGGCTAGGTGGCCAAAGACTGCAAACCTCACTCAAGAAAAAGATCTTGGGGTGAGTATAACACCGAGCATGTCTCCGGAAGCACACATCAACCAGATAACTGCTGCAGCATATGGGCGCCTGGCAAACCTGAGAACAGCATTCCGATACCTTAGTAAGGAATCGTTCAAGACACTGTACACCGTGTATGTCAGGCCCATACTGGAGTATGCAGCACCTGTTTGGAACCCGCACTTGATAAAGCACGTCAAGAAACTAGAGAAAGTACAAAGGTTTGCGACAAGGTTATTTCCAGAGCTAAGGGGAATGTCCTATGAAGAAAGATTAAGGGAAATCGGCCTGACGACACTGGAGGACAGGAGGGTCAGGGGAGACATGATAACGACATATAAAATACTGCATGGAATAGACAAGGTGGACAAAGACAGGATGTTCCAGGGAGGGGACACAGAAACAAGAGGCCACAATTGAAAGTTGAAGACACAAATGAGTCAGAGAGATATTAGGAAGTATTTCTTCAGTCATAGAGTTGTAAGACGGTGGAATAGCTTAGAAAATGACCTAGTGGAGGCAGGAACCATACACAGTTTTAAGATGAGGTTTGATAAAGCTCATGGAGCGGGGAGAGAGAGGGCCCAGTAGCAACCGGTGAAGAGGCGGGGCCAGGAGCTAAGACTCGACCCCTGCAACCACAAACAGGTGAGTACAAATAGGTGAGTACACACACACACACACTCCCGACGGCGAGCCCATTGGAACCCTGATGACATTCTCAATCCTTGCCCCTGCCATGACAACCCCCCCCACTACAAAGCCAATAAGATCCCAACAGTTAAACCACGATAACCTGCGGGGAAGGCTCCCTCTCACCATGATCCACACATTCCCCTATTCCTGCAAACCATCCTATAGAAAGTAGCTGCCATTACCCATTTCCTCGCAACCCAATCCCCATTCCCACACATGCCCCATGACACTTACACAAAATCTACCATCAAATATGCCAATGCTCATTGTGTACTCTCTGGCACCCTTCCCACATCCAAGACGAGCGCTCTCAGCACCGGTATGCACCCCTCCCACTTGCCTCACTATCCTACTCATCCAATCCCGAACATTCCCCAAACATTTGCAAAAATACACGCATGATATGCGTATCCTCTCCACCACACACCCCACACCCACTCTCCTTCACTACTAGTCTCACCCGTAGAACCGATCCTGATGGCAAAATGCCATGCAGGAAACAGAACATAACCTCCTGCACCCAAGGCCTGAGCTTCAACTTACGAAAACGACACCAAATATCTCCCCATCCATACATGGGGCACATTCCCTCCGCCAGCACCACCACCCGGCTCCCAATCACTCTCGCCAACACCCCCACGCAGATCTTGCCAGGCTCCCATAGGACCATGAGGGTATGCAGCACCTCCTCACATTCCCTCAACTCTGCACCCACATACCACCTCTTTACTCCCTCATACAGAGGCTTTAACCCCCCACACCCCCCGACTCGTACATACTCCCTTCATAAGTAAACACATTTTACCCAACGCTGCAGATCCAATAACCCTAACCCCCCCTGACGTTCCAGCAGCATTACCACCTCCCTCCTCAGCCAATCTCACCCTGAACCCCATATAAACTTAAACACCCTCTTTAAGATTCTCGTAATTCCTTGCCCCGTTATGGGGTAAACTGCCACCACGTGCCAAACCTTACTGTATAGTAACGTGTTTACCATGATGGCTCTCTGCAACAATGTCAAATGGTACGGTCGCAAACTCCCCAATATATGCTTCACCCATTCCACAATACGATCGGAGTTCACCTCTCTCAACCACACTTGATCCTCCATAAACACTATTCCACATATTTTTAAGCTATCCACCACCCTCCACTTCACACCAGCAACCCAATCTCCCAGCCAGTTCCAATTTCCCAGTCTTAATAAGCATGATTTCTCCACATTAACCCTCATCCCCATAGCCTCCCCAAACGTACGAATGACCTCTCCCATCTCTCTCAAACTCTTTCCCTCCCACACGAGTACCATCATGTCGTCGACGTATCCTACGATCCCCAGCCCACACCCCACCTCCCCTGTCCCCACCCCCCACAGATACGTGCCTCAATGAATCTGTAAAATGGGTCCTGAACAGAGGCAAACAGGATTTAAGAAAGTGGACATCCTTGCCTGAGGCCCCGCCCCATACATACCACTTCCCCTATGCAACCATTGATTTGCACACACACCCACACCCCTTAATACAATGTCTCCACCCACTCCACAACTTCCTCCCCAAATCCCTGCTTTAGAAGGATCTGCCACAATGCCTCCTGTTCCACATGGTCATATGCTCCCTGCCAATCCAAAGCAAGTAAGCCCCCCCTTTTCCCCCCCAAACCCTTCACAAACCCCTTAAGAAGTCCATGGCCCTTGAGCATAGACCTGCCAGGCAGCCCATATTGCCCTCCCAATATGACACACACCACGATGCATTTCAAGCGATTTCCCAGTAATTTTGCAAACAATTTATAATCCACACATAGTAAAGATATCGCCCGATAATACTTTAGGGTATTCTGGACCTCTCCCTTTGGGACCAGAACAACCACCACTGTGGCTTGTAACTTTCCCAGCACCCCCTTCTCCTTCATGATATTCATTAACTCCACCAGGAATCCACACATTAACTTCCAATTCTGCAGGTAAAATTCACAGGGCAATCCATCTATCTCTGGAGCCTTTACCGTATGCATACTCACCAATGCCCACCAAACCTCGCTCTCATCTATCTCCCCACCCAGCGCTACTCGATCGCTATGCCCCAATGAATATGACACTAGCTCGCAGACGCTATGCAAAGCCTCACCTCCCACTGCACTACTCCCCAAATACTGCTCATACCATACATCAGCATAACCACTCATCCCCTCTGTCGTCCACAACACTTGCCCCTCACGATAACCCCCCACTTCAGAGTGGATGACTAGCCTACCAACCTCAGTGGCCTTCCGATAGCGCTGCTGACCCTGTAAAATACACACCGATGGTCGATCGCCCCACAACACCTCCTTAACCTCCCCTGCACATGCACCACATTAAAGCGTTCATTTTTCAGCTCACAAGTCCTTCCCTTCAACGTTTCTATCTCCTCCACAGGATATACTCCCCCGTGTCCACCTCTTCCATAGCAATCCCTCAACCTACCCTCTAGGTGGAAACATAAACACATATGCAGTTTAATGTGATCCTTTATTGACAATGTTTTGCCCACACAGTGGGCTTTTTCAAGTCACAAACAGATCTACCTGGGGTGGAAGGTACGTGAGTATTTATAGTCAGGTTCAGAATGTTGAGGTCAGGTGGAGAATGCTGCATCTGATGATCTACTGGGTGGGGTTATAGAGTCTAAATCTTGGGTAGCTTGGCAGGGGTATTGGACAAGTTGTGAGCAGACCTTCTGCAGTGTTCTATGTTCTTATGTGGGATAGCGATGAAGAAGTTTCTTGGCAAGTGGTTCAGCTATGTTATAGAAGCAATTGTTCTGGTTGAAATTGTTGGTTATAGAGATAAGCGATGATTCCAGGATTCTTCGGTATTGAGTGCTGTCTTCTGTGGCGATAAGTCTTGAGTTTCTGTAGTTAGTTAAATGGTTGTGTGAATTGCGATGTTGTACACAGGCATTCCTTGTATCGTCAGTTCTGCTTGCGTATTGGTGTTCTGAAATCCGTGTTTGGAGGTCTCTTGATGTTTCACCCACGTATAATTTGTTGCAGTCATGCAGAGGATGGAAGCTTGTCCTGTCTATTACTGGTGATGTCCTTGATGGTCGTGGTTGTGGAGGTAGATACTTGGAATGAGGTATTGGAAAAGATGTTGGAAACATGTTTGGCAATGGAGTTGGTGGGGAGGACTATTATCTCTTCTCGGCAGTGTCTTCTCTGGGTGTGTTGAAGATGTTTAATGCCTGCCGTCTGCAGTCTCTGATGAAGTGACGAGGATAGTGGAGTTTAGAAAATACTTGTTCAATTATAGTGCATTCTTTCTCAAGGAACTCATTGCTGCAGATTCTGAGTGCACGCAGGAAGAAGCCTATAATTACACCACATTTAGTTTTGGTGTCGTGGTGAGAGTAAAAGTGGAGAAGATCGTTTTGGTTGGTTGGTTTTCGATAGACTTTAAAACGAAGTTCATGGTCAGTTTTGCAGAGAAGAACATCAAGGAAAGGAAGAGTGTTGTCGACTTCTTCAAGTGTGAACTGGATTGAGGGCTCGGCCTGGTTGAGCTTGTCTTGGAGAGCTTGAACGTTGAAGAGCCTGGGAGTTATGAGGAGAATGTCGTCAACATAACGGAGCCAGGTGACAGTCGAAGGAATAATGGTGGAGAAACGCTAGGCTTCCAGATGTTCCATGTATAAGTTCGCCAGGACGGCACTGAGTGGCGAGCCCATGGGTAGACCAAAAGTCTGTTGAAAGAGGTGATTTTCGAAAGAGAAACACGTGAAGCCGACACATAGTTCAACGGGGTCAAAGAAATCGCTGGCTGGAATAGGAAGATCAAGTGAATCATCAACTTTTCTACCCTCTAGGTGCTGAAGGAGCCCATACGATTGTTGCATTATGCGTTTCCCCTCCCTCACATAAAACTGACGTATTCATCCCTTAGCCACCCCGTCCCACCACCCCAGCAAATCCTCTACACCCCGTCTTTCCTCACTGAGCTCTGCCCACATCTCGAACCCTCCCTGCCCCTCATCACCCAGGATCTTCGTATTTAGTTTCCAAAAGCTCTTACACCTCCTGGCCAGCCCATCCCTCCCCAGGTCGACCACAACTGCCCTATGATCAGAATATTCCACATCCACCATATGCAAGGACTCCACTCTTACCTGCTTCGTGATGTACACCCGATCTAGCCTAGTTGCATATCCATGTCTAACAAAAGTGTGCTCCACCACCCAAGCCCCACCCCCAAATATGTCATGTAGACACACATCTCTCAGAAGATCACCTAGGATAGTTGAAAAATGCCCTGCCCCCGCAGCTCAACGTCTGCCCTGCGAATAACACAATTCCAATCTCCTCCCATGATAGCAACAGGCGGTAAAGAACGGAAATAATAAACGAGCTCATCCCTCACAAAATCCACTTTCAGACATGCATCACTCTCCGCAGGTGCATACACACACACTAACGCCACTCGCTTGCCCATCCACCATCCATCCATTCTTATAATACGCCCCTCATCCCCTCTTTACTTCTACTAACCACAAATGGGCTTGCCTCCCGGAGTAGGGCTCCCACCCCTCCTTTCAAGCGACCTGTCTGCATCACAAAAGCCCTATATCCATCCACCTCCAATACACGCCCCACCTTGATATTGTGCTCTTGCACAAATATGACATCCACTCTATGCTGGCACAAGAAGCTTACAAACCACGCACACTTCACATCCTGACACAAACCATTAATGTTAACCCTCACACAACTTAGGCCAGTGGTGGTTTCTTCTCCCTGTGCTTTGACACCTTCTTCACAACACCACTATGTCCTTTCAGACCTCCTTTACACATATCTCTACTGGCAGCCCTAACCCCTCCCCAGTCCAGCTCCGGGTCCGAAGTTCCCGAGGGACCGCCACCATCTTCTGCCACCACTACCTTGCTGGTACTCTGTGCTGGAGTCAGGACATCATCCGAATCCAATGTCACAGCCTCATGCTTGCGTGTGACTCCACCCACCTCCATCTCCACCTCCTGCGATACCTCACGGTGAACCTCCACCTCCAGCACATGTCCAACCTTCTTGCCATCTGGGCACATTGCCCCGTGAGACACCACCAAGTCAATGGGCTCATCTCGCTGCCCACACAGGTCTGCAGCATGCTTCACACCAGCCCTCATCGCCGAATCGCCCTCCCCATCTGACTGGGGAAATAGCGAGGAGAGCACCGTCTCTAGGACCTTATCGATGGCTTCCTCCACCAAACCATGCCGTCCCCACCATCAGGCAAAATGGGTCCTACAGGGCCCCCAGCCACAGGGGCCATCAGGTCCGCACCAGCCACTGCCTCTGCTCACTCCACTTCCTCACTCCACAGACGACCAGGCCCGCATCCTTCCTGTAGCTCCAGAGCACATCCAATTTGCCCAGATTCCCCTGCAGCAATACATTCTAGACCATGAAGTCGAGTCTGTCATTCACAATACGCAGCAATGTGATCAAAACCACCACAACGCCTGCAGGTCCTGCGTTGCCCAGCATAGGACACCATGAGCTGAGTCCTGAAGGCCTCCAACATAACATACGACGGTATGGGGTGCAGTATCATCATTTTTAGTGAAAACGTGCCCTCCAGGAATCCAGCATATGCACCTTCTACCCATTTGCCGGGCTGTGCCAGGTGAATGGTCCCGTAATCCTTGAAAACATTGGGTATGTCCATTTCATCTGCCTCAAACGGTACATTTCACACTCTAACCCAAGTATAGTGCCTGGAGACGTCATGAAATATTAATCTCAGTCTTAAAATAATGAATCCTGTGATACTCCAATACTGAAACTATGTACTGTGCCAAAACAAAAGCATTCACATTGCTAAACTCACAAACTAGTATTTAGTCACTTAGCCATAATACCAACTTACCTCATAATTTGTAATATTTTACAATTAAGAATAAAACTAAGTATGCCCGAAATGCCTAGCCATGCTAAGCGTTCTAGTGGTACACTCTGTAATCACAATTTTAATACATGTAAACCAAACAATAACCAAATTTCTGTAAACTCAGCATTGTAATCCTTATAGAGAATAGACTTTGAATTTGAATTTGAATTTGAATGAAGGCGGAGACTCGCCATAGAATTGACGTTCACTCGCACATCCTGGTATTTCTCTACCAGCCTCTCATAGACGCCGGTGTTCAACAACCTGACAAACACCCTGTATGCGCCATTAAGTGCTACGCCATATAATTCTGCATCCTCTATACCATACGTATCCCGGATGATTAATGGCAACAGCACGGGAGCAGCTTGCGGCGAAATCGCCCCGCGAACCAGCTCGATGCCCACAGTATTTACCCTCCTCACACCCTGCGCCATATTGGAAAAAACCCATTACTAAGTGGACTGAGTAGTGCCAGTGCTGATTTATTGCTCATAACCAGTTCCACTGATATATATTAACATATGTAACTGCTTATGTATAACTTTTGTACATAACCTAGAGTTTATACAGACTTTGCAAAAGCCTTCGACAAGTGTGACCATGGCGTAATAGCGCACAAAATGCGTGCTAAAGGAATAACAGGAAAAGTCGGTCGATGGATCTATAATTTCCTCACTAACAGAACACAGAGAGTAGTCGTCAACAGAGTAAAGTCCGAGGCAGCTACGGTGAAAAGCTCTGTTCCACAAGGCACAGTACTAGCTCCCATCTTGTTCCTCATCCTCATATCCGACATAGACAAGGATGTCAGCCACAGCACCGTGTCTTCCTTTGCAGATGACACCCGAATCTGCATGACAGTGTCTTCCATTGCAGACACTGCAAGGCTCCAGGCGGAAAATCAACCAAATCTTTCAGTGGGCTGCGGAAAACAATATGAAGTTCAACGATGAGAAATTTCAATTACTCAGATATGGTAAACATGAGGAAATTAAATCTTCATCAGAGTACAAAACAAATTCTGGCCACAAAATAGAGCGAAACACCAACGTCAAAGACCTGGGAGTGATCATGTCGGAGGATCTCACCTTCAAGGACCATAACATTGTATCAATCGCATCTGCTAGAAAAATGACAGGATGGATAATGAGAGCCTTCAAAACTAGGGAGACCAAGCCCATGATGACACTCTTCAGGTCACTTGTTCTATCTAGGCTGGAATATTGCTGCACTCTAACAGCACCTTTCAAGGCAGGTGAAATTGCCGACCTAGAAAATGTACAGAGAACTTTCACGGCGTGCATAACGGAGATAAAACACCTCAATTACTGGGAGCGCTTGAGGTTTCTAAACCTGTATTCCCTGGAACGCAGGAGGGAGAGATACATGATTATATACACCTGGAAAATCCTAGAGGGACTAGTACCGAACTTGCACACGAAAATCACTCACTACGAAAGCAAAAGACTTGGCAGACGATGCACCATCCCCCAATGAAAAGCAGGGGTGTCACTAGCACGTTAAGAGACCATACAATAAGTGTCAGGGGCCTGAGACTGTTCAACTGCCTCCCAGCACACATAAGGGGGATTACCAACAGACCCCTGGCAGTCTTCAAGCTGGCACTGGACAAGCACCTAAAGTCAGTTCCTGATCAGCCGGGCTGTGGCTCGTACGTTGGTTTGCGTGCAGCCAGCAGCAACAGCCTGGTTGATCAGGGGCTGATCCACCAGGAGGCCTGGTCACAGACCGGGCCGCGGGGGCGTTGACCCCCGAAACTCTCTCCAGGTAACTCCAGGAGAGGGTTTCAGGGGTCAACCCCCCCCCCGGCCCGGTCTGAGACCAGACCTAAAGTTTTAATTAAAATATAAAAAAAAATCCTACATCTCTGAAGGGTCTCGCTGACGAAAATTAATGGAAAACAATAAAACATTTTCAGAAAACTCAAGACATACAGGAAGGCATGAAGTAAGATAATTTCAATTTATAAATGAAGTTACAAATTCATTAATTTTGATTTTGATGGTATCATTGTTCATGAGTCATAGATAATTGACCACATTGTATTCTCATTAATAAAAAAAATATTTTAGTATGTTAAATAATATAATGATTAATTGAAGATGTGGCTACTAGAGTGTAGTGACGAGTGATGTAGCAGGCAGCAGTAACAGTAAGGTTGTCTTATACTGTACAAGTGTGTTGTTACCTGCTTGCTGCTCTCCTGTCCTTAGTTTCTGGTAAGTAAATGGTAATGTTAAATGTTTTTTTTATCGTCTTCGTGACATTATATACTCCAATGTTTATTGTTCACTACCATGGCAATGTTTAATATATACAATTTTGAGATAATTTCCAATTTTCTTGAAGGTCTGGGTGTACAGATTTGTTTAATAGTGAAAGTGTTGTTTTGGTTTCACAATTTTGACATATTTATGGCATCACGTACACTAAACTGCGCTCTGGTGAAAAGTTACGACTATATTCTTCATAAATATAAGTGTAAGAGAGATTAAAGGTTGACATATTTAGAATATAAGAAGGAGCACTGCAGGAGGCTTACTGGCCCATATTAGGCATTAAAACTCAAGTGTTTACCATATAAAAATCTATAATTTTGTATATTTTTTCTTTCGAGTAATATCCAAACTTTTACTATATGATCTGGATAACGTTATATACAGTCCTTGTTATGGGTGCACACGCTGTTCCTGTCTGCAGTGAAGACAGGAACACGACGTGTGCACCCACAGTATGAGTTTTAACAAGTTAAGAATAACTGTAGCACAAACTTCTGTTGTGATTATTGCTGCTGTCAATGTTGCTGATGTTGCTTGTAAACAAAGATATATAACCAGAAAATGAGAAACTGGGGAAGATATGAAACTACATTGAAGTGAATTTAACACTGGCCTGGTGGCAAAAGGCGAGGGTCCGGGTTCAATTCCCGGCGAAGGGGTGGAAACATAATAACATAAAGAAGAAACACTGCAACAGGCCTACTGGCCCATGCTAGGCAGGTCCAAATCTCTTATCGGCTTAAGCCAATGCACCCAACCTAGTCAGGTCAAGTCACATTCACTTAAGGAAGGAACACGGCAACTGTCCCAGTTATCAAGCTAATCAGGTCCAACTCGCACCCACCCACACCCACTCGTGTATTTATCTAACCTATTTTTAAAACTACACATCGTTTTACCCTCTATATCTGTACTTGGAAGTTTGCTCCACTCATCCACAACTCTATTACCAAACCAGTGCTTTCCTATATCCTTCTTGAATCTGAATTTTTCCAACTTATAAACCATTGCTGCGAGTCCTGTCTTGGCTGGAAATTTTCAGCACGCTATTTACATCCCCTTTATTTATTCCTGTCTTCCATTTATACACCTCAATTACATTCCCCTTAATTCTACGCCTTTCGAGAGAGTGCAGATTCAGGGCCTTCAGTCTATCCTCACAGGGAAGATTTCTGATACATGGGATCAACTTAGTCATCCTCCTTTGTACGTTTTCCAGAGCATTTATATCCATTCTGTAATACGGTGACCAGAACTGTGCAGCATAATCTGAATGAGGCCTAACCAAGGATATATAGAGTTGAAGAACAACCTGAGGACTCCTATTATTTATGCTTCTTGATATGAAGCCAAGGATTCTGTTAGCTTTATTGCGAACACTTATGCACTGTTGTCATGGTTTCAGATTACTGCTAACCAGAACTCCTAAATCTTTTTTGCAATCCGTAACATTAAGATCTACATTATTTAGTTTATGTGTGGCATGGTTATTGTCCTGTCCAACATTTAGAACTTTGCATTTGTCTATATTAAACTGCATCTGCTACTTCTCCGACCACTGCATCAGTCTATTCAAATCTTCCTAGAGTGCTCTAATGTCCTTGTCAGAATGAATTCGACGGCCTATTTTGGAGTCATCGGCAAATTTGCTTATGTCGCTCTTTATGCCCTCATCTATGTCGTTTATGTAGATTGTGAACAACAAGGGGCCCAACACTGACCCCTGTGGAACACCGCTCGTGACGCTTCCCCACTCTGATTTCTCCCCATTTATGCAAATTCTCTGCTGCCTATTTGTCAACCATGCCTCTATCCAGGAAAAAATTTCTCCTATTCCATTAGCCTTAATTTTCCTCAATAGTCCCTGATGTGGGACCCTGTCAAAAGCCTTACTGAAGTCCATATACACTATCATATTACAATGATCTACCTCCTCAAATATCTTAGTGGAAAAGTTAATAAATTCGTAAGGCAGGAACGCCCCTTTGTAAAACCATGCTGAGATTTGTTGATTAATTTATGTTTTTCAAGGTGGCTACGAACTGCCTCGGCAATTATTGATTCCATAAACTTTCCCACTATGGAGGTTAGACTTATTGGTCTATAGTTCGAAGCTAAGGACCTGTCACCCTCTTTGAAAATAGGTATCACAATTGCCATTTTCCACTTATCTGGCACCATGCCAGCCTGTAGTGATATGCTGAAAAGATTAGCCAAAGGATTGCTAAGCTCCTCTTTACATTCCTTTAGGACCCTTGCATACAGTTCATCAGGGCCTGGGGATGTGTTAGGTTTTAATTTATCTATTTGCCTAAGGACCATGTCACTTGTGATCCTAATCGTGCATAGTTTATTATCGTCCTGTTCTACATAATTTATTATTTCTGGAATATCGCTAGCATCTTCCAGTGTAACAACTGAGAGGAAGTATGTGTTAAAAAATTTACACATTTCCTTATCACTGTCTGTGAGCTGACCAGAGTAACTTTTGAATGGGCCTATCTTGTCCCTGATCTTACTTCTGTACACCTGAAAGAATCCTTTTGGGTTAGTCTTCGATTCTCTTGCAACTTTAACCTCGATTAGACACATGTGCAACTCTTGGGTATCTTTATTGAGGAAACGTTTCGCCACACAGTGGCTTCATCAGTCCATACAAAGGAGAATCTTGAAGAACAGGAGGAGAATGATGTAATCAGTCCCTCAACCTTGAGTCGATGTGGTCAGTCCATCAATCTTGAATAGAATACGGCATACGTGCGGAGAAGCAGCTTATAAACCGTTGGTAGGAGAGGTGCAGCAGTCATAGGTGGTGACACATTTGTTCAATGTGGAAGTAGGTCGTGCCCAAGAATTAGGCAAGCACCTCTCCTACCAACGGTTTATAAGCTCCTTCTCCGCACGTATGCCGTATTCTATTCAAGATTGATGGACTGACCACATCGACTCAAGGTTGAGGGACTGATTACCTCATTCTACTCCTGTTCTTCAAGATTCTCCTTTGTATGGACTGATGAAGCCACTGTGTGGCGAAACGTTTCCTCAATAAAGATACCCAAGAGTTGCACATGTGTCTAATTTAGCAACATGTCGGTTCTCTGAACCATTCATCTACAAACTTTAACCTCAAAATCTCTTTTTGCTTTTCTTATTCCCTTTTTTTTATTTCTCTCTTTAACTGAATATATTGATTTCTTCATTGCCCCTCTCCTCTTTTGATTTGCCTGTATATGCCTCTCTTTTGACCAGTTAGATGTTTCAATCTATTGCTCATCCATTTAGGATCATTTTTGTTTGATCTGATTTCCCTATTTGGAACATAATTTGTCTGAGCAGCTAGAACTATGCCCTGGAAAACGTCATATCGGAAACCATCACCACCTACCTGACCCATAGTCAGGTCATTCCAGTTCATCCCACTCAAGTAATTTTTCAGTCCTATGAAATCAGCCAAGCGGAAGTCAGGAACAGAGACTTGATTGCCATTATTAGGGGAATTCCATGATATATTAAAACTGAGTGACGTGTGATCACTTTCCCCAAGCTCATCATTAACCTCAAGGTTATTAATTAGCGTTTCCCTGCTGGCAAGAACCAAGTCAAGCAGGTTTTTAAAAACAATCCTGAATCAAATCAAGAAAGTCACCTGACTCTAAATTTCCTGTCAAATTGCTCCAGTCAATCTGGCATCGGACATGTTTCCTTACACCTGTTGTCTATGTTCACCCATCAGTAAAATGGGTACCTGGGTGTTAGTGGACTGGTGTGGGTCGCATCCTGGGACAAAACTGACCTAATTTGCGGGAAATGTTCAGCATAACAAGCGGCTTTCTATATAGTAGTATGTCATTGATGTCAGCTATGGTCGGTATACCTTGTACTTGTAGTAAATAAAGATATTATATTATTTGCTATTATAAAAATATAATTATATGACTGAAAAGGGGGAGGAACGGGGGGAGGGGGTAAGGAACGCCGGGAAGGGAGGAGGAGCGGAGGGAGGGAGAGTAATAATGACGTTGGGTAGGATGGAGGTGTAACGGGGGAGGCATGTGTAAGGGGGGAGGCAGGTGTAAAGGGGGAAGGCAGGTGTACGGGGGAGGCAGGTGTAAAGGGGAAGGCAGGTGTACGGGGGAGGCAGGTGCAAAGGGGGAGGCAGGTGTAAAAGGGGAGGCAGGTGTACGGGGGAGGCAGGTGTAAGGTTATCCATATACCACCACCAACTAACCTCCTTATAAACCATACCACGGGCGGGGATAGAACCCGCGATCAGAGTCTCAAAACTCCAGATTCGTCTGTAAAAACTTGCATTTGTGGTCACAGTGGTGCCTATGTTAACCTTCCTATGGTGTAGAAATATACCTAGTTGGATGAATCTTATTGTAGCCAGCTGGTCCAGTGGCTAACGCGACGGTCTGGAGTTTTATGACTCTCTAACCGCGGGTTCTATCCCCACCCGTGGTATGGTTTGTTTGCAATCGTGTCATTACGATTTCGTGAGTCACCTCCTTATATTTGTTAATCACAAGCTTCTTAGTTAACTGATGCAGTAGTTACTGTATTCACATTTTATCCAGGTTCCTCTCATTTTAACCATATTTATGCAAATGTAGCCTAGTAGAAGATGTATAAATACTGGTGGCAACCCCCAGTACCACAAGGCAGACAGGATCACAACGTGTACGGCCACAAAATACTAGTTTAGCAACCTAACTGCAACACACTGCTGATGCTTGATTAATGTTCCTGTGACTTGGTGCTGCTGCTTTTATTGTGACTTGCTGCTGTTCTCGCCTATTTGTGGTTTCAGTGGTCGAGTCACAGCTGACTGTTATTGCTACTGTTGTCACTGTTGCTGTAGTGACTTGCTGTTTTTGGCTGGTGTTGTTGAGAACATTCTCCAGTAAAGGGGTATCGCTCGGTCCTCTCAGCCCCCCTTCAGCCCTCTGAGGGACTTAGCCCTCCCGGAAGTGGCTAATGGAGTCTTCCTCATAAACAAATTAATCAGACACGCATGATCGTACCAGCGTTACGAGACTGCTATCTTCTCCTTGCTAGAGTTCGTTTGTTGCAACTACAAGTGAGAATTAAAATGGAGTATTTACTCTTTCCCCTTACCAGGAAAATTAAGGAAAAATCTGCACACTATCTAGAATATGGGACCATTATGAATTGTAGTGTATGTCTAGATAACAAGAAATCTACCATCTTGCAATGAATACTGTTGCAATGTTTAGCAAGGGAGAGAAATCAAGCTGAGTTCAGCATATCTCTTGTGGGGACGAGGAGGGCAGATTGCTTCCAGGAACGAACGAGGACGTGTCACAAGGACGTTGCCTCCCTATCGAACAAAAGACAAAGGGACAGTAGTGACCAGTGCGTTCTTGACTCTTGTTCATTCTGACAATTTCAGGAAATAGGAAAGTTAAACTAGTTCCCTTACATAAGCCAGGAAATACGCGGTAGAACTAATCACGCAGTGTTACTGTGAGTCGGTTCTTCCTGTTGTGGATAATTCCACGAAACTATGAACACAGAGAAAAGATATCACCCTATCGTATGACTAAGTGACTCCCTATCAACGAGTGAGGACATAACGACACATCTGTAGCAGCTTACTCAATCTAGGGGAAATTGGTTCAGTTACAATACCCAGATAAGTCCAGCCCTACCCACACCTAGTTATGTTAGCTGCAGCTGATAGGGGTGAGATTTGACTGGAATTACCAATAGAACATAACATAGACCTCGTCATGTGCAGGTGATTTCACCCAAACCAAGTGAGCACCACGAAGCGTTTCAGATAAAGAATGAAATGCTGAAATATACGCTCCTACGGGGCAAATTGGTATTTAATACTTGTTATACAGCTCAGAGGTTGGGCTACCACAACTCAGGAGACTTCTTGAATGCGGCTGCAAGAAGTCTAAGTCATCACTGAAGCTAAGTATACTTCAGTTAATGTCAGAAAATAGATTTGGCTGGTAAATTACTCCATAGGTGTTGCTCCTGCTATGACTTGTTGCTGCTTCTGCTGTGACTGTTGCTGCGATAGGTGGTTAAACTTTTGCTGTTAAAACTTGCTGTCAATGTTGCTACTTTAGCTGTTGCTGTCAGCGTTGCTTATATACACAAAGAAGGGAGAAGAGGAAAGGGGGGAGAGAGAAAGGAGGAAAAAGAAGTTGAGGAATGGAAGGAGGATCGGAGAGGGTGGGAGATATCAAGATAAGGAGGGAGGTGGAGGGTGGAAGGCTACCCAGATAACACCAGCTAACTCATTGTAGTTATGTATCACCAACCACTTTTTTGTAACACCTAATGCAACGAAGTAGTTACTGTGTTTATTTTATCCAGGTTCCTCTCATTTTAACCTAAATTATGTAAATGGAGCCAAGTAAAGAATATATACTATACAAAGACAGGTACAGATCAGGACATTTATCAAGGAAAACATTTCGTCACGAGTGGGTTCCTAAGTCCAGTGTTATCTTGCCAGTGTCACCATAACATTTCTCAGAATATATACTGCTGGTAAATTCCACCTTCACCTCCACAAGGCAGACGGGATCACATGTGCAGTCACGGTATACTAGTTTTACAACCTAACTGTAACACTAAACACTGTAATCATTGCTGCTGTTGTTGCTGCTTCTGTGACTTGTTGCTGCTGCTCCTCCTGTGACTTGTTGCTACTGCTACTGTTGTAACTTGTTGATGTTCCTGCTGCTGCTGTGATTTTTTTTCCTTTCCATATCATAGAATAACTTGGCTACAGATTATAACCCAGTGAAAATTAACTTACGTTAATTCTGTTTCTGTTACAATCGGACATAAGATGTTAATCCTTGCCTTGAACTTGTTGTCTTCTCCACATTGCCTGCAACAATGATGTTGCTAACGAGTTATCATTTATCTAATATATTTATCCCATTAAGTTTCTAAAGTCCAAGCCTCAACACTTTCTTACAACTCTGACATCTTATTCAGTTACAAAATGATGTCCATATACTGTATCTAACCAGCGTCTCCAACGTATTCTTGCTTTCGCTTCTTGTAGCTTTTGTCATGCTATTCTCTCTTCAACAATAGCTTGTTACTTTTATCCCGTGCCCTGTGACTTGGTGGCAAAGCTCTAGCTTCACACGGTGAGGGTCCGGGTTCGATTCCTGGCGAAGGGGTGGAAACATTGGACGTGTTTCCTTACACTGGTTGTCTATCTTCACCCATCAGTAAAATGGGTACCTGGGTATTGGTCGACTGGTGTGGGTCGCATCCTGGGACAAAACTGACCTAATATGCGGGAAATGCTCAGTATAACAAGTGGCTTTCTATACAGTAGTATGTTATTGATGTCAGCTATGGTCTGTATACCTTGTACATGTACTTGATGATGGGTCACTATAATGACAGGGTTAACAGCTGTGTTAGTGTATGGGGCCTCATGTGTGATGGGTGGCACTCCAAAGTGCCTGATGGGTGCCACTCCAGAGTGCCTGATGGGTGCCACTCCAGAGTGCCTGATGGGTGCCACTCCAGAGTGCCTGATGGGTGCCACTCCACAGTGCCTGCCTAAGAACCCAGCATCATTCTCCTTAAATAGAAGATATTTTCCCTTTCATCTACACTTAGTGCCAGTGACACTTAGTGCCAGTGCCACTTAGTGCCAGTGACCAAGGACGAATTTTGGATATGAATTGTATTGTGAAAAATACTTAAACTAGTAATTCTTTGATTTCTTTAATAAGTGAAGGTTTACAATAGAAAGTTTAAGTGTAAAATTGTTAGTAACAATTTACAGCAGTGATTGTAAACGTTTCCAAGGCTTTGTAAACAGAACCCTCAAGGGAGGTTCCTTGATGCTGGTGAGGGGATCTTGATCTAGGGAATTGGATCTGTGTTCCAGTTCCCTGAATTAAGCCTGAATACCTTCCATTCCCTTCCCACCCCACAGGAGCTGCATAATCCTACGGGTTTAGCGCTCCCCATGATCATAATTTGTAAACAAAAATATTCAGCTTCATCACTTTTTAACTATCTACTTTCTGATTATTATTCTACGATTGTTATTCGTACCGCACATCTTAAAAAAATTGTAATTTTCGCTCTTCGAGTAACATCCTCACAACTGATTCGTTCATAATCACGAAGGATATTGCGAACTAACCGGGCTGTGGTTCGTACTTCAGCTTGAGTGCTGCCAGCAGTAACAGCCTGGTTGATCAGACCCTGATCCACCATGAGGCCTGGTCTCAGACCGGGCCGCGGGGGCGTTGACCCCCCCCGAAATCCTCTCCAGGTAAACTCCAGGTAACTCCCCAGAGACAGTCTCGCATCCTCAGGACAAAGTCAGACTTCTTTCTTGCCTTCTCCAGAGACTTAATGTTTAGTATATGTTAAAAGTGTCTAACGGAAATGTCATCTTACAGAACACTATGGCATACGGAAACTGCGCACTGTGTGACACGGTGTCTGACTGTCACGAGTTCTGTAGCCATCGCTTCTGCGGATCATGTCTTGTGATCGTCCTAAGACACGGGAAATGCCCCTTCTGCAGGTAAGGAACAATTGTGGCGTCAATTCACCTCAAGGGAGGTTTATTGATGCTGGTGAGGGGCTCTTGAGCTAGGGAATTGGATCTGTGCTCCAGTTTCTGAATTAAGCCTGAAAATTTTCCACCCTCCCCACAGGCGCTGTATATTCCTACGGGTTTAGCGCTTCCCCATGATTATAATAATGTGGCCTCCATTTCTACACCTGTCTGTTGTGGTGTGAAATTAATCCACTCAAGAAGAGACAATGAAAGATTACCTCTAGAAACAACAAAAAAGACACAATACCGTGACTGGAACGATACACAAATAACCCGCACATAGAAGAGAGGAGCCGACGACGTTTCGGTCCGACTTGGACCATTTACAAAGACTTTATAAATGGTCCAAGTCGGTCCGAAACGTCGTCGTAAGCTCCTCTCTTCTATGTGCGGGTTATCTGTTTACCTCTAGAATAGGAACAAATAGCATAATTTTTACGAAACTGGTAAGATGGTTATACCCACACTTGGAAGATCCTTGTGATAATGTTTCAGTTTGTCCTGAACCATTGTCAGGTCACCACTGGGGCAAGAAAAGTAGGGAAGGACGGAAGAAAACGCAGTTCTGGGCAGGGAAAGAAGGAACTTGTGGTATTAGTGGTGGTGGTCAGAGAAGCAGCAGCGTAGTTTAACACTGTTTTGCGCCTCAAACCCATCCTGTGGGCGGTAGTCATACCCATCCTGTGGGCGGTAGTCGAAATACTACAGAGGTGCATAATGGGTCCAGGGACTGGACCCCAAAGTTTTGATAGCTTAAAAAGTTAGTAGTAATGAACTATTTACCTGATTACAACGTAATAAGAGCAACAACATAAGGAACACTGCCGCAGGCCTACTGGTCCAAGTCGCCTACCGACTTAAGTTCTGTAAGAATGGTATATAATACCGACAAGATGAAATTAAGACACATGTGCAACATCTGGGTATCTTTATTGTAGACGTTTCGCCATCCAGTGGCTTTATCAATACAAATTCTAGGACATAACTTGAAGACAGTAGAACTATGTACAGAAGATGAGGTAATCAGTCCCTCAACCTAGGAGTAGGTGCGAAGAGCACCATAGTCGTGGAGATTCTGAAGCAGAAGAAAGGAGCCTGGCGCTTATATAGTAACGTCAGGTGTAGCAGACAGGGCATATTCACTGGTAGGCGGGATTCCCCAGTGGAAGTAGGTCCTTCCCAAAGAGATGGGTTAGTTGTAGTAGTAGTTGTCGTAGCCGAGAAGGTTATGTACATGTCAGACACTGTAACATCATGGAATCTTGATTCTGAGGACATGTACATAACCTTCACGACTACGACAACTACTACTACAACTAACCCATCTTGGAAGTATAATATTTTAGCCCAAGCGCACTCCTTAGGCCTCTGCGACAATCTACCAACTTTCCTAATTGCTTTCTTATCTGTTACGCCGAGATGCAGTTATGTATATATATGTCTCATATTTGTTCATCTTTCTAAAATTACACTGCGATTACCATCATTAATAACTAAAACGAGAGTAATCAGCTTTATAATATTAAATATTCACTTTCATCTTTCCTATTTTCATTATATGTATATATTTATATGATGAATTATTCTGGTAAAGAAATGGATCGTTCACCATGGGTAACAACCAGTTTACTTGTGTGTCCCCACCTCTGTACTACTCGCCTGACGCCAGCTGACGTCAGGGGTATGAGGTGTGGGTTAGTCAGTACTACACCTCTCTGTCTAGAGAAGATCCTCTCTACTTACTCGTACTTTGAGAAGTTATCCAGCAGTATAGCATTTCTCTGTCTCTTGGAAGTAGAGTATTTGTGAAACCCACACCAAGTAAAATATCTTCAGGGTTTAATTAAAGAGATGTCATTAAGCTTGGATCATCTCTGGTTAGAGAGATCATGTAACTTTATCAGTTTCATATGTAAATATCCATTCAGTCAGAATGGAGGTAATTGTAAGTGATATATAAGTCTGTCAAGTGTTATTTCTATATTATAAGTAAAGGTTCTATTTTAAAGTACCTTATAGAATATTACGTAAATTACGCTGTATTAAAGCAAGTTTTAATGCAATCTTTTCATTACCCCGTCATATAAATCCTTATTACGATTTTCCATTAGTATATTTGATATTAAGCATCTCCTCTACTCAGGCCACATATATTACAAATTCTAAGGTCAATCGTAATATCATCTGAAAGACATTTCATGTCTGTGTGGGCGCCTTGCTTTCTTCAGACTTTGTTCAGGCCGAGGGAGTCCCACAAGGTTGTGTCCTTAGCTGTACCCTTTTTCTCTTGGCTATAAATGACCTACCTTCCATTCTTCCTTCGCATATTTGGTCATCATTTTATGTGGATGACTTTGCTATAGCTTACGTAGGCGCTGTTTGTCAGCCTCCCTTAGGTTGTGATTGACTGGGTTTCCCATTGGGCCATTTCTCATGGATTTAAACTTTCTAGTGCGATAACCCTATTCATTACCTTCACTAGACGTCCTCTTGTCCCAGATATTCTATTGTATTTACACAGTTTACATATTCCAGAATGTGATACGGACTCAGAATGAATACCAGCATTGTCGACCGTGTTCATTTCTTTTCCCCTGTGCTTGCAGTGAGAGATAGATCCGTTTTCTCCATTGCTCATATTGTGTGTTATAGCGTATTTTTTCAACCGGGGAGAGTCATCCACTCCACCGAGTTTGTTCATTCCTCCAATAAGAGCGAACAGATCCCATGTGGTCTAGTGTGATTAGATTCCTGCTCCAGGAAGATCTTATTCTGACTGTGAAGCCACCAGCACCCATCAGTGACTTTGTCATGAACCAAGAATTACTGTATCGAACAGCCGAGTTGGGTACTCCTAGCAGAAGAGTATACCAGTTAGTAATTCCAGTCACTAGTGAATGTAGCCTTACAGCTAGTTCACGATGTACCAGGTGTTGCGCACCCTGGTATGGATCGTTCAGTAAAACAAGCCAGATTGAAATACTTTTGGCCTCGTATGGCAACTGATATTTCTGAGTATGTTAAGAAATGTAGTGTCTGCATGCAACATAAATGTAATGCTAATGGTCCTAATCCAATCCAAGTGTATCCAACTACTAGCGAACCGTGGGAAAGAGTTGCGCTAGATCTGTTAACTAATTTCCAATGTTCCCTCCAGGGTAACAAACATCTCTGTGTTATGGTAGACCATTTTACCAGATATTGTGAGTTAGTTCCTATTGCAGATAAGACTGCCAAGACAGTAGCTAAAGCGTTTAAAGAACGCATTATCTGCAGGCATACCACCCCTAAGTCCCTAGTAACAGATAATGGTGGTGAATTCTGTAATGAGATTCTTGAAAATTTGTGTACCTTGTACAAGATCTCTAAATCCACCATAGTTCCTCATCATCCTGCCAGCAATGGGTTAGCGGAACGAACCAATAAGAAAGTACTTGATGTCTTGAGAGCCACTATCAATCCCAACAGTGAAACTTGGGATGAAGTTATACCTGATGTGCAGTGTGCTATAAATCTTCTTACAATGTTTCTATAGGTGACACTCCACATTATACATTGTATGGTGTAGATAAACGCTTGCCTTATGAGTTGCTATATTCTAATCCGAAACCAAATTACAACCCTGATGATTTCATAGCAACTCGTACCAGCTTAGCTCAAAGTGTTTTTAGAAGAATCCGTGAAACACTTCATAAATCAACAGCAGAATTTACAAGAGTCGCAAACACTCGAGCAAAGCCATCCAAAATCAAAGTAGGTTCTAGAGTTATGCTGACTAACTTTAACAAAACGTCTGCAATGCCAAAGCTTGATCAAAAGTTTGTTGGTCCTTATCTAGTAGTTGAACATATCACTGGTAATAAGTATAAGGTTAGAGAAATTAGAACTGGTCAGTATAAAGAATCGCATTTAGATCATATGAAGTTAGTATGTGATGATAATGATGTTCCAACCCAGACTAATGTGACAGACTCTGATAATCCTCCTGATCCTGTACTCTCTACCTCTGATAGTCAGATGATCAACCTGAATGTCGTTATTCCCTATGTACACAACAAGTATTGAGAAATCCTTAGGTATCGTTTGTAACTACCAATTCAGATTTGCCTCAAATACAGCATGAGTTAGCCAGTGCAACAGAGTTTGATCCTCCCAGAGATGACACCCATTCTGCACATGTCAATCTCACCCTAGCAGAGTTGGGGTTAAATGTAAATAACCTGTAATCCGTAGATCACATGAATACAGATCGATCGATCAAATTATTTTTATCACTTCTATTGTACAATCCCAATGTTGAGTCTCATTTGATGAGTTGTGCTATATTATACCTTATAATGCATTACAGTTTCATTACAGTTTCAGTTACATAAGCTTCCATTCCAATATTCTACTTATGTATGTTATAATGTCAATTGTTGTGTACTTTGACATTGTATAGAATCAGCCCAAGCCGTACACCTGCCGTCTCTAGGTGTATTAGCTGTATGTCGGGACGACATATGTTAGCATCGCCGAGCTCTCAGTAGTAGTACCAGTTCCTAGTAACCAGTTACCAGTAACCAGTGTACCAGTAGATGACTCACTACCAACTGTCTGTGTGAATCACTGACTGTTAGGTTGCTGCTGACCATAGCATATTTTTGAATGCCTTACCCACTAGGCACTTGTGGGTCAGTCTAAGAGAGGGAGCAGAGAGAGGCAGGTCGGCTGATGGTGCTTCCCATACTTTCCGTTATATATTATACGTACTACCAGCCTACGTGAGTATTTTTACCCCATCCACGTAATCGAACCCACCTGACATTTACACAGTTTACATATTCCAGAATGTGATATGGTCAAGTTTCTTGGCCTTCTCTTCGATCGCAGGTTGACGTGGAAACCTCACATTTTCTCTTTGAAGACAGCTTGCCATGGTCGGCTGAATCTCCTTAAAATTCTTGTGTACTGTTCATGGGGAGCAGATCGCCGGACTTTCCTCTATTTGCTTTCCATCCTAGTCTTGTCCAAGCTGGATTATGGAGACCAAGTCTATTCTGCAGCTTCTACCACTCTAAGTTAAATTTCCTTCAACATCAGGGCTTATGTTTATGCCTTGGTACCTTTTGTTCATCCCCTGCTGAAAGCCTCTATGCCAGGGATTCTCAACATTTCCTCCATCATTAACTCCCTTTAGCCTGATGTATTTTTCTATTCAGCCCCTTCCATACAAAAATTTATCGCCATCACAAAGGGAATAAAAAGGTCCGAAAAAAAATATTCAGGTTTTGCACAAAAATAGCACTAAAGTGTTTACCCCTTGCCATGTAAGTTGTTTTTACTCCCCAGGGGTAAATTTACCCCTAGTTGAGAATGGCTGCTCTATGCTGAGACGAATGTTCCTTAGCTGATCGTCGTGATACTTATTGCCTTTGTTACTTTGCCCGCTCTTGTGACCTTCGTGTTCCATCAGCGTTTAGGATGGTCTCAGACGTTAGTAAAAGCCCAGAATTTGTTCAACACCCTTGCTAACTTCGACCGTTTTCTCATCATCCTCAATCACTCCGGTCTTCTCTCCAGTTGCTTTCCTTGTATGTTTATTTAGCATCTACCAATTCCCTTCCCCCTTGGGAGGTTCTGACAGCTTGTTTTCCCCTACTGCCGTGCGCCAAAGCTCTCCTACCTACGACTGTTTCTCGCTCTCTTTTTTTTGGTCGCTTTCAGTCGCATGCTCATGCCACTGCTGTTTATATAGATGGTTCTAAATCTTCTGATTATGTTGGGATCGTGGCGGTGTTCCCTGACGATATTGTCCGAGGTCATTTGTTAGAATTTGCTAGTATTTTTACTGCCGAGTTGTATACCATCCTCACAGTGCTTTTCTATGTTATATATGTCTCCTTCGACGTTTGCAATCATTTCAGATTCCCTCAGTGCTTTAAAAGCCATTAAACAATTGGATTCCCCTCATCCATTAGTCCTTTGTATTCAACTATTGTTGTCGTGTGGCTAGCAAAAACAAAGGCGTCGTTTTCTGTTGGGTCCTTAGACATGTTGATGTGCAGGGCAATGAACAAGCGGATGCTACTGTGCAGTCAGCGGTGCTTGATCTTCCGGTTTCCTATAGAGGTATTCCGTTCAGAGATTATTTCCCAGTCATCTCTGCCCGTCTTCGTAGCCTTTGACAACAATGGTGGTCGAGCATGCACCATAACAAATTGCACTCCATTAAACTGCTTTTAGGTTTGTGACCATCTTACTACCGTTGCCATACTCGGGAGACTGGGGTCTCGTGTCTCCGCATTGGCCATACTCGCCTTACCCATGGTATCTCATCGATCAATACCCTGTTCCACTCTGTGAGGTTTGTCAAGTCCCTATTTCTGTTCCTCACTGTCTTGTAGATTGCCAGGTTTACCAGTGAGCTAGCAGGATTTACCTTCAACAATGCCGCCGCCGCCCTACCACTCTTACCTTATCTTCCATTCTTGCAGACGGTCCTGCCTTTGACTTACAATCACTTTTTGACTTTTTGTCAGCAACTGCTTTACTATTCGAACGTTGACTTATAACACTTAGCGTCCCTTTCAGCCCTTTTCTGGAATGGAAATATAAACACATATGCAGTATAATGTGATCCTTTATTGACAACGTTTCGTTGTTGTCAATTTTTTTATCGCATTATACTTCATGTGTGTTTATATTTCCAGTGTGTCGGTATTTTATACCATTTATTTCCAGCCCTTTTCTACCTTCGCCTCTGATCCCCTCTCGACCTACCTGTTTATAGCCCCGGCACTATTTTCTGCCCCACAGCACTGTATGACCCTTGACAGCTTAGTGCTTTCTTTGATAATATTAATATAACAAAAGTTATCCATTCTTATCTTATCTAGACTTAAGTAGTTATTATGTACTACGATAGGTCTGCCCGAAATACCTGGGTATGAAAGTGGCTTTCTTTGTACTTAACAAATCAAAACTGTAAACACACATTGTAACCATGCAAAGACATAGTCTGTTTTTTAAAATAATTGTAGTCTTAATGTAGGGTGAGAGGCGAGTAGTATTTACTTGTAGTAAGTCAGGTGTGGGAGGTATGGCAGCCAGCCAGGCCATCCCACCCATACGTAATATTTACTTGTAGTAAGTCAGGTGTGGGAGGTATGGCAGCCAGCCGGGCCATTCCACCCATACATAATATACTATGACTTTTAAAGTGTCCTAGAGCGATAAAATGCATATACAGTACACTCATTACTTACCTCAAAATATTTGTAGTCTTAATGTAGGGTGAGTGGTTAGTAAACGAGGTAAAACGAATAAATGAGAGAGAAAGAACGAGTAAATGAAAGAAGAGAGAGACGCAGAGGATGTACAGACGAGTGTCTGTTTATGGTTGATACAGATAATATTTTCTTCGGATTTTTAACCCCGGAGGGTTAGCCACTCAGGATAACCCAAGAAAGTCAGTGCGTCATCGAGGACTGTCTAACTTATTTCCATTGTGGTTCTCAATCTTGTCCCCCAGGGTGCTACCCACACCAGTCGATTAACACCCAGGTACCTATTTGCTGCTAGGTGAACAGGACAACAGGTGTAAGGAAACACGTCGAAATGTTTCCACCCGCCGGGAATCGAACCCGGGCCCTCCGTGTGTGTAGCGAGAGCTCTAGCCACCAGGCCACCGTTCACCTACATCTAACATCACATATTTATATTACTTTATTCTACTGTGAGGAGTATTTATTATGTTATGTAGCATGTTTATAATATAATTTTGAAAAAATATCATAGATGGATTAATGAAAATGTTTATATTAAAGTAATATGACATTTAATATAAGAACATAAGAAAGAAGGAACACTGCAACAGGCCTTCTGACCCATGCGGAGCAGGTTCATGTCCCCCCCCGGATTAGCCCAATGACCCACCCAGTCTGATCATCTCCACTCAAGGATGGAGCACTGCACCAGACCCAGATCCTTTCTGAATCTGAATTTTTCCAACTTGAAACAATTGCTGCGAGTCCTGTCTTGGCTGGAAATTTTCAGCACGCTATTTACATCCCCTTTATTTCTGTTTTCCATTTATACACCTCGATAATATGCCTCAGTGATTATTATTATCATTATTAATATGGACTTCTCAAGACTAATAAGACACTCTTAAATAACCAAAAAAGGCACAATACTGGAGTTTACCTGGAGAGAGTTCCGGGGGTCAACGCCCCAGCGGCCCGGTCTGTGACCAGGCCTCCTGGTGGATCAGAGACTGATCAACCAGGCTGTTGCTGCTGGCTGCACGCAAACCAACGTACGAGCCACAGCCCGGCTGGTCAGGAACCGACTTTAGGTGCTTGTCCAGTGCCAGCTTGAAGACTGCCAGGGGTCTGTTGGTAATCCCTCTTATGTATGCTGGGAGGCAGTTGAACAGTCTCAGGCCCCTGACACTTATTGTATGGTCTCTTAACGTGCTAGTGACACCCCTGCTTTTCATTGGGGGGATGTTGCATCGTCTGCCAAGTCTTTTGCTTTCATAGTGAGTGATTTTCGTGTGCAAGTTCGGTACTAGTCCCTCTAGGATTTTCCAGGTGTATATAATCATGTATCTCTCCCGCCTGCGTTCCAGGGAATACAGTTTTAGGAACCTCAAGCGCTCCCAGTAATTGAGGTGTTTTATCTCTGTTATGCGCGCCATGAAGGTTCTCTGTACATTTTCTAGGTCAGCAATTTCACCTGCCTTGAAAGGTGCTGTTAGTGTGCAGCAATATTCTAGCCTAGATAGGACAAGTGACCTGAAGAGTGTCATCATGGGCCTGGCCTCCCTAGTTTTGAAGGTTCTCATTATCCATCCTGTCATTTTTCTAGCAGATGTGATTGATACAATGTTATGGTCCTTGAAGGTGAGATCCTCCGACATGATCACTCCCAGGTCTTTGACGTTGGTGTTTCGCTCTATTTTGTTGCCAGAATTTGTTTGGACTCTGATGAAGATTTAATTTCCTCGTGCTTACCATATCTGAGTAATTGAAATTTCTCATCGTTGAACTTCATATTGTTTTCTGCAGCCCACTGAAAGATTTGGTTGATGTCCGCCTGGAGCCTTGCAGTGTCTGCAATGGAAGACACTGTCATGCAGATTCGGGTGTCATCTGCAAAGGAAGACACGATGCTGTGGCTGACATCCTTGTCTATGTCGGATATGAGGATGAGGAACAAGATGGGAGCGAGTACTGTGCCTTGTGGAACAGAGCTTTTCACCGTAGCTGCCTCGGACTTTACTCTGTTGACTACTACTCTCTGTGTTCTGTTAGTGAGGAAATTATAGATCCATCGACCGACTTTTCCTGTTATTCCTTTAGCACGCATTTTGTGCGCTATTACGCCATGGTCACACTTGTAGAAGGAATGATACACAACCCGCACATAGAAGAGAGGAGCTTACGAATTAAGGAGGAGCTACTCCTCCTTAATTCCCCACTACTACCACTACTACTACTTCCACTACTACTTCTACTACTACTACTACTACTACTACTACTACTACTACATACTACTAATAATAATAATAATAATAATACCACTACTACTACTACTACTATCACCACTACCTCTTCCTGCCTATATATAGCCGTCCTGCTCCACTTCTGTTAGTGTGGAGCCGCCCTGCCCCAAGGTGAAACAACTATATCACATAATGGCCGCGAAAGACCTCACATTCCAAGGCCCATTCTTCAAATCGTTCGTGGGCCTCCACCCAGGCACCCCAGACGTAGTCCTCACCAACAGAGACTGCGACTTGTTCCACTGTAGTCTCTCTCCAGGTGGCAACGTCGGATCAGATCACATCCCCGTGGTAATCAAGCTACAGTCCACTCCGTTTCGTACATCCTCCCCCAAACCCAACCTGAAGACGCTAGGTTTCGACCCCTTTACAGCCTTCTTAGGTAATGATCAAACCATTTCTCTCGAAGACCAGCCCTGCAATGCAATAGACGGGACAATTAACTCCCTTCACGCCAGAATCAAGGAGGCCACACAAGCTTGCTGCACTCTAACATCGTCCAAGATCTAACAATAATACAAATCAGCTAGGGAAATCAAGAACAGAATGAACAGGTACCAATCAGAATGCAGTAGACACTTCCTCACAGGGCAACCCTCCCGTGAAGCCCTACTAAGATCGAGAAGAGAGCTAATTGCCCTAATAACCCAACATAAAAGAGATCTTTGGGATTATCTGGTGCGCCAAGCTAACAAGTACAAACACCACCCAGACCAATTCTGGAGCACTGTCCGCAGACTACTAGGGGCCAACTACACTCCCACTCAACACCTCACTCCTTCACCAATGAAGATGGTGAGGTAGTGACTACCCTACTTGGCAACCCATTGGACCAAGCCAAGCTGATGGGTGAAGTATGGGAGAGCATTCCCTCACACAACGACAGCAGAAGATTTAACAACACCCACTACCAGTGGGTCAACCAATGGCGGGACGAGAACCTAGAAGACTTTCATCCTATACCATCAATTGACACAACTACCCTTGAAGACGAACATCCCCTCACCAGACCAATCACGCTCAGAGAGGTATCCCAGGTCATAGGGCGACTGAGAAACAGCTCCTGGCCCATGAGGCATAAGAGCTAAACAACTAAAGTACCTCCCCCGTAACTGCAAGATGTCTCTGGTGAATATCTACACTGCCAACTTGGCATCTAGTCACTTCCCAGAGGCTTTCAAGACAGCCAAGATGATCTTCATTGCCAAACCAAACAAGGACAACTGCAACCCCGAGAACTACAGACCCATCTACCTACTCGAAGTCACAGGCAAAGTCTTTGAAAGAATAATCTCCAACAGACTCAACTACTACATGGAGTTCAACCACCTATTCTCTGAAAAGCAGTTCGGTTTCAGGTCCCGCCGCAGCACTCAGCATGCCATAAACATCATCTTTGATGCCATGGCCAGCCTGAAGAAGCAAGGGAACCTGGCCCTTATCGCCACCAGGGACGTGCACAAGGCCTTTGACAGCCTTTGGCACGACGGTCTCATTTACAAACTCATAGACCTCCCTGATCACAACTGGACCTTTCTCAGGCTCATCTACAACTTCTTAACACAAAGAAAAATCCCCCACCTTCCCGGAGCGAATCAACCTCCTTTCACCAAACAGGAGTCCCCCAAGGGCCTTCCCCTCAGCCCCGTCCCTTAACTTACGTCAACGACCCCCCCCCAACCTGAACATACCGACACCATCTCGCCCAAAATTCACAACATTCATCCATTTGTCTCCCCACCCCTACAGTGGTCAAACAAGCATGGGAAGCAATCGGAAAATGAATGAGAACAAAATAAACTCCCAGAGGGGAAAGAAATGGGATTCACAACAAACCCCGCAAAGCCTCATCAGCACCATGGTGCTTACCATCAACCATAAAAGAAAAAGGGGGGCTTTTCCCCATCAGGGGTACCTAAATTCTTTTAGGAACCCAAAACAGATCCTGGTCAAGATGGGCAGATTACTCAACTCAAAAAAACCCCACATAACCAAAAAATAAATTAGCGAAACCCGCCTTGGCCAATTTATTGATTCAAAGAGCTCCCCCCCACATCAAACTTCACCTGTACAAGAAATGATCAACCTCTGCTGGAAACCCCTTGTACCCATGGGGTCACAAAAAAACCCAACATGCAAAAACCCCAAAGACCCAAAAACAAACCCCTCCGCTTCATCAAAAACCCCCAACTCAGAGACAGAATCAATCAGAGGACCTACACAGAAACAAGAACCCCCCAAAATCAATTCTATTAGACAAATTTTTACTAAGAGACAACTAAGACATCAGGTCTCTACGTGCCTGACAGAGAGAACCCCCCCCAAAAAGGAACAAAACCGATATACCTCACCACCCCCCCCCACAACCCCAAAGAATGACCCTCCACAAAGTTTTTAAAGGCTTCATCCACGGGAAAACTTTCCCCAACCAAAAAACTTAACGACCTCCCCAAATAAGAAGGGATACCACCGGAACCTTCTATGTCCAGTAAACAGATTTGTGCCCCCCCCCTCCGGGTGACCCACTTCTATAACAAAAACCTCAAAACTAACCCGGGCCCCTACTACAATACAGTTACTGCCTTGCCGGCCAAACTCCAGGTGACTCCCAAACCCTCCATCAAATGCCCAGCAACCTTCCCCTGCAGCTTGCCCCCTGACCACCCCAAACCTCTTGCAAAAAAAAAAAAACCCCAAGGAAATTTGTATGCAGTATGCCCCTTCCAATTCAATACGCACTAAAAAACAAAAATAAGCAGTGTGAAATTGTGGCGGAGGTATATCCTACCAAAAAACCCAACCCTCTTTAAAAATTATCAAATCACACACGCATATTCAAATTAAACCAAAATGGATGGGCCCCCCCTTTTATAACCCCACCAAACCCCTCCTCCCCCCCCAACCTTTCCCCATTCCATCCTTACCCACCCCTTTTTTCCCCCCCCCATTTTTCCAAAAGTTTTGGTCAAACCCCAAAACCTTTATTTTTTATTTGAAATGGTTCAAGTCGGCCCGAAACGTCGCGTGACCCCCTCTCTTCTAGTGGGGTTTGTGTAAACACCTTAGTGATTTTAATGTGTACCTGCACCCAGCACAGTGTTAAATTTTTTTTGGTACGGGAAAAACATTATTAATTATCAAGAATATACAAAACATAAAAATAACTTTAAAACATTTAAAATTTTGGAAATTTTCCAGACATAATGGAGAGACGTGCTTACAGAGTCAGGGAGAATGTAAAAAAAACGGTGGGGACGTGCTGACATTTTAGTCAGGGGGGAGCCGTATGTGAGTTTTGGTTTTAAATTTTAAAATTCCTTTGGGGAATGCCGAAAGGGCAAACGCTGTAAAGTGGGGCCTTATATATATACGTATAATAATTTTCACGCTAGATAAAAGGATATCTTGCTACTCCTACTTACACTTTGGTCACACTCCAGAACGTACATGCATATAAATTACATACTCTAGGTTTTTCTCCTTTTTCTAAATAGCTCTTGTTCCTCTTTATTTTTTCTATTGTCCGGGGGAAGTGAAAAGATTCTTTCCTCCGAAGCCATGCGTGTCGTATGAGGCACTAAAATCCCCGGAGCAAGGGCTAGAAAACCCCTTTTCTCCTGTGACTTTACTAAAAAAGAGAAGAAAAAAACTTTATAAAAGGGAATGCTTAAATGGGTGGATGTATGCGATGACAAGAAACAGATGATTGCTGATGTTATGAATAAAAGAATTGGGATTCCTGCCCAAGGAAAAAAAACGAAGGGGGTAGGGGATTTGGGTGGGGGGAAAAAAAGGGGATTAAATCTGAGTATCTGAGAGTTAGAGCAAAGGGGAAGGGGGTAGCAGTAATTTTGAATGACAGTTATGGAAGGAGAAAAGAGAAATGAATGTGTAAATTCAAAAATTTATGTGGTTTAAAGAAAAGGGTTTGGGATGCAGAAGTGGTCATAAAAGCGTGTATGCACCTGGAAAGAGAGGAATGCAGAGGAGAGAGAGAGTTTTTGGGGATGTTAATGAATTTTTGGGATTTTTGACCAAAGTGAGAGAGTAATTGTGGTAGGGTCTGAAGCTAAAGAGGAGAAATTTTAGAGGGGGTGTGGTGGGAATTTGGGGTGCCAGGTGTAAGATAATGGGAGCCCTTTGATTGAATTTTGTATAAAGGGGGGTTAGTTAAGGTAATACATATTTAAGAAAAAAGGATAAAAAATATACAAAATGATTAGGGCAAAATACAGTGTTGTTGGATTAGTATTGGTAGAAAAAAGACGTTGATAGACTTCAGGTTACATGTTTTTAAGGGGCCACAGATATACAAAAACTTTCTAGGTGCAACGAGAAAAAAGGTAATGGATACAAGGAGAATAAAGCGGGGGGGAAAAGAGAGGTAAGGTTAAAAAACTAAAAGAGGAGGCAGTTGGGTAAATTAACAGCATTGGGGGGATAATGGCTAATGAAGAAGGCAATGGGTGAGGGGGTAGGGTAGTTTAAAAATGTAGTGTTAAGTGTTCACAGAAGTTTGTGGTTACGGGAAAAGTGGGTGCGGGGGAAGGGGAGCGATTGGGAATGATGTGAAGGGAGTAAGGGAGAAAAAGTTAGTTTAGAGAAGTTTTTACAAAGTAAAGTGATGCAAGGAGGGAAGGTATAGAGAAAAAGAAGGGGTTTAAGAGAGTGGTGAAGCATGTAAAAAGAAGCAAAGGGGAAGGTGGGTGAGGTTATAAAACAAATTTTTTTGAAAAAAAAAAAGTTTTGGAGTAAATAACAATTTAAAGAAAGCCTAGAGAACAAATGGTTTGTCATTAAAAAAAAGGAGGGGGGTTTTTAAAATGGAGAGTTAGAGGTATTGGGAAGATGGGGGGAATTTTTAGGAATTGTTAAATGTTGATGAAGATAGGGAAGCTGGTTTTTCGTGTATGGGGCAAGGAGGAAAACATTTTTTAGGATGAGGAAAGCCAGTTGTGATGGGGGGAAGTTCGTGAGGCAGTAGGAAAAAATGAAAGCGGGAAAGGACCCGGATTGAGGGGATAAAGATAAAATGTTAAAGCGGGTGGGGATGTAGTTTTGGAGGGTTTGCAATTTTTTAATAAATTATGGAAGAGGGAAAGGGTACCGGGGATTGGCAAGAGCAGCATAGTTCCTTTGTAAAAGAAAAGGGGGATAAAAAGGTAAAAAATTATAGGGGATAAGTCGTTGAGTAAAACCGGGAAAATTTTTATGGTAGAGTTTTTATTGAAAAAATTAAGAGTAAGCGGAAATGGGGATAGCAATGAAAAAGGGGGCTTTAGGAAAGGTAAGGGGTGTGGACCGGGTGTTTACTGAAAATATAAGTAAAGTTTTTAGATAAGGCAAAAAGGGTCTTTGTGGCATTTATGGATTTGGGGAAAGGCGTTTACAGGGGGAAGGGGGGGGCAATGGGGCAGATGTTGCGGGTATGGTGTGGGGAGGTAGGTTCTAAAAGCATGAAGATTTTTACGAGGATAGTGAGGCTCAAGTTAGAGTAGTAGGAAGAGGAAATTTTCCCAAAAAAAGAGCCTTAGAAAAGGGATGTGTATGCACCGTGTTGTTTAAATATTTATAGAGGGGGTTTAAAAAAAGTAAATGCGGGGGGTTTTTAGAAGAGGCGTGGAGTTAAAAGATAAAGAATCACACATAAAGTGGGAGTTGTCACAGTTGCTCTTTGCTGATAACTGTGCTCTTGGGAGATTCGAAAAAGTTGAGAGATTGGGGGATGAATTGGTAGGGGTCAAAAAAAAAATTGAAAGTGAATACAGGAAAGAGTAAGGTTTTGAGGATAACAAAAAGTTTAGGGAAAAAAGATTGGATATCAGTTTGGGGGGGGGAGAGAGTATGGAGGGGGGAATGTTTTTCAATATTTGGAGTGGAGTGAAGCAATGGGTTTTGAAAATGGGGTGAATCATAGAATTGATGAGGGAAAAGGGGAGTGGGCATTTAGGATCTGTGGAGCAAAGAACTTTGCCCTTGGAGGAAAAGGGGGGAATGTAGGGAGTAAGTTTTACCAACGCTCTTATATGGTGTGAACTGGGTGAAATGTTCAGCGGGAGAAGGCTGGACAGGGGAGATTCATTCTGAGGGCAAATGTGTGGTGTAATATAATGCAGAGAATTCGTATTTTGGATTGGGAGGAGGGCGGGATTACCAAAACTTTTTTGTCCAGAGGCAAAGGGAAGGGGTTTTGAGGTGTCGGACAGTGGAGGATGGAGCAACAAATAACTTCAAGAAATTATCAGTTGTATGGGAAAGGGAAGGCGGGTGGGCGGCCCAGGAAAGGTTGGGGGGAGGGGGTAAAGGAGGTTTTGTGTGGGGGGCTTGGGCTTCCAGCAGCATCTGAGGTTTTGATAGGAGTGAATGGAGACAAATGGTTTTTTTAAAAACTTTACGTGCTGTTTGGGGTGTAGCGGAACATTTTTTAAGGGGTTTAGGGGGAAACCCGGGAGGGCCGGGCTTGATCGGGGAGGAAATACAGTGCCCGCACTCTGAAGGGGGGGTTTAATTTGCAGTTTAAAAAAGAGTGTAACACCCTTTGGCAAGACAGGATGGAGTAATGATGGTGAAAAATTTTTTTTTTTCGGGCCACCCGCCTTGGGGGGGAATGGCCAGTGGATAAAAAAAAAATAAAAAATAATAAAATAATATTTTAATGATGAAATATTTTCTTTTTTGGGGGTTTTCTTTCTTTTTTTTGGGGCACCCTGCCTCAGTGGGGGGAAAGGGCCCACTTGTTGAAAAAAAAAATAAATATATAACTTGTTAAGCGTATTATTTAAAAACGAAGACTTCAAATTTTTCCCTTCAGGTTGACGTAAAAACTTCAAAAAAAGAGAAAGCTTCAGGGCAGGATACAGGTATAAATCCGAAGGGGCTGGGGTATGGATTAGGCTGTTTTTTTTTTGGTGCTGTTTGGTTTGGTGGTACAGCACCCCGTATTCTCTCAGGGTTTTTTTTTTTTACATTTTTTTGTCTTGCGTCCCTCATATTTTTCTTACGTCTTTTTTTTAATTTCTTATTTTCCCTTTTTAAAATTTTAAATTTTTAGTACGAAGGATCTTTGCTTTTTGTTGGTCTAATTTTACCCTTCACACAGCTTTACCTGATAACCCCACTTTAAAATTTAACTCTTCAATCATTGTCCTTTTAATTATTCTTTTTTTAGCTTCTCAGCATTTTTTTTACACAAACACTTGCCCTGACTGAACTAAATTGAAATTTAGTTTCTGTTGAGTATGGTATATAATGTTAAAAATTTTTTTACAGTGTACGGGTTGGGGGGGCAGTTTTTTCTCAGCCTACTTGATTTAAATTAACACAATACAATATAGCTGAAAACCCTTTTGGATTCTTGTAAATGACTTTTACTAGGGTCTGTGAAAAGGGGTAGGTACTTTTTTTTGGGTGGGGGTTTTTCCCTTCCTTTTTTGGGTTAATGGAAGCCCCAAAAAAGGGCCGATGATACTTTAAATTCTTGAGATTGGCCTTTCCCCCATGACCCTAACTACAGGGGTAAAGTGTTCTCGGTTGATAGTGACTATTCAATTTTCTGATCAATTCTTGCTCTTTTTGTATCTGGTCCATCAGATGACTAGTCAAGGGTGGCATGGGGTTTGTGGCAATCTTTTTTGGGATTTTTAAGCGCTAATAAAAAAATGAATCTTGTTTTACCGACTCTTTCTTTTTTTTTTATATTTTCAATGGGTTTTGTTATCACTTTTTTGGAAAAGAGTATGCATGTTCCCTTCAGTAAAAAATTTAGGAAACCTGTCTATATCAGGCACAAGACAAATTTTGTTACCCTTGGGAAAATTCTGGTCCTATAAAATAATTTACAGATTTTACGCTACTCCTTCAGGTTCCTTATTCGCATACCATTATTTTCAGGGTTTTCTGAACCTGTTAGTAAGGCAGGCTTTGTGAATCTTGCAAGCTCTTTCCCAAATTTTAAAGAGGGGTTTAGAAGATTTGTCGTTACGTTTTGAGCACTGTTCCCTTGCAACATTGCCCGTCTTGCGGGGTTGCAGGTCTTGAGGGCGCTCCTCGTGTAATTTTGGGAATTCCTGGGAAAAAATGATTTTTGCCTTAGCCTGTTATAGTTCTTGTAGAATTTTGACTGTTTTTTTTTAATGGGTCAAAAGTTTTTTTAAAATTTAATTTTTTATTTAAGTAATTTTTTTTGACAAAGTTTTTTTGCACTTATGTAAATCTCTAACTTAGACTTGTTAGATTTTTGGGTTTTTAATCGGATTTTTCTAACTTGTTATTTATCGGTCAAGCCTAAATTTCCTGCAAGATTTTAATAACCCCTGCAAATGTTAATAACCCCTGTAAATTGTTTTAAAAACCCTTTCAACATTGTTAATAAAACCCCCGCAAAATTTTAATAACCCCCGCAATATTGCTAATAACCCCTCAACATTTTTAATAACACCCGCAACTTGTTAAAACCCCTGCAACATTGTTAAAAACCCTGCAACATTGTTAATAACCCCGCAAAATTGTAAACCCCGCAACATTGTTTTAAACCACGCAACATTGCTAAACCCCTGCAACATGTTAAAACCCCTGCAACATTGTTTAAAAACCCCCGAAATTGTTTAAAAACCTTTCAACATTTTTAAAACCCCCGCAACATTGTTAACCCCTGCAACATTGTTAATAACCCCTCAATATTGCTAAAACCCCCCAACTTGTTAAACCCCTGCAAAATTGTTAATAACCCCGCAATATTTTTAAAACCCCTGCAAATTTTAATTTAAACCCCTTTCAACATTGTTTAAAAACCCCTGCACTTTTAACCCCGCAAAAATTTAATAACCCCTGCAAATTTTTTAATAACCCCTGCACCCTTGTTTAAAAACCCGTTCACCATTATTTTAACCCGCAACATTGTTAAAAACCGTTGCAAAAATTTTTAAAAACCGTTCACGATTGAAAACCCTTGCAAATTTTTAATAACCCTTGCACCTTTTTAACCCCTGCAACTTTTTGAAAACCCTTGCCATTTTTAAAACCCCCCACCATCGTTGATAACCCCAACTTGTTAAAACCCTTTTGCAACATTGAAAAAACCCTTGCAAAAAAAAAATTTTTGATAAAACTCCCCCCCAAAATTGTTTAACCCTGCAACATGTTAATAACCCTCAACACTGTTTAAAAACCCCCCGCAACATTTTTAATAACCCTGAAAAAATTGTTAATAACACTTGCAACTTGTTGAAACCCTTTCAACATGTTACCCCCGAACATTGTTAAAACCCCTCAACATTGTTAATAACCCTTTCAACATTTTTAATACCTCCTGCAAAAATTTTTTAATAACCCCCGCAACACGTTAAAACCCCTGCCACATTTCTAATAACCCTTGCAACATTTCTAATAACCCTTGCAACATTGTTAAAAAGCCCTTTCAACTTGTTAAAAGCCCCTGCAACATTGTTAATAACATTTCAACATTGTTGATAACCCTGCCATTGTTTAAAAAACCCCTTTCAACATTGTTTAAAAAACCCCCCGTAAACCCCCTTGTTATTTTAACCCCTGCAACATTGTTAATAAAACCCTTTCAACATTGTTAATAACCCCCTTAAAATTTATTAACCCCCCCAAAACCCTTTTTAATAACCCCTTTCAACATTTTAAAAACCCTTTTCAAAATTTTTGATAACCCCCGCAACAGTTTAAAACCCCTGCAGCATTGTTAATAACCCCTTAACATTTTAATAACCCCGCAAAATTTTTTGATAACCCCCGCAACATTGTTTTAACCCCTGCAACATTGTTAAAAAACCCTTGCAACATTGTTAACAACCCTTGCAGCATTGTTAATAACCCCTGCAACTTTTTTAAAACCCCCCGCAAAAATTGTTTTAAAACCCTAAACTCTGGGGAGAACCGTCTTCTCAGAAGCATTAAGATAAGGTTTTCTTCGGAACTTTAACCTTGGGGGGTTAGTACCCAGGGAAAACCAATAAAATCTGCTTTTCGTGACTATCTAACTTTTTTCCATTGTGGCCTCAAACTTGTCCCCCCGGATCGACCCACACCGTCGACAACACCCCGGTACCTATTTGCTGCTAGGTGAACATGCAACAGGTGTAAGGGAAAAAAAGTAGAAAGTTCCACCCCCCCGGGAATCAAAACCCAACCCTCCGTTGTAAGGGGAGTTAAGCCACAGGCCCCGTTGTTTCTGGGTTGCCGCACGCAAACCTCCCCCCAGAAACCATTATTTGTTTTAATGGGAGGAGGGGGGGTGTCCTTTTGGGCCAAGGAACAAATAAACGTTTATCTTGCTACTTTTACTTATAAAGGGAAAATGGACAGGGTTGGGGCACCTTCCACAACTGGGTTCTTTCAATTTAACCCCGCCAAAAGCAAAAAAAAAAAAACTGAAGATCGGGGGAAAGGGCAAAAAAACCCAGAAGGGTTAAGGCACGCCCAAAAACTGCAAACCTCGCTCAAAGGGGAAAGATCTTGGGGTGAGTAAACACCGAGATTCTTGGAGGGACAAATCAACCAGAAAACTCTGCACAATGGGCGCCTGGCAAACCTGAGAAAGCGTTTTCCCATACCCTTTGTAAGGAATCGTTCAAGACACTTTACACCGTGTACGCAGGCCCATACTGGGGTAGCAGCACCTGTTTGGAACCCCCACTTGATCAACATGTGAACCCCTAACCTTGCAAAAAGGTTTGTTCCAAGTTAAGAGGAATGTCCTACGAAGAAAGGTTAAGGGGAAAACACCCCGACGACGGGAGGACAGGAGGGTTAGGGATACATTAAAGACATACAAAATATTTGGGAAAAGACAAGGTGGCAGAACGGGTGTTCCCGAGAGGGGCTAAAACAAGGGGGCCCCAATGGAAGTTAAAACCCAATATCAAAGGGATGTTAGGAAAAGTTTTTCTACAGTCATAGAGTAGTCGGGAAGGGAATAGTTTAGCAGAGTGAAGCGGGAACCATACATAGCTTCAAGATGAGGAGAAAAGCTCATGGAGCAGGGAGAAAGGGGTTTAGTAGCACTCATGAAAGGGGGGGCCGGACTGGCACGCCCCCGCAATCACAATTAGCGAGTACAATTGGGTGACACACTCGTCTGAGTTTCTTGTTTTTCTAATAGTTCTTGTTCTTACTACTTTTCATACCATGGAGAAGGGGGAAAAACCCCTTTTTCCTTTCTGTAAGCCATGGGCCCTTAAAAGCAAAAAAAAAGCCGGACAATGGGATAATCCTTTTTATGTACCTATAAAAAAATAAGAACATAAAAAGTGGGATTTTAAGTCTGGAGTTTTAAAAAAAAAGGTTGGGAAAATTATGAAGAAAGGGATTTGGGTTAAGGGAAACAAGGAAAGGGGGGTAAGTTTCAGGGGGAAAAAAAAAAGGGGTTAGAAAATTTTTAAAAAGAAAAGGGAAGGGGTAGAAAAAGGAAGGATTTTGGAGCAAAGGGGAATTAAAATTATAAATTTTGGGGGAAAAAATTTCAGAAAAGGAATTAAAATTTTGTGAGGGAGAAAGGGGGTAAGGGAAAAAAAAGGGAAAAGGGAAAATGGGGGAAATTTTAAACCTGTAAGAAGGGGGGGGTTTAAGTAAAGGGGAAAAATTTTGAAAGAAGAAAAGGGGGTCCAAAAAATGAAAAGGGGATTTAATTATATGTGAAAAAGTTTGGTTTTTAAGTTACTTTTTTTAAAAAAGGGAACAAATAAAAAAAATTTGTTTTAGAAAGGGGTTTAAAAGGTGTGGAAATTTTGATACTTTTTTAAAAAGGGAATAATCTTTTTTTGTTTTTCTCAAGGGGCCAAAACCACCCTTAACCCCGCTTCCTCCATAATTTTAAACCATCCTTATCCCATTTTTCCCCCTTTAATCCGCCATTAAGTCACAACACACATTGCCCTCAACATACAACTCCATTTCCTTCACATTCTGCTCTTGCAACACACTACCCATCTTCACACCCTCGTAAGAGCTTTGGTAAAACATACCTTGTACCCCTTTTCCTTTGTTTCCCAAAGGGAAAAGTTCTTTGTCTCCACAGACTCCTCATGTACGATCACCTTTTTCCCCTCTCAATTCTATATTCACCTCATTTAAAGCCCATCCGCGACACTCCTTTTCCCAAAATATCGAATACATTCACCTCCTCCAAATTCTCTCCCTACAATTTATATCCAATCTCCGTTACCTAATTTTTTTATCCTCATCAACTTACCACTATAAAAACCCCCTTTTTTTTTTCCTTTTTTAAATTTTTTTTTCTTTCATATCCCACCAAATTTCCCCCCAACCACTCAATTTCTCTTCAGAATCTCCCAAAACACATGTCATTAGCAAAAGCACTGGGCAACTCCCTCTTGTTTAATTTTTCATCTTTTAAATTTTCACCTTTTGCCAAACCTTTCTTTTAATTTTCTTTCAACTCCCTCTAAATATATTAGCAAACCCTGGTGAAAAACACATCCTATCTAAGGCCTACTTTTACGGGAAAAAATCTGCTCTCTCCAAAAACCTGGAGGTTATTCCCGGGGTCAACGCCCCCGCGGCCCTTGACCAGGGTTCCCCAAGATCAGGGGCCGATCAACTAGGGTTTACTCCTGGCCGCACGCATCCAAAGAAAGAGCCAAAGCCCGGCTGATCCGGCACGACTTTTGTACTGTCCGCTCCTCTTGAAGGCAGCCCGGGGGTTATTGGGAATTCCCCTAATGCTTTTATGGGAGGCGTTGAACAGTTTTTGGGCCCCCCACACTTGGGGGTTTTTTCCCCTTTTGTACCAAAAAAAGCCCTACTTTTTATTGGGGGCATTTTGCATCCCTGCCCATCTTTTACTTTCATAGGGGGGTGATTTCTGTTGAATTTGGGACCCTTCTTTCCCAAAATTTCCCCAAAGGGAAATTTTATATATCTCCCCCCTCTTCCAACGATAAATCAAGTGCTTCCAAACATTTTCCCCTAGTTTAAGTGCTTGACAAAACTTATACCGCAGTAAAGGATCTCTGTACACCTCTAATCTGTGATTTCACCTGTTTGAAAGGGAAAGTTAATTACACAGTTTCCGCCTAGAGAAACAAGTGATTTGAAAAGGATCATCATTGGCTGGCATTCCTTTTTAAAGTTCTCATGACCATCCATCATTCTTTGCACGTGCATCGTGGGACTGTTGTGGCCTTTAAAATGAGATCCTCAACATTACTACCCCAGGTCCCTACATTTTTTTTTCCGCCTATTTATGGCCGGAGTCGTATATATCTGTTCTAGTTATTTTCTCCTCCATTTTCCCAAAGGGTAGTTTTGGGAATTTTTTTCCCCATTGAACACATATTGTTTACCGTTTTCCCACTGGGAAAAATTTTTTATTCTTTTTGGAGGTTTAACCCCCGGCCTCCAGAACACCCATGCGATCCTAGTATCATCCGCAAAAGGGTGAACGGTGCTTGGTGATATCCTGCTATGTCTGATATGAGATGAAAAAAATGGGGGGGGATACTTGCCTTTTGGAACAGAGCTCTTACTATGCACCTCCGATTTAAAATCTGTTGACCACTACTCTTGGTTCGATTTGTTAGAATTGAAATTTATCCCCCACTTTCCCAGTTATTCCTTTTCACGATTTTATGGGCAATTCGCCAGATCGCATTTGCCCAAAGCTTTTGCAAAGTCGGATATTACATCTGCTTTTTATTTTCTTCCCGTGCATCCAAGGGCCCGTCATAGTGACCAGTATTGGAAGGCAAGCGACCTCCCGAACCCATGTTTCCCCCGGGTTGGAGATTTTGGGGAAACCAGGGGATTTTTAATCCTGCTTTTTTGCATTTTTTTAAAAGTTTTTTATGTTGTGGGGGGGTTAGAGCAAAATTGGTTATAGTTTTTAAATTTAATGCTTTGCCCCACCTTTAGGGAAAGGGGGGTTATATCGTTGTTTTAAGTGGACTTTTAATTTTTTCCCCTATGCCCAAGTTTCCTCCCCTTTGTGTACTTAGGGCCGCGGAGAGGGGTTTTTCCCCGTTTTAAATTAAAAAACCAGATTTCCCAACGGTCTGACCCCGGGGGAGTGCTTAGGCATGTTGTCAATGGTTTTTTCAAAATCAAAGGGGGAGTGTTCGGGAATGTGGGAAACCGGGCATAAAATTTATGGAGTTTTGGGGTCATTCATGAAGAAATCTTTTGGGGTCGTCGTCCTCAGACGATTAGTGGTTCAAAAACAAAAAGTCTTTTGGGGAAATTTAAATTTTTTCACTTTTTTCCTTGTTGTATTGTGTAAGCCCCTTTTCCTGATTTTGGGGCCCCGAAAAGATGTGGTTTTTCCCCAGGGTTTTTGGATTAAAAAGGAAATATTTTTTTTTTCCCTTTAAATTTACAAATAGTTTAAGCTCCCCCTCCCTTCCGGGTTTCCCTGTAAGAGTCTTTTAAAATTAAGTTCGTTAGTTTCCATTTCTGGTCAGCGCCCCTTTGTGTACCAGATTTTAGCACTCCTGAGGGAGCTCAGTGACCTTCTCATTTCTGTAGGGGGAAAGGTTTTTTCTTCTCCAGTTTACTCCTGCTCTTTTCTTTCTTGGGGGGAATAGGCTAACATGTTTGGGTTTGCGGGAAGTTGATCCTTTCAAGGAACTGGTTTGGACCCATGTATTTAAGACATTTTCCCCAAACCCATGTTTCGTTTAGGGAAGGGTTTTCCCTGGTCCAGTTGATGTTTTGTTTTTAAAGTTGATTTTGTAAAAAGGACACCTTCACTGGTACATGCTTTTGTGATCAGGCCCCCTATGCATGTACGTTGGACTTCAAATTGGGTTGTGATCGGAATTGGGTTGTTTTTGTATTTTATGTCTCTTATCGGTTTCCTCTTTTATTTGTAAAGAAAAGGTTTAAAGTGTTTTTTTTCTAGTCTTGTTGGCTCCACTTTTGGGGCCTTAAGGTGTTTTTTTCGCAGGACTTAGAGCTCATGTGTGTGTGACCTTTATCTGCATACCCCCGGGGGATTGTTTAGCTTAACATTTTGCTACATTCTTCCTTTTTGTATGCCTTTAGGTTAAAAATCCCCAAAGCAGTAAGTGTTTGGGGTTGGAGTTGGGGGTTTTTCCCAAACATAATAAATTTTTCAGTAGCTGTTCTTAAAAGTTTGTGGGTTGCATCGGGGCTTGTATACAACCACAAGGGAACTGGTTTTGGTTCTCGATTTTATTTTGAATTTCAGTACCTATTTGTGGTGTTCGAAACACCGTGCAGATAAGGGATTTCTTTGAATACAGGCCAACCCCCCCCTTGTTGGGTTTTTTTGTGCATTTTAAAAAGGTTGAAACCACTTTTTAAATATTTCCCCTGTAAAAGTGATTTTTGGTGAGTTTTGTGAAGGCTGCAAACATTGCATTAGACCCCTTTAGAAGCCCACGGTTTAAAGGTTTTTTGGGTTGTTGGTGGATGGCTTAAGGCCCTTTTATATTAGCAAATATAAACCGAGGTTGTATTCTGGGTTTTTTGGGGGGGTTTTTGGGTTTTTGGGCATCAGTAGTTGAAATTTTGGAGGGCCCTGGGTGGCCACGGCTGGGGGGCCCCCCAGTAAAACAAGGCCCCAAGGTGGTGGCTATTTTTTTTTTTTCCCTTCCCATTTTTTTTTTCCCGTTTCCGGGCCACTAAAAAATAAACCGGGATTTTGGGGGTTTTTGTCGAAAGCTACAAATTGTTTGTTTTGGGGGGGTCTGTCCCTCCTGGCCCCTTTTTGGGGAGGGGTTTTGCAGGGCAGTCGATGTTGAAACCCTGCTTTGGAGGCCCGAGGATTGGCAATTTTTGGTGAAAAAAAAGAAACGGGAAAAAAGAACGACACACCCCTTTAGACAGGGGGGGTCGCTAAATTTTTTGGGGATGTAAAAGTTCCCATGTCCATTTTTCCCGTTATTAAAAGCTTAAGATGCCCCAACCCCAATAATATTTGAAAAATTTCACCTTTGGGTTGACAATTGTTGGGGGGGTGTTGTCAATTTCTGCGGTTTGGGCTGCATTTAAAACCCCAGCCAAGGGCCACCCACCTGGTTTCCATCAAACTTTCCCCAGTAGAGGAAAAAGGGAGGGGGACCCTCTCAACATCTGTACTGGGGGCCACGGTCTTTTTGCAATAAATGGTTGTATATTTACGGTTTAGGGGTTTTGTTTTTTACTGTTTTTGTGGGGGGTTTGGGGTTGTGCCCCTTGGGAAATTTCTGGGGGGCTGGGGGGGTAAAGGGGCGGGGGGCTGAGCCGGGGCCCCAAACGGCTGGGCCTGGGCCGCCCCAAGCACTGTGGGAAATTAGTGATATGACTGGGGGAGTGGGCCGGGCACCACCCACTGTGGGTATTAGGCTATGACGGGGGGTGCCCGGGGCCACCCCACCAGCCTGGGGTTTTGGGTTTTGCTCCGGGGCCCCCCCTGGGGGATGGGTTTTTTCTGTTTTAGCACCATGTGGGTGTTTTAGATAGTTTGAAATCTGTTGTGGTAGGAATTCTGCATTTTTTGATACACTTCTTTTGTCCCATGTTTTATTTTTTTTTTGGGTAGCTTTTCCAAGAGGTCCCCCCTTGTTTTTTTGATTATTTTTATTTTTATTCTCCCCTTAGACCTTTCTGATCCCTTTCCCCAAAAATTTTTAACATTTTAATTTGGGCAAAACCCAGAAGCACCTTGCTAGTTTGAGGTCATTTTTTGGGGGTTGTTTTTTGTGAGTACAAGGATTGGTTTTGGGAAAGACTTTGGTTGCATGTGATTCGGGGGGATTTTTTCCAAGGGTTTTTTTTTAAAATGCCCCACAGATATGCTGTGCTGAATCCTTCTGTACCCTTAACTCTGTATGCCACGGAAAGAAAGCTGATTTCCCTTTACCTTTCTCTTGTGGTGCCGTAATATTGCAAAAAGTTTTTATACCCCCCAAGTTTCCCTTATGTGGGTGGGGGGTGTGGGGGGGTTTTGGGTTGGGTGTGGGGGGGTTTGGGGTGGTGGGGTTTTGGGTGGGTGGTGGGGTAGGGTGGGTGGGGGTTTTTGGGTGGGTGGTGTTGTAGGGTGGGGGGTGGGTGTAGGGGGGGGTGGGTGGGGTGTATGGGGGGGGGTGTAGGGTGGGTGGGGGCCCGGGCGGGGGACCTTTACCCACACTCCCACATTTCACTATTTTTTTATTATTATTATTTTTTTATTATATTATTATTTTTTAAATTTCCCTTTTAGGTAGTGCGTACACTTTTATCTCAAGGATATACACTGTATTTTTTAAAAAAAATACATTTTCACTGCGCTATATGGGATCATTGTTTTTTTATTTAAAACCGAAATGGGGTACCCCAAATTTTCCCCCTCTTCAAAGGAAAAAGATTATTTCCGGTTTGTAGAGGAAAAACGGTTGTTTTGCTAAATTTTTGTATGCGTGATTCCCTGCACCTCATGCTACCCCCAATGTTTCACCCTTTATGACTATAGTAATTACTTATCCGTTTTTTAACATTCATGGACCGGGGGCCCTTTTGTTCGCTAGTCCCGGGTTTGTAAGTTTTTCCCCTTTCTACACAAATTATTGTAGCTAAAACGGGGGGGATAATTAAGTTTACTCACTATCCTTGAAAAAATTTCACGTTTTCCCAGAAAACCTACCTCCATTTTTTTGCAACATCTCCCACATTTTCCCCCTATCATACGCCCTTTTTTCCCAAACCAAAAAATGCCAGAAATTCCTCAAGGTTGTGTCCCTTTAGGACGTATTGCTATCAATTAGTAAAGTATGGGCTTGATATTGCAAGCGAAAGGCCTCTTATCCTTAATGATTTGCTTTTAGGAGTAGGGTTTCTTTTGGTTACTGTATCAAAAGCTTTTTAAGGGCGTAAATGAGTCCCAAACGGGTATTATTTTTTTCCCCGTAAATGTGTAAAATAGGGTTTTGCAATTTTTTTTAGGGGTCATTTGTGTTTTTGTTTTTCTGAAACCAAATTTTTAGGGGTTGGGGGGTGCTTTAAAGTTTTTGGAAGGTGTTAAATTTCCAAATTTTTTGTATGAGCTCGGGAGATTTTTGGGGGGGGCCCAAAGGGAATTTTTTTGGCCCATAAAAGTTTTTATTTGTCGGGTTCCCCCATTTTGTATTGGGGTTATCCTTTTAATTTTAGTGTGCGGGAAAAAATATTGGTTTCTAATTTATTTGTTGAGTAAGCGGGGGTGAGAAAAGATTTGGGGCCCGTTTGTACAGTTTTGTGGTCTTGGGTTAAATTTTTTAGTTTTTCCTAGAGAGTTAAAAAATGGTAAACCCCCAGTGGGCTTGTGGTGCAAAATAGAGAGGTGTTTGGGGAAACTTCCATCTAATCAATAGCCGGGCTTTGGAAATTGGGAAATTTTTTTTGGGGAAGATTTTATCCTATGGTTGAGAAATATTTATTTTGTTGGGTTTTTTTCAAATAGGCGAAGGTTTTTGGGTTTGTTTGGTTTAGTACAATATTAATAGTTCTGTTTGGGTTTTGGTGCCCCGGTTTGAGAGGTGTCTTCCAGCAGGAATGCACAAAGAACAACGAGGCTTTACAATGATTTTGGGGTGTGTAGATCAAGTGTTTTAAATTTAAAGTATATATGAAAAAGTTTTTAGATAAAATAGGGAAGTTTTTCATTTTTGGGATTTAGAAAAGGCATTTTGATAGAGTGTGGGGGAACAAATTTGGGAAGGCGTATTTAAGTGTATAGAAATTGGTAAAATAAACAAAAAAGGGGACAATACCGTGATGGAAAAGTTTCACAAATAAAACCCCCACATAAAAAGAGAAGCTTACGACGACGGTTTTGGTCCGATTGGGAAAAATTGCAAAGTCCCCCCACTAGAAGGGAGAGAGGGGGCTTTTATGGCAGGAAAAAAGGGGGGTTGGGTTTGTAGTAAAATGGTAGGGAAAAGAGTTGTATATAAAAACCGACAAGGGTGAATTTAAGGCCAAATGACAACACCCGGGGATCCCCATCTGGGCGTTTCCCCCCTCCAGCCAGCCTGGATGGCGAAACGTAAAAAACAAAAACCCGACGCCCCCAAAAGGTCTTAATTTTCAGTTTGTAGTGTAGTAGAAGAAGAAGAGGTAATAGTGTGGTAGTGGGGGAGAAAATTGGGGAAAAAAAGAAGGGGGGCCCGTCAAAAACAAAGGAAGGGGACCCCGCAAGAGAAGCTAGATGCCCCCAGAGGGAGAGCAAGCGCCCGAGGTGCGGGTTGGAAAAGGGAAATGGTTTGGGGAAAAAAAATTGGGGAAAAAGGAAAAAGGAAAAAACGAGGGGCATGGAGAGAAAGGGCAAACCCCGAGGGGGCAAAGGAAAGAGGAAAGGGGAAAAGGCAAAAAAGAAGAAACCCCGAAAAAAAAAAAATTAAAAAAAAAGGGGGGGTTCAGGGGTTTAAATCCGGGGGTTCTCCTTTTTTGGGGGGGTTATTTGTGAAAAAGGGGGAAGTTACAAAATTCCCGAGAGTTTTTTGAGGATAGTGAGGCTCCGGTTAGGGTGTTTTATAAAGAGAGGGGGACTTTCTTCCCGGTAAAAGTAGGTCTTAGACAGGGATTGTTATGCCACCATGGTTGTTTAATATATTTATGATGGGGCTGTAAAAGAAGAAAATGCTGGGGTGTTCGGGGAGGGGGGGGATTAAATTATGGGGAATTAATTAAAAAAGGGGAAGTGAACAGTTACTTTTTGCTGATGATTACGTGCTTTTTGGGAGATTCTAGAGAAAAATTGAAAAGGTTAGCGGACGAATTTGGGAGGTGTGTAAAAGAAAGTTGGGTGAACATGTTAAAAAAGGGTGTGAGGGTACCCAAATGTTTTTAGACAAAAAAAAATTGGATATCAATTGGAGAGGGTAGGAAGAAGTGATGTTTTAAAATATTTGGGAGTTGATTTGTCAGCAGATGGGTTTTTAAGGATGGGGTTTAACCATAGAATGATGAAAAAAAAAAAAGGGAGTGGTGCTTGAGGTACACTGGAGGCAAAAAACTTACCCAGGGAGGCAGAGAAGGAATGTATAGAGTTGGGGTAAAAGACCTTTATCGTGTAAAGCATGAGTTGAAAATTTTCGCAAGGAGGAAGTGGAGGTAGTGGAGATGTCCTGTCTAAGGGCAATGTGTGGGAAAATTTTATGCAGAAATTCGTAGTGGGGGAATTAGGAGGTGTGACTTTAAAAAAGTATTAGTCAGAGGGCTGAAGAGGGGCGTTGAGGTGTAGTTATTTGGGGAAGGATGGAAAAAGTAGAATGACATGGGAGTGAAAAAATCTGTAAAAGGGAAGGTGGGGTAAGGGTCGCCCTAGGAAAGGTTGGAGGGAGGGGATAAAAGAAGGTTTGGGGCGAGGGGTTGGACTTCATTGTGGTGAGCGTGTTAAGTAGGGTAAATGGAGAACAATGGTTTTGGGACCTGACGAGTGTTGGAGTGTGACAAGGAAATTTTATGAGAGATTCGGGAAACCGGTTAGCCGGCTTGGCCCCAGAGCACTTAAAGAGTGGTATAAACTATACCTGCCTCAAAAGGGAGGGGCAGGATATTGGCTGTTTGGAGTGACATCTAAACTGTCGTATCTGAGCTCCCTGCAAAAACAGTTTTTATGTATATGATGGTGAAACTGTTGAATGATGAAAAAAGTTTTTTTTTTTGGGTTTTTCTTTCTTTGGGTCCCCCGCCTGGGTTGGGGAACGGCCGACGTGTTGAAAAAAAAATGCATTTTAAAGAATAAACAGTAAGCTTTTTTTAAATTTTTTAAAATTCCTGCTTATTCCAAAAAATATTTAAAAATTTTGGTTTTTGAAAAAAAGCTTTTCAAAGTTAATTTTAAACATTTATGCGTTTTTTTAAATCATTATGTTTTTTAAAAATAATTATGTTTTTTAAAAGGGGATTTGAAAAGGTTTTAAAATTTTTTACAAACACACCGTTATCATTCTGGCCCTCCCCGAATTTTGTTTAAAGCAAATTTTTATTTTCCTTAGTGGTGAAAGGGGGAAATAGAGATGAGCTTACAAGTGGAATAGTCTGGGGCAGGGGTGGGAAAACCCTCAGCACGCGTGCCAAACCTCGCCCCCCAAAGGGTCTTTCCGGCACGTAACCCCTAGTCTCATCTCAAAAAAAAAAAAAACAAAAAAAAAGTTCGACATTTATCATGTATTTCCCTTCCAAAAAAAATGGGGAAAAAGTCCCCATATTTTCCAGAGATTTTTGTATCAAAAGTAGGGGCCCACTTTGGCACACACCTTGAAAAGGTTGCCCACCCCGGGCTAGGGCCCCCTTCATCTAAAACCGGATGTGTAAATGGTTCTGAAGACACATTGTAGATTTGGGAACCATGTGTTAAAACAGGAGGTAGACTAATCTAACAAATTCAGTGAAGGGGGACTGACTTTCCCTTGAGATTCTTTAGTGAGTTTTTTTGATGGGAAACTCTAATGCTGAACCTTTAATTTAAAAACACTAATAAATATATTTATAAAGCATTCCACTTACAGCTGCGGGGTTCACCTCGGGGGGGTATTGTGCTAAATCCTTAGCTTCCGAGATGATGGGCTTGGGCTGCCCAAAACTAAAGGTGGGGGAAATTTCCCCCCGCGCTGGTGAGTATTCACTTTATGGGAAGTGACTTAACGTGTGCTAAAATTTTTTTGCTTTTAATGCGTACATTACAATAAACCTGGTGGTAAAGTCCCCCTTCAACACGGGGGGCCCGGGGTTTGATTCCCGGCGGGGGGGAAACATTTCGACACGTTTCCTTACACCTGTTGTCCCGTTACCTAGCACAAAAAGGGGCCTGGGTGTTGTCGACTGGGGTGGGTCGCATCTGGGGGAAAGATTTAAGGACCCCCAAAGGAAATAAGTTGGACATCCTCTGACGCACTGATTTTTTGGGTTTTTCCTGGGTGGCTAACCCCCGGGGTTAAAAATCCCAAAAGAAATTTATCTTATCTTATCTTAAAGGAGTAGTGTAAAATTTTTATAAAAGAATTATTGTGGCAATAAATTCGTTTTTTTATGGAATTTTTCTACCCCGATTGTATTAATAATTTATATAGTGGTTAATTTCTGGCCTTTTGAAGGTGGGGTTCTACAGTCAGCGGTGCGCAGGTATTGGGGCATCGCAACGCTACGATAGCTGCTGCTGGAGCAGCGGAGGTGTTGTTTTTAATAAAAACATCGTAAGTAATTTAAAAAAAAGACGATGATAAAAAGGATCCAGACATTGATGAAAGTAACAAATTGGGAGGATTGATCAGTGATCTAAAACTTGGTAATGATAAAAAAATACAAAAAAAAGGGGCAGTAACCCGAGGGAAAAAAATTATGTGTAAAAAGGAAATATTTGTGAAATTTATTTAAAAATAATTTAAAGTAGATAAAATAATTTTTTTTTTTTGCTGAAGATTTTTTTAATGTCAAAAAAAAAAGAAAAAAAAATCCCAAAAAATGTTTTGTTATGCATTATTGATTTTCCAAAAGATGTCAGAGATTAGGGTTCTGCTAACGAATAGGGCGGCAGTTATATCCATTCTGAATCCTGGTTGGATGTCACGGGGACTGACGACGAGGTCAAAATAGAAGGTTAATTATAAACGCTTTAGGAATAGATATGTCGGTGGGTACGTGCCTATTTAAGAAATGACATCTAAGAAAAGATAAACCAACCTATGGGGGGCAGTTACCGTCACCCCCCATAACACCCAGATCATTTTTAGAGGATTTTTCTAGTTTTGTCAGAAACGAAAGAAATTTGAGACAGTGTTTTTTGGGAGACTGGCTTGGCTCTACTTTTGGATTCGTGCACCAGCTAACCCCCGGGTTGATCAGGTCATCCCCCAGGGGGCCCCTGGTCACAGACCGGGCCGCGGGGGCGTTGACCCCCGGAACTCTCTCCGGTAAAACAAATTGGGGATTATATAGTTTCACCGCAGTTAATGACCAACGGGGATCATAGTTTTCAGCCCCCCACAGGCATAGGAAGGCCTCACAGGACAATAAAATGAGGTAAACTAGAAACACAGTAAAGAAACACGGGTAAATAGGCTCACAATTGTGACGACAGAGATAAAAGTTCACGGACGAAACGATGCCTGGGAAAATTCAAAAAAAATGTTCATACCTCCTTGAAAATATTGCACCAGTTAAAGAGGTTGGTTTAAACAAAAGAATGAACCCTGGATGAATACTGAATATTAATAATTGAAATTCAGAGCCCCGCTGCAAAAAAGATTTAAACCCAAACAGACAGGATATTGCAGCCAAAAATAAATTCCAAGGGTGAGGAACAGAGACAGAGATTATAAAAGGAGAAAAGGGCAAACCCTATTCCCAAAAAATTTGAAGAGTATAAGCATAACCCCAGAAAGCTCTGGCAAAAAACTAAAACATTGGGGTATACCCTAACCAGCAGCAGATCTAACAAAGGGTTAAAATTGAAAACGGGTATGCCACGAGACAACTAAAGGGGCTATTGTTTTAATTCATCCTACATTTCTTCGCAGTAACTTTAGTAAGTAAACTGCCAGTTGCATTAAATCCTTTTACACAGAACCTGATAAATTTTAAAAAACAATTCATTAATAAGGGCCACCCAAAACATTTTCCCATTAGTAGGTTTATTTAGACTTCGTAAGTAAAGAACTAAGAAAAATTAAACCCAGTTAAAGCACCGGCCCGAAAACATCCCGTAAGTTCCAAAAGATGACACCTCTGAATTACCAATTCTCATTACGCACATAATAAATTTGCCCATACACAAAAAAAGCCCGGAAGGATGCAAAAGCCAGAGTTACCCCTATCCAAAAAAAAAGTGGGCTCTGCAACAATATGGGCCTTTAGACACTCAGTGTGATGTCCAAAATTCTAGAAAAAGGGGTGTACTTTTAAGTAGTTAAGTATTTAATGAGAAAAACATTCTCCAGAGTTCCCCAGTCAAGTTTTGGGAATCTCATTCAAAACCGCCCTTCCTTCTTTAAATTTGTGGACGCCTGGGAACTGAAAGTGGCTAGGGAATTTCCATAGAACTAGTAACTTAAACTTGCAAAATCTTCGATACAGTCAACCCAATAATTAGTAAAAATTACAACTATCGGCAAGGTTCTGTAAATGGTTTACTCCTACCTGGCAACAGGAAAAATTGTCAAGATCAGCAAAACAGAATTAGAACTCATCCGATAACATGTGGGGTTTTCTCAAGGGCGTATCCTGGGGCCCTTTGCCACTTGTTCTACGTGAAGACATCCCAGTGTCAAATTCAGGTTTCTGCTGTGCGATAGAAGGCTGTTTGTATCAGTAAAAGACCCCCAACACATTGCTAAAGACTGCCCCTTGGGTTTGGAACAACAAACTACCTATACCCATACCTTTTTTGGTCGTTTCAGACTCCCTTATGCTTTTCAGGGGTATACGAAAAATTTTTAAAAAAACCCACCCCTACCTTCGTATCCAATTTGGTTAGCTGTATCTCTACAAACAAAACAATTGTTTTTTTTTTGGGTCCCTGGTCATGTTTAAAATACCGGGCAAGAACAGGGAGACGCTGCTGCACGGTCAGCAGTAAAATACCTCCCATGTTTATAGAGGTGTTTCCCTTTACAGATTATTTTTTTTGTAATTGCTACCCACCTTTGCACCCCTTGGCAACAAAGTTGGTCGACTACACATAGCAAATTGCATTCTATTTTAAAACACCCCTTTCCCGTCTTGCATCGGAAAAACTCGTCGTACTCACGGGTATCCATAAGAGGCGCCCTGTTCCAGTCTGTGAGAACCCAACTGCCCCGGGAAGGGGGGCAAGCTTCGACCTGGCAAACAAGTCATGGTTTGTGGCCCCCCTGAAAATGAGTACCTTGCCCCCTTGGGGTCGCAAGGGGACTGCTGGGGGCCTGTGGTGGCATTCTCTCTGTAACAGTTCATTTAATTTGGGCCCAAACGTCACATCCTGGCAACTCAGTGCCATGGGTTTGGGAACCCCACAGCAAAAGTTCCCCATGCAGTTTTTGTATAGGGTGCTTCAAAACACCGACAGTCTCCCATGTCGAGTGAAGGGCAGGGTTTGGGCAAAATCTTCTGTGAAAATACCGAAGGTAAACAAAAGCCTTAATTGTTGTTACTCCTGGGTGCCTAGGGATCCAATAAGATGGTGCATTTTTGTCGTTTTTTCAAAGACTCCACTTGTCAAAGTTGATACTCGTAGGTGGGGGGTAATTAATAAAAGCTTTCGGCCAGTGGGGCTTGGTGAGGGAATAGGGGGTATTGCACTTCCTGGAGGGAATTTTGTATTTCTTGCACCCCATATATTCTCTGAGTTCAGGGAGACCCCCCGGTTGGTTTAAAAACCTTTCTTTACGGATTTCCCGGGGAAAATTCCGGGGGCAACGCCCCCCCGGCCGGTCTGTGACCAGCCTTCTGGGGGTCAGTCTGATCAACCAGGTGTTTCTGCTGGGTGCACCCAAAAAACCAACCTACGGCCACCCCGGGGGGTCAGGAAACCCACTTTAGGTGCTTGTCCAGTGCCGCTTGAAGACTGCCAGGGGGCTTTTGGGAACTCCCTTATGTAGCGGGGGGCAGTTGAACATCTTTTGGGCCCCGACATTATTGTATGGGCTCTTAACGTGCTAGGACACCCCCGCTTTTTTTGGGGGGGGTTTGCCGTCTGCCAAGTCTTTTGTTTCGTAGTGAGTGATTTTCGGTGCAAGTTCGGACTATCCCCCTAGGGTTTTCCCGGGGTAATAATCATGTACTCTCCCTCCTGCGTTCGGGGGAAAACAGGGTTTAAACCTCAAGCCTCCCATAAATTTAGGGGTTTTATCTCCCTTAGTGCGCCGGAAGGTTTTCTGTACATTTTTAGGGCACAATTTCACCTGCCTTTAAAGGTGCTGTTGTGTGCAGCAAATTCCAGCCAGATGAACAAGTACCTGAAATGCCCTCTGGGGTTGGCCCCCCCCTATTTTTAAGGTCTCCTTATCCATCCTGTCATTTTTCTAGCAATGCGATTGTACAAAGTTATGGTCCCTTTAAGGTGAATCCTCCGACATACCTCCCAGGCTTTGACTTGGTGTTTTGCTCTATTTTGTGGCCAGAATTTGTTTTGTACCGATGAAGATTTTAATTTTCCCCGTGTTTTTCCATATCTGAATAATTGAAAAAATTTTCATCGTTGAACTTCATTCTTTTCTGCAGCCCACTAAAGTTCGGTTTAGTCCCCCTGGAGCTTTGCAGTGTCTGCAATGGAAAACACTGCATGAGATTTGGGTATCATCTTCAAAGGAAGACACGGTGCTGTGGTGAATCCTTTTCTATGTCGGATATGAGGATGAGGAACAAGTGGGAGCGAGTCTGGCCTTTTGCAAAGAGCTTTTTAAACCCTAGCTGCTCGGACTTTACTCTGTTACGACTACTCTTTGGGTTCTGTTTTGAGGAAATTATGTCCATCGACCGACTTTTTTTCCCTTTTTCCTTTAGCACGCATTTTTTGCCTATTACGCCATGGTCGACTTTTGAAGGCTTTTGCAGTCTGTATATATTTTCATCTGCGTTCTTTTTTTCTTTTAGGCACAGGGGCCTTTCGGTGATCCAAAGTAGAGACAAAAGCAGCGACCCGTTCTAAACCCATGTTCCCTGGGTTGTGTAACTAGGGGTTTTTAGATGGGGGGTGATCTTCTTCTTAGGACCCTTTCAAAGATTTTTTGATAGGGGTTTAGTGCTATCGTTTTGTATTCTTTGCTGTTGCTTTACTACCCCCTTTGTGGAGTGGGGCTATGTCTGTTGTTTTTAGTAACTGTGGGACGACCCCCGTGTCCATGCTCCCTCTCTGTAGGATGGAAAAGGCTCGTGATAGGGGCTTCTTGCAGTTCTTGATGAACACGGAGTTCCATGAGTCTGGCCCTGGGGCAGAGTGCATGGGCATGTCATTTATCGCCTGTTCGAAGTCATTTGGAGTCAGGATAACATCGGATAGGCTTGTGTTAACCAAATTCTGTGGCTCTCTCATAAAAAAATTATTTTGATCTGGTTAGCGGCTTGCTAAAAACTGAGTCATATTGGGACTTGAGTAGCTCACTCATTTCCTTGCTGTCATCTGTGTAGGACCCATGTTGTTTAAGTAGGGGCCCAATACTGGACGTTGTTCTCGACTTTGATTTGGCATAGGAGAAGAAATACTTTGGGTTTCTTTCGATTTCATTTATGGCTTTTAGTTCTTCCCGCGATTCCTGACTCCTATAAGATTCCTTTAGCTTAAGTTCGATGCTTGCTATTTCTCTGACCAGTGTCTCCCTACGCATTTCAGATATATTAACCTCTTTTAGCCGCTCTGTTATTCTTTTCCGTCGCCTGTAAAGGGAGCGCCTGTCTCTTTCTATTTTACATCTACTCCTCCTTTTTCTTAGAGGAATAAGCCTTGTGCATACATCGAGTGCCACCAAGTTAATCTGTTCTAGGCATAAGTTGGGGTCTGTGTTGCTTAGTATATCTTCCCAGCTTATATCGGTTAGGACTTGGTTTACTTGGTCCCACTTTATGTTTTTGTTATTGAAGTTGAATTTGGTGAATGCTCCCTCGTGACTAATCTCATTATGTCGGTCTGGGGCTCCGCGCATACATGACTGAACCTCAGTTATGTTGTGATCTGAGTATATTGTTTTTGATATGGTGACATTTCTTATCAGATCATCATTGTTAGTGAAGATGAGGTCTAGTGTATTCTCCAGTCTAGTAGGCTCTATTATTTGCTGGTTTAAATTGAATTTTGTGCAGAGATTTAAAAGCTCGTGTGAGTGTGAGTTTTCATCAGAGCTCCCTCCTGGTGTTATTACTGCAACAATATTATTTGCTATATTCCTCCATTTTAGGTGCCTTAAGTTGAAATCCCCCAGGAGCAAGATGTTGGGTGCAGGAGCTGGAAGATTTTCCAGACAGTGGTCAATTTTTAACAGCTGTTCCTGGAATTGCTGGGATGTTGCATCCGGAGGCTTGTAGACTACCACAATGACTAGGTTTTGGTTCTCGACTGATTCCCGTTCTTCAGGAAATCATAGTCAGGTTATAACTTTTCTCGTTGTACTCGTTTTACCCAATATTTCTTGGGTTCAAAGAACTCATCCTTTCCTTGTACTTGTAGGGTTCTGTAGACACGAGAGGTGACTGTCAAGAGTTTGTGTAGTTAGGAGTAAGTACTTAGACCCATCAATGAGTAATTCAGGCTTTACAGATGTGTTCAAGCAGACTGTATGTGCTGGCATGAGGTTTCTTTGGTGGTTGGTCGCCCTCAGGCAGTACCCCGACACCGTACTGACTAGCTGGGTTCACAATGGTGGCAGGACAGTGGCGGTCAGTAATTCCCGTCACTAGGGCACTTTCGACAGTGTCCCTTTGTGGTCACTTCCCTTACCCTTGGGAAGTGGCCCAAATATATGGCTGCTAGCTGTACTCAGGAGGGAGAGGTCCTTCACTGTTGTCATTCCCTGCACAAATTTGCCATAGTGGTCGCTGCCAATTAATAAGTCCATTGGTTCGACCTTATCAGACTTTAAATCAAGGTCGGCAAGTCCTACATTGGCTTCCTTTAATGCAGCAATTGTCTCCTGCAAACCTCTCATTTGCATACTAATGTGCACTAATGGTTTCTAACTGGCCACCAAGAGCAACTGCAATGCTGGCTAGATCATACGACAAAAGACCTCTGTGCTCCTTGATCAAGCAACGCAATCACTTCTGTGCCCAGAAGCTTATTCAGTAACGTAGTCAGAGCAGTCATTGCTAGTGCTGGGGTCGGAAAGGGTGGGGTGTCGCCCCCTCTCAGTTTGACAGTGCTCAGCTGTGACATCTGTGATCTGTTTCTTCTCGTTTTCTATGTGAATATAGAAGTGGAACAATTATAGTATTGTGATCGCCCCTACATTTCCAGTATGTTAAATCTCAGCGATCACAATTACCTCCTGGGTGATCGCACAGGTACTTGTGACAGAGTCTCAGCTCCTGGGGCATCCGTTTCCAGGCTGGTACTGTCGTACAGGATGGAGCCCAATGTTTACTGTAACATAAGGAACATTTGGGAATATGTATAGTAGAGACAGATCGAGTGCGCTTCCTCCAGGTGAATCTACATGTGGCGAATCGTAGATTCAAGTGTTCTAGAATCTTCTCTGACAGTTTACTCTGGACTAGGGGATTGGAAACCCAGTAACTCCCTTTCACGATTTCGTATGAGACCACAAGCCAGAGTCAGTTATCCAGATTCTGAATGCTTGCAACTCTGATAATAAGCAGTGCGAGGGAGATGTGAGAAAAAGATCCAATCCATATCACAGTAATTAATTTCTAGGACCTGGATAACATGTTGGTAATTGGTTCTGGTGATATCAGACCCTTTGATAAGGTCATAAGCTTCTTACTTCAGTTTAGCTCTCGAGTAATTGAATTTGGTCAGATCTCCATGGTCTGATCGACTGTCAACTAGAAACTCGCTAGCAACTCTTCAGATTCCTGCTCGTTACATGTGGGCAGTTGTATTTCTATGTTAAACAACCATGGTGACATTACACATCCCTCTCTAAGACTTACTTTTACCGGGAAGTAGTCTCCCTCACTTCTACACACCCTAACCTGAGCCTCACTATCCTCATAAAAACTCTTTGCAGCATTTAGTAACCTTTATCTAAATACTGTTCACATATATGTTTCAATGTAAACACTTGATCTACACATCCCCTACACAGACTGGAGAATACACTAGCACCTAAAGTCGGTTCCTGACCAGCCGGGCTGTGGCTCGTACGTTGGTTTGCGTGCAGCCAACAGTAACAGCCTGGTTGATCAGGCTCTGATCCACCAGGAGGTCTGGTCACAGACCGGGCCGCGGGGGCGTTGACCCCCGGAACTCTCTCCAGGTAAACTCCAGGTCCAGGTAAACATATTCTAAAGCCTCCTTGTTCATCTGCAGTCCTGCTCTCTGTTTTACCTCTAATTCTTTCAATAATAGCCCTAACATACACTTTACCTGTTATAAGCAGTAAGCCTATTCCTGTATAATTTTTACAATCTCTTTTGTCCCTCTTCCCTTTACATAAAGGGACCTTACCTTCTTTCATACATTTATTAAACAAAAGTACCAACCACTCCAACACTATATCTCCCCCTGCTTTTAACATTTCTGTCATGATCCCGTCAGTTCCAGCTGCTTTACCCCCTTTCATTTTACGTAATGCCTCACTCACCTCCCCCACACTTACATCCTGTTCTTCTTCACTCCTAAAGGATGTTCTAAAACGTTGTGTAGTTTTAAAAATAGGTTAGATAAATACATGAGTGGGTGTGGGTGGGTGTGAGTTGGACCTGACTAGCTTGTGCTGCTGGGTCTGGTGCAGTGCTGCATCCTTGAGTGGAGATGATCAGACTGGGTGGGTCATTGGGCTAATCCGGGGGGGATGGGTCATTGGTCTAATCCGGGGGGGGGGACATGGACCTGCTCCTTATGGGTCAGCAGGCCTGTTGCAGTGTTCCTTCTTTCTTATGTTCTTATGTTCTTATACCTCCCTGGCCAGTGCTTGAAATTACCGCCTACCTTTTTTCATCGACATTTAAAAGTTCCTCAAACTATTCTGCCATCTACCCAATACCTCCATCTCCCCATCTACTAACTCCCCAACTCTGTTTTTAAGTGACAAATCCAGTCATTCCCTAAGTTTTTCTTAACTTGTTTATCTCGCTCCAAAAAAATTTTTATTCTCAGCAAAATTTCTTAACAGTGCCTCTCCCACTCTATCATCTGCTCTCCTTTTGCACTCTCTCACCACTCTCTTCACCTTTCTTGTACTCTCCATATACTCTACTGACTCAAGAAATCGTAATGACACGATTGCAAACAAACTCTACTCTTCTTATAACACTTCTGCTGTGTAAATACCTCTCATAAGCTACCTTTTTCTCTTTTACACACCCTTTACTTCATCATTCCACCAATCACTCCTCTTTCCTCCTGCACCCACCCTCCTATAACCACAAACTTCTGCCCCACATTCTAACACTGCATTTTTAAAACTATCTCGACCCTCTTCAACCCCTACACTACCTATACTTGCACTAGTCCACCTTGCTGCAATCAACACATCAGGAGCTTGCAATGATGCAGAAAAGAGGAGCAGGACCAAGCAAATACGGTCCCCAATGGAACCCAATGGAAATAAGTAAAGGACCCCAATGGAAATAAGTCACTCTGTCTGACTTTTTTGGGTTATCCTAGGTTCTCTACACATATGCTGCTATGTATGATAATTCTATGTAACTGTATTGTGTATACCTGAATAAATTTACTTACTTACTTACTTACTTACACTGGGAACGTCCTCGCTGGAGTGAGACAGAGGGAAGGGCGGCAGTAGGCAGATAGGCAGGAGGTGCCCCCAGGCATTGCCAGCCCACAAACACTGATATTGTAATAGCCTAACAATCGTGACATGATAATTATCAAAAAATCGGTCAGACTGCACTATGATGTAAATTACATTACATACTAATTATATTACCATTGGTATAGATATCACTGGCAATTATCTTAGGAGTTTCTGCACTCGAGAGAACGGGTATATTAAAGGGACACATTTAATGGGAGACAGATTGATAGATATTTTTTTTTCATTTATAATGATGCAAAAATAATTATTTTTGGACTAAACGTAACTTACAAACCTCACCTAACCTAACGTATTTTTTAAATTAAATTTTGCAATTTTTTTTTTAACAAGTCGGCCGTCTCCCACCGAGGCAGGGTGACCCAAAAAAGAAAGAAAATCCCCAAAAAGAAAATACTTTCATCATCATTCAACACTTTCACCTCACTCACACATAATCACTGTTTATGCAGAGGGCTCAGAATACAACAGTTTACAAGTATATACGTATAAAGATACACAACATATCCCTCCAAACTGCTAATATCCCAAACCCCTCCTTTAAAGTGCAGGCATTGTACTTCCCATTTCCAGGACTCAAGTCCGGCTATATAAAAATAACCGGTTTCCCCAATCCCTTCACTAAATATTACCCTGCTCACACTCCAACAGATCGTCAGGTCCCAAATATGATTGTTTTCCATTCACTCCTATCGAACACGCTCATGCACGCCTGCTGAAAGTCCAAGCCCCTCGTTCACAAAACCTCCCTTATTCCTTCCTTCCAACCTTTTGAGGACGACCCCTTCCCCGCCTTCCTTCCCCTACAGATTTAAATGCTCTCCATGTCATTCTACTTTGATCCATTCTCTCTAAATGACCAAACCACATCAACAACCCCTCTTCAGCCCTCTGACTAATACTTTTATTAACTCCACACCTCCTAATTTCCACATTCCAAATTTTCTGCATAATATTTGCACCACACATTGCCCTTAGATAGGACATCTCCACTGCCTCCAACCGCCTCCTCGCTGCTGTATTCACAACCCAAGCTTCATACCCATATAAGAGTGTTGGTACTACTATACTTTCATACATTCCTTTCTTTGTGTCCATAGATAACGTTTTTTTTTCCTTCACATATACCTCAATGCACCACTCACCGTTTTTCCCTCATCAATTCTATGATTAACCTCATCCTTCATAAATCCATCCTCCGACACGTCAACTCCCAAGTATCTGAAAACATTCACTTCTTCCATACTCCTCCTCCCCAATTTGATATCCAATTTTTCTTTATCTAAATCATTTGATACTCTCATCACCTTACTTTTTTCTATGTTCACTTTCAACTTTCTACCTTTACACACACTCCCAAACTCATCCACTAACCTTTGCAATTTTTCTTTAGAATCTCCCATAAGCACAGTATCATCAGCAAAAAGCAACTGTGTCAATTCCTATTTTGTATTTGATTCCCCATAATTTAATCCCACCCCTCTCCCGAACACCCTAGCATTTTCTTCTTTTACAACCCCGTCTATAAATATATTAAACAACCATGGTGACATTACACATCCCTGTCTAAGACCTACTTTTACTGGGAAGTAGTCTCCCTCTCTTCTACACAACCTAACCTGAGCCTCACTGTCATCATAAAAACTCTTTACAGCATTTAGTAACTTACCACCTATTCCATATACTTGCAACATCTGCCACATTGCTCCCCTATCCACTCTATCATATGCCTTTTCTAAATCCATCAATGCAATAAAAACTTCCCTACCTTTATCTAAATACTGTTCACATATATGCTTCAATGATCTACACATCCCCTACCCACTCTGAAACCTCCTTGCTCATCTGCAATCCTACATTCTGTCTTACCTCTAATTCTTTCAATAATAACCCTACCATACACTTTTCCTGGTATACTCAGTAAACTTATTCCATGTGTAGCTGTGCCTTGTTTAACACTGAACATGTGTAGCTGTGCCTTGTTTAACACTGAACATGTGTAGCTGTGCCTTGTTTAACACTGAACATGTGTAGCTGTGCCTTGTTTAACACTGAACATGTGTAGCTGTGCCTTGTTTAACACTGAACATGTGTAGCTGTGCCTTGTTTAACACTGAACATGTGTAGCTGTGCCTTGTTTAACACTGAACATGTGTAGCTGTTTCTCGTTTAACACTCATTGTGTGTGTCCTGAGTTCGCTATCAATATGTAATTTAACATGATAAGCGGGATAATATAGCAACATACATCTTACAAAAAAGCAATGTATATTTGACAAATAAAGCAACGTACCGTTTACAAGGCAGCAACGTATATTTTTAAAATAAAATTCACTAATGTCAAAAAAAAAATGTGCACCATTTGCTTTCTACACAGATTTGTGTTCTCAGAGAAATCATTCAGACTTTTACGGTTAGTTTCTGGTTTCACAATGATAAGGAAAGAATTTTCTCTTATGAATATATAATGAATATTGTATCTGGTAAGCTGAAACGAAACGCTTTGAGAGTGACTTACTGAATGATTCAGACGGGTTTATCGCTTCTCATAAATACAATACAATTTGCACATGAAACCTGAAAGATCAGGGGTCATGTGATTTAATTCACGGACTTCATGTCAGATGGTTCCTGCGTTTATATTAGGTATAAAATAACTTCCGCTGTCGATTCTAAACGAGAAATCAACATATAAATTTTTATTTTTAGAGCATCAAGGAAGATTTAAGTGTTTACCTATATTACTGAGACAACCTGCGTCCCCGGTGACCTGAAGGACACAGCCTGGAAGACCCGATCAATGTATGTGTCCCTCACACATCAACGAGTCATGTATTATTGTGCTTTCTATTTGGAGAGTTGACTCAAAATTTAATGTAGCTTCCCCTAAAACAACCTTAGCTTCCTAACCATGGTAAAAAAAAAAATGATTCCTTTGTATACGGGGATAGATAGAAAGACAATAGATAGAGGAAATGAGTATTATGAGAAAGATGATGAGAAGAGACTAGTGTAAAGATGTATAAGGGGAGAAGAGATGAACGTAAGAAAGTATAAGCAGAGAGAAGACGAAAATAAAGAAGAATAACGGGAAGACATTACCTCCAGTTCTTCGGGGTCAAGAAGTCGTCAACATCGTCAATCGCGTCATTACGATTTCGAGAGTCATGTTGACGGCTTTGAGGGGGACTTGAGCTAGAGTTCGTCACGGCCACGCTATCTGGAGATTCGTCTGTAAAAACTTGCATTTGTGGTCATAGTGGTGCCTATGTTAACCTTTCTATGGTGTAGAAATATACCTAGTTGGATGATTCTTATTGTAGCCAGCTGGTCCAGTGGCTAACGCGACGGTCTGGAGTTTTATGACTCTCTGATCGCGGGTTCTAACCCCGTCTGCGACATGGTTTGTTTACTATCGTGTCATTACTATTTCGTGAGTCAAGGAACTCAAAACTAGATGAAAGGAATATATTAGCTACGAGATAGTGAATGTAACACATATGCAACGCATCTTTTAAGATTCGTTTTGCTCACCAGAGGGATGTTAAATATAATCAGGTACTGCACCTTTGTTTTATTAGTCTTGAGGAACTTTTGTTAGCGGAAGTGAAGTTAATAATAATAATAATAATCATAATAATAATGTGAGGGAAAAGTTCAATAGATAGGAGTAGCGAGGGAGTATATAGTAACAATAGTTTCATTGCCGGCTACTTGTTAATTAAGGTAGGGTAAGTCCAGCTCCCGTTATCCCTTCCCCTTCCTCTTCCCCCCCCCCCCCGAAAGGTGACGTGTGGGGCTCCGGTCAAACAGTAAATCACTTGACTCACAGCTCTCAACACTACTGTAAGTACAAGCCTGATCATATTTTAGTGGACTTATTGGTTGAAAGCTTCACTTTTGACCAATAATTAACTTAGTCCTTTCAGTCTTGATAGGTTAAAATGTTTTAATAATCACCACATCTTTTAGGTATTGTACTTATCATGGAGAGTGATTTCTTAAGCAGTGGGTAATCTGTCTCTCTTTACAGCTTGAAAGGACAGAGAGGGTCACCTGCTAATCAACGAGTAGAATTGAAGGAGACGGACTAACGTTCTGAGGCGTCCCAAATTCTGATCCACTTACTTGTTTGTGTATGCGAGTAGCAGGATATAACCCCTCATCATTGCAGTGGAAAAAAACCTGCTTTCCTGTCATCTGAACGGATTATTGATGGCTAGAAAATCTGTGACGAACGAGCCGGTGGGTTGTCATCTTCACCTGCGACCCTGTGGCCCGGTGGCCTGGTGGCTAAAGCTCCCGCTTCACACACGGAGGGCCCGGGTTCGATTCCCGGCGGGTGGAAACATTTCGACACGTTTCCTTACACCTGTTGTCCTGTTCACCTAGCAGCAAATAGGTACCTGGGTGTTAGTCGACTGGTGTGGGTCGCATCCTGGGGGACAAGATTAAGGACCCCAATGGAAATAAGTTAGACAGTCCTCGATGACGCACTGACTTTCTTGGATTATCCTGGGTGGCTAACCCTCCGGGGTTAAAAATCCGAACGAAATCTTATCTTATCTTATCTTACCCCCTCCACATCATCAGCAGCGGCTACGATTTCAACAACACGCAGTGTCACCAACACAAGACACCCAAGTTTTATATATATATTAGCGTTGAATTCAGATATCATTTATATTTTTCACTTTTCATTTTCTTTAATGTAGGATCAATATTTCATATTTAAGTGTTTTATATTTTATATTTTCTAAATAATAAAGTGTTTATGTTTGTCAGTTTTTGTTCTTTTTCTATTCACTAATTTTCCTGAGGAGGAGCCAGCCTTAGTAATACTGTCTGAAGTTGTTACAGGGCTGAGTAAGCCTTCACAAATAATAATAATATTTCTACAAGTACATGAAATAACTTATACAGACCATAGCTGACATCAGTGACATACTCTAAACAGTTTTGTAGATGAATGGTTCAGAGAACCGACATGTTGATAAATTAGACACATGTGCAACTCTTGGGTATCTTTATTGAGGAAACGTTTCGCCACACAGTGGCTTCATCAGTCCATACAAAGGAGAATCTTGAAGAACAGGAGGAGAATGAGGTAATCAGTCCCTCAACTCAAGGTTGAGTTGAGGGACTCAAGGTTGAGGGACTGATTACCTCATTCTCCTCCTGTTCTTCAAGATTCTCCTTTGTATGGACTGATGAAGCCACTGTGTGGCGAAACGTTTCCTCAATAAAGATACCCAAGAGTTGCACATGTGTCTAATTTATCAACTCTAAAAAGTCCCTGTTTATGTTGAGCATTTCAGGGAACTCAAGTTAATTCTGTCCCCAGTATGCCACCCACTCCAGTCGACTAACACCCAGGTACCTACTTACTGCTAAGTGAACAGAGACAGCAGTTGTCTTCCGTTCCAGGGATAAAACCACTGACCTTCATTTGTGAGGCGAGTGCGCTACCAACCGAGCAACGGGACAGAATTTAAATGATCAAGCTGTCACAGCTGAATGGTAATTACTCTGAAATCGCACGAAAATTAATATTTAACTTTATACCAACACAGCTCAAAATTGAACATAATTTTTTTATCCTAGGATACCGTAATGAAGTCAAACACTAATTTATTCCTGAAGAGAATTATTTCTAATTATTTTATGGAAAATAATTTTGTTAATAAATCTGGCATATTAAAAAATTATGCAACCTAGACACAAAAAAGATCAATTTTGTAGATCTTGTACAGGATCTGTCGCGTTTTGGAACGCGACACGTACAGATTTACACTAATTTAAACCCTTTCGTAAATGTACACTTATATTAATTTTTTTCTCCGGATCAGCCGGGCTTGTGGCTCGTACGTTGGTTTGCGTGCAGCCAGCAAAAAACAGCCTGGTTGATCAGGCTCTGATCCACCAGGAGGCCTGGTCACAGACCGGGCCGCGGGGGCGTTGACCCCCGGAACTCTCTCCAGGTAAAAACTCCAGGTAATATGCATGTGTACTTATGAAAAATCTTTGAGAATGCATGCATGCTTTTTTGTGCGTATATTCCAGTTAAACTGGGGGGGCTAGCGCACTCGGCTCACACACTGAGATCCGGTGTTCGAGTCTCCGGTACGGGCTGGATAACATTAGGGACGTGTTTTTCCCTTTAAAAACACCTGCTGTCCATGTTCACCCATCAGTAAAATGGGGTACCTGGGTGTTAGTGGACTGGTGTTGGGTCGCATCCTGGGACAAAACTGACCTAATTTGCCCGAAATGCTCAGCATAACAAGTGGCTTTCTATATAGTAGTAAGTCATTGATGTCAGCTATGGTCTGTATACCTTGTTCAATATTATTACTACATCTGTATACCTATATGTTAATGCATATTTCTACACAGCATAACAAGTGTCAGCATGTCAGTGCTTGGAAGCAGGCACAGGATGTTCTAGAGATGGGACACAGAAACAAGGGGTCACAATTGGAAGTTGAAGACTCAGATGAGTCAAAGGGATGTTAGGAAGTATTTCTTCAGTCATACAATTGTCAGGAAGTGGAATAATCTAGCAAGTGATGCAGTGGAGGCAGGCACCATACACAGCTATAAGACGAGGTATGATAAAGCTCATGAAGCAGGGAGAGGACCTAGTAGAGATGAGTGAAGAGCTCAGTCTCGACTCCTGCAACCATAATTAGGTGTGTGTAATTAGGTGAATACATGTTTTGTCTTAAATAAAGCACACAGAGGAATTAGGGAGTGTTTGGCATGGTTCTGATGGTTGGCCCAGCGTCCGCTATAAACTATGACCGTCTTTCCATGGGCGGGGTTAGAATCCGCGATCAGAGAGTCACAAAGCTCCAGAACGTCGCGTTTTGTGACTCTCTGATCGCGGGTTCTAACCCCATCCGTATTATGGCTTTTGCAATCGTGTTATTAAGATTTCGTGAGTTATGACCGTCATCCCTCTGGATAAACTAGTGGGTATGCCTGGGGCACTGGGTACTGGTGGGTATGCCTGGGGCACTGGGTACTGGTGGGTATGCCTAGGGCACTGGTACCGGTTTGGGATGCCTGGAGCACCCGGGGACTGTACTTGGGTATGCCTGGGGCACTGGGGTACCCGGGGGGTTATGCCTGGGGAACTGGGTACTGGTGGGTATGCCTGGGGCACTGGGTACTGTATTGGTGGGTATGCCTGGAGCACTGGGTACTGTACTGGTGGGTATGCCTGGAGCACTGGGTACTGTACTGGTGGGTATGCCTGGAGCACTGGGTACTGTACTGGTGGGTATGCCTGGGGCACTGGGTACCGGTGGGTATGCCTGAGGCACTGGGTACTGGTGGGTATGCCTGGGGCACTGAGCACTGTACTGGTGGGTATGCCTGGGGCACTGGGTACCGGTGGGTATGCCTTGGGCACTGGGTACTGTACTGGTGGGTATGCCTGGAGCACCGGGTACTGTACTGGTGGGTATGCCTGGGGCACTGGGTACTGGTGGGTATGCCTGGGGCACTGGGTACTGTACTGGTGGGCATGCCTGGGGCACTGGGTACCGGTGGGTATGCCTGGGGCTCTGGGTACTGTACTGGTGGGTATGCCTGGAGCACCGGGTACTGTACTGGTGGGTATGCCTGGGGAACTGGGTACCGGTGGGTATGCCTGGGGCACTGGGTACTGGTGGGTATGCCTGGGGCACTGGGTACTGTATTAGTGGGTATGCCTGGAGCACTGGGTACTGTACTGGTGGGTATGCCTGGAGCACTGGGTACTGTACTGGTGGGTATGCCTGGAGCACTGGGTGCTGTACTGGTGGGTATGCCTGGGGCACTGGGTACCGGTGGGTATGCCTGGGGCACTGGGTACCTGTGGGTATGCCTGGGGCACTGGGTACTGTACTGGTGGGCATGCATGGAGCACCGGGTACTGTACTGGTGGGTATGCCTGGGGCACTGGGTACTGGTGGGTATGCCTGGGGCACTGGCTACTGTACTGGTGGGCGTGCCTGGGGCACTGGGTACCGGTGGGTATGCCTGGGGCACTGGGTACTGTACTGGTGAGTATGCCTGGAGCACCGGGTACTGTACTGGTGGGTATGCCTGGGGCACTGGGTACTGTACTGGTGGGTATGCCTGGAGCACCGGGTACTGTACTGGTGGGTATGCCTGGGGCATTGGGTACTGGTGGGTATGCCTGGGGCACTGTGTACTGGTGGGTATGCCTGGGGCACTGGGTACCGGTGGGTATGCCTGGGGCACTGGGTACTGTACTGGTGGGTATGCCTGGAGCACCGGGTACTGTACTGGTGGGTATGCCTGGGGCACTGGGTACTGTACTGGTGGGTATGCCTGGAGCACCGGGTACTGTACTGGTGGGTATGCCTGGGGCACTGGGTACCGGTGGGTATGCCTGGGGCACTGGGTACCGGTGGGTATGCCTGGGGCACTGATCGTCTTCTGCTTCCCTCTTCCTTCATTCGAGCAAAAAATGATCCCTCTGAGCGTGTTTGCTTGGACTTCCTCCTCTTCTCTACAACATTGCAAGCTCCTGATGTGTTGATTACAACACGAAAGGCCTAATGTTATCAATCAACTCCCCCCGTGGTTGTTTTGCTTTTATATATATATATATATATTATATATATATATATATATATATATATATATATATATATTATTGTGCCCAACGAACAAGTGGTATTGATCAATAACAACACTGCGACTAGCCAAGGACTCGAACCCATGCTGCTTTGGCCTGCCTCATGGTAGGCGAAATCTCATGATGCCTTTACCCACGGGACCAAACAATCCTTAAGAGTAGCGCACCCAGCGGAACTGGATGTTGTACTCGCTACCCAAGGACTTACGTTGGTGTTTACCTGGAGTTTACCTGGAGAGAGTTCCGGGGGTCAACGCCCCCGCGGCCCGGTCTGAGACCAGGCCTCCTGGTGGATCAGAGCCTGATCAACCAGGCTGTTGCTGCTGGCTGCACGCAAACCAACATACGAGCCACAGCCCGGCTGATCCGGAACTGACTTTAGGTGCTTGTCCAGTGCCAGCTTGAAGACTGCCAGGGGTCTGTTGGTAATCCCCCTTATGTGTGCTGGGAGGCAGTTGAACAGTCTCGGGCCCCTGACACTTATTGTATGGTCCTCTTAACGTGCTAGTGACACCCCTGCTTTTCATTGGGGGGATGGTGCATCGTCTGCCAAGTCTTTTGCTTTCGTAGTGGGTGATTTTCGTGTGCAAGTTCGGTACTAGTCCCTCTAGGATTTTCCAGGTGTATATAATCATGTATCTCTCCCTCCTGCGTTCCAGGGAATACAGGTTTAGGAACCTCAAGCGCTCCCAATAATTGAGGTGTTTTATCTCCGTTATGCGCGCCGTGAAAGTTCTCTGTACATTTTCTAGGTCGGCAATTTCACCTGCCTTGAAAGGTGCTGTTAGTGTGCAGCAATATTCCAGCCTAGATAGAATAAGTGACCTGAAGAGTGTCATCATGGGCTTGGCCTCCCTAGTTTTGAAGGTTCTCATTATCCATCCTGTCATTTTTCTAGCAGATGCGATTGATACAATGTTATGGTCCTTGAAGGTGAGATCCTCCGACATGATCACTCCCAGGTCTTTGACGTTGGTGTTCGCTCTATTTTGTGGCCAGAATTTGTTTTGTACTCTGATGAAGATTTAATTTCCTCATGTTTACCATATCTGAGTAATTGAAATTTCTCATCGTTGAACTTCATATTGTTTTCTGCAGCCCACTGAAAGATTTGGTTGATGTCTGCCTGGAGCTTTGCAGTGTCTGCAATGGAAGACACTGTCATGCAGATTCGGGTGTCATCTGCAAAGGAAGACACGGTGCTGTGGCTGACATCCTTGTCTATGTCGGATATAAGGATGAGGAACAAGATGGGAGCGAGTACTGTGCCTTGTGGAACAGAGCTTTTCACCGTAGCTGCCTCGGACTCTAGGGTGACTCTAGGGACTAGAATGAAATGAGCCTAGAGTCACCCACACCAACGTATGTCCTTGGATAGCGAGTGTAACATCCAGTTCCGCTGGATGCGCTACTCTTAAAGATTGTTTGGTCCAGTGGATTAAGGCGTCATGAGTTTTCGCCTACCATGAGGCAGGCCAAAGCAGCATGGGTTCGAGTCCTTGGCTAGTCGCAGTGTTGTTATTGATATATATATATATATATATATATATATATATATATATATATATATATATATATATATATATATATATATATATATATATATTTTTTTTTTTATTTTTTTTTTTTTATTATCACAACTGGCCGATTCCCACCAAGGCAGGGTGGCCCGAAAAAGAAAAAACTTTCACCATCATTCACTCCATCACTGTCTTGCCAGAAGGGTGCTTTACACTACAGTTTTTAAACTGCAACATTAACACCCCTCCTTCAGAGTGCAGGCACTGTACTTCCCATCTCCAGGACTCAAGTCCGGCCTGCCGGTTTCCCTGAATCCCTTCATAAATGTTACTTTGCTCACACTCCAACAGCACGTCAAGTATTAAAAAACCATTTGTCTCCATTCACTCCTATCAAACACGCTCACGCATGCCTGCTGGAAGTCCAAGCCCTCGCACACAAAACCTCCTTTACCCCCTCCCTCTCAACCCTTCGTAGGCCGACCCCTACCCCGCCTTCCTTCCACTACAGACTGATACACTCTTGAAGTCATTCTGTTTCGCTCCATTCTCTCTACATGTCCGAACCACCTCAACAACCCTTCCTCAGCCCTCTGGACAACAGTTTTGGTAATCCCGCACCTCCTCCTAACTTCCAAACTACGAATTCTCTGCATTATATTCACACCACACATTGCCCTCAGACATGACATCTCCACTGCCTCCAGCCTTCTCCTCGCTGCAACATTCATCACCCATGCTTCACACCCATATAAGAGTGTTGGTAAAACTATACTCTCATTACATTCCCTCTTTGCCTCCAAGGACAAAGTTCTCTGTCTCCACAGACTCCTAAGTGCACCACTCACTCTTTTTCTCTCATCAATTCTATGATTCACCTCATCTTTCATAGACCCATCCGCTGACACGTCCACTCCCAAATATCTGAATACGTTCACCTCCTCCATACTCTCTCCCTCCAATCTGATATTCAATCTTTCATCACCTAATCTTTTTGTTATCCTCATAACCTTACTCTTTCCTGTATTCACCTTTAATTTTCTTCTTTTGCACACCCTACCAATTTCATCCACCAATCTCTGCAGCTTCTCTCAGAATCTCCCAAGAGCACAGTGTCATCAGCAAAGAGCAGCTGTGACAACTCCCACCCTGTGTGTGATTCTTTATCTTTTAACTCCACGCCTCTTGCCAAGACCCTCGCATTTACTTCTCTTACAACCCCATCTATAAATATATTAAACAACCACGGTGACATCACACATCCTTGTCTAAGGCCTACTTTTACTGGGAAAAAATTTCCCTCTTTTCTACATACTCTAACTTGAGCCTCACTATCCTCGTAAAAACTCTTCACTGCTTTCAGTAACCTACCTCCTACACCATACACTTGCAACATCTGCCACATTGCCCCCCTATCCACCCTGTCATACGCCTTTTCCAAATCCATAAATGCCACAAAGACCTCTTTAGCCTTATCTAAATACTGTTCACTTATATGTTTCACTGTAAACACCTGGTCCACACACCCCCTACCTTTCCTAAAGCCTCCTTGTTCATCTGCTATCCTATTCTCCGTCTTACTCTTAATTCTTTCAATTATAACTCTACCATACACTTTACCAGGTACACTCAACAGACTTATCCCCCTATAATTTTTGCACTCTCTTTTATCCCCTTTGCCTTTATACAAAGGAACTATGCATGCTCTCTGCCAATCCCTAGGTACCTTACCCTCTTCCATACATTTATTAAATAATTGCACCAACCACTCCAAAACTATATCCCCACCTGCTTTTAAACATTTCTATCTTTATCCCATCAATCCCGGCTGCCTTACCCCCTTTCATTTTACCTACTGCCTCACGAACTTCCCCCACACTCACAACTGGCTCTTCCTCACTCCTACAAGATGTTATTCCTCCTTGCCCTATACACGAAATCACAGCTTCCCTATCTTCATCAACATTTAACAATTCCTTAAAATATTCCCTCCATCTTCCCAATACCTCTAACTCTCCATTTAATAACTCTCCTCTCCTATTTTTAACTGACAAATCCATTTGTTCTCTAGGCTTCCTTAACTTGTTAATCTCACTCCAAAACTTTTTCTTATTTTCAACAAAATTTGTTGATAACAGCTCACCCACTCTCTCATTTGCTCTCTTTTTACATTGCTTCACCACTCTCTTAACCTCTCTCTTTTTCTCCATATACTCTTCCCTCCTTGCATCACTTCTACTTTGTAAAAACTTCTCATATGCTAACTTTTTCTCCCTTACTACTCTCTTTACATCATCATTCCACCAATCGCTCCTCTTCCCTCCTGCACCCACTTTCCTGTAACTACAAACTTCTGCTGAACACTCTAACACTACATTTTTAAACCTACCCCATTCCTCTTCGACCCCATTGCCTATGCTCTCATTAGCCCATCTATCCTCCAATAGCTGTTTATATCTTACCCTAACTGCCTCCTCTTTTAGTTTATAAAACCTTCACCTCTCTCTTCCCTGATGCTTCTATTCTCCTTGTATCCCATCTACCTTTTACTCTCAGTGTAGCTACAACTAGAAAGTGATCTGATATATCTGTGGCCCCTCGATAAACATGTACATCCTGAAGTCTACTCAACAGTCTTTTATCTACCAATACATAATCCAACAAACTACTGTCATTTCGCCCTACATCATATCGTGTATACTTATTTATCCTCTTTTTCTTAAAATATGTATTACCTATAACTAAACCCCTTTCTATACAAAGTTCAATCAAAGGGCTCCCATTATCATTTACACCTGGCACCCCAAACTTACCTACCACACCCTCTCTAAAAGTTTCTCCTACTTTAGCATTCAGGTCCCCTACCACAATTACTCTCTCACTTGGTTCAAAGGCTCCTATACATTCACTTAACATCTCCCAAAATCTCTCTCTCTCCTCTGCATTCCTCTCTTCTCCAGGTGCATACACGCTTATTATGACCCACTTCTCGCATCCAACCTTTACTTTAATCCACATAATTCTCGAATTTACACATTCATATTCTCTTTTCTCCTTCCATAACTGATCATTTAACATTACTGCTACCCCTTCCTTTGCTCTAACTCTCTCAGATACTCCAGATTTAATCCCATTTATTTCCCCCACTGAAACTCTCCTACCCCCTTCAGCTTTGTTTCGCTTAGAGCCAGGACATCCAACTTCTTTTCATTCATAACATCAGCAATCATCTGTTTCTTGTCATCCGCACTACATCCACGCACATTTAAACAACCCAGTTTTATAAAGTTTTTCTTCTTCTCTTTTTTAGTAAATGTATACAGGAGAAGGGGTTACTAGCCCATTGCTCCCGGCATTTTAGTCGCCTCATACGACACGCATGGCTTACGGAGGAAAGATTTCTTTCCACTTCCCCATGGACAATAGAAGAAATAAAAAAGAACAAGAGCTATTTAGAATAAGGAGAAAACCTAGATGTATGTATATATATATATGCATGTGCGTGTCTGTGAAGTGTGACCAAAGTGTAAGTAGGAGTAGCAAGATATCCCTGTTATCTAGCGTGTTTCTGAGACAGAAAAAGAAAACCAGCAATCCTACCATCATGCAAAACAGTTACAGGTTTTTGTTTCACAGTCATCCTGGCAGGACGGTAGTACTTCCCTGGGTGGTTGCTGTCTACCAACCTACTACCTACCTACCAACCTATATATATATATATATATATATATATATATATATATATATATATATATATATATATAATATTATATATATATATATATATATATATATATATGCAATAAGATCAGCAAAACAACCACTCTGAAAGAGTAGAGAAATTCAAGCGCTTTCGTGACTACTCACATTATCAAGGAACTATGATAATGTGAGTAGTCACGAAACCGCTTGGAATTTCTCTATTCTTTCAGAGTGGTTGTTTTGCATATATATATATATAATATATATATATATATATATATATATATATATATATATATATATATTATATATATTATATATATATATATATTTGCCTTATTCGGCAAGAAGAGCGTTGCTATTTAAGCCAAAATTTCATTTCTTTGCCAATGATTAATGTGACACAGTAAATATTAGTATCAACATCCCAAGCAACAAGACGTAGAATTATATACAGCAGTCAAAATGTGATCAAAATTCCTATAAATACTTCAATAACCTGCTATACACACTTGTCACAACTCAACACAATATAGAAACCTAGATTAAGTCAAGCGAGTTTCTTAAGAATACATTGTAAACAGCTATCAACACTAGTTGTCACAACTCACAATCACAACTTTCAAACAACCAGAGGGGAGAAAGGTGGTCTCACTTGCGCACCTCTATATTTTTTATAGCATATATATACTGCTCACGTTGACTCATGCGAATATAGGTGAGACATCAATATTTTTAAGTGTACTAGTGTTCGGCTATAGTTCTGTGTCCTTTATGAGGTTAGAAATAATTCTCAATGTAATATAATATTCATTAATGTAAAAAAAATATTCCCGGTGTAATAAACAGTATAATTTAGATAAACTGTCACATTATTCACAAGTCACTAGCACATAGGAGAGAGAAGCTTTTGTAAATGGTAACTTCTAAATGTGTGGTTTGTAAATGGTCCAGGTCGGACCGTAACGTCGTGGTCAGCTCCTCTCTCCTACGTGCTTTGTATTTGTATATTGTTCCACACACGATATTGTGCCTTTTTGTTATTCTGTTACATTATCATAAAATACATATACCCAACTTTAGACCCTATGTACATGGCCCACTAGTCACCCTAAATCAGGTCAATTATGGGTCTGGTAACAAAAAGATGGAACAATCCAGACGCAACACTTTAACCGAGGAATGTAGGACGGACATTTTATGCAAGATATACTATAAGCTTTTATTCAGTCAGCATCTCGTTATGATAATCTATTACATTTTTATGGTAAAATATATTTGATGCAAAATATTCTTTAATGATTACCATCAAAATCGTTAATTACATTCACAAATACAAAAATTTCTGGTAAGCTATACAAACAACAAAGAATTAAAAAAGTATTCAACAGAGTCCATGGTAATTATATACTATGATTAACTTAGCATCACACACACACATCAACCCTGCCAAATGCAAAGTCATGAAGATTGGGGAGGGGCAAAGAAGACCGCAGACAGAGTATATGCTAGGTGGACAAAGACTACAGACGTCACTCAGGGAGAAAGACCTTGGGGTGACCATAACACCGAGCACATTACCGGAGGCACACATCAACCAAATAACTGCTACAGCATACGGGCGCCTGGCAAACCTGAGAATAGCGTTCCGATACCTTAATAAGAAATCGTTCAAGACACTGTATACTGTGTACGTTAGGCCCCCACTGGGGTATGCAGCACCAGTCTGGACCCACACCTGGTCAAGCACGTCTAGAAGTTAGAGAAAGTGCAAAGGTTTGCAAACAAGGCTAGTCCCGAGCTCAGGGGAATGTCGTACGAGGAAAGGGTTTAGGGAAATCGGACTGACGACACTGGAGGACAGAAGGGGTCAGGGGAGACCCTGATAACGACATACAAGATACTGCGGTGGACAGAGACAGGATGTTCCCCGAGAGGGGACACAGAAACAAGGGTCACGATTGGAAGCTGAAGACTCAGATGAGTCAAAGGGATGTTAGGAAGTATTTCTTCAGTCAAAGAGTCGTCAGGAAATGGAATAGCCTAGCAAGTGAAGTAGTGGAGGCAGGAACCATACATAGTTTTAAGAAGAGGTATGACAAAGCTCAGGAAGCAGAGGGGGAGGGACCTAGTAGCGATCAGTGAAAAAGGCGGGGCCAGGAGCTGAGTCTCGACCCCCGCACCACAAGTAGGTGAGTACAATTATGTGAGTACACACACACACAGTTGTTGGAGTGGAATAGCTGGCAAGCGATGTTATGTAGTAGAGGCAGGTGCTTATAAATAGTTTTAAGTTGAGGTATAATAAAGCTCATGGAGCATGGAGAGGGAGGACCCAATAGCGGTCAGTGAATGAAGAGGCGCGGGGCCAAGAGCTGAGTCTCGACCCTACAACCACAATTAGGTTAGTACTTTATTTTATTTATTTATTTATTTATAATTTGAACATGATACAGAGAAGTACAAAGGAATACATTAGTTCAAGTGGAACATGTCAAAGCCCCTTGTATACAGGCATTATGGCAGGCTTAAAATTAACTTTAAGATTTAACTAAGCAATGATATATTCAGTGGTTAAAAAAACATTATGTAACAGATAACAAAATTTTTTTTATATTTTTTTTTAAAACATCATAATAACAAGGTAGTTATAAATTATTAAATCCAATTAATACAAGGATCTGGACAAGATTTCTAAGAATTATATCACATGTGCAAGGGAAAAAAATTTTTTTTGAAACACGCAAAATACATACACCCATGCACTGACACACAATATTACCCAAAATGATTTTATATCTGAACACATACACACAAAAAATATTGGAGGGGGGGATCCCGCCCCCCCCCCCCCCATGAAAAACTCATCTATCAATACAGCCACATCATTTCACACACGTATTGATCACTAGCAGTGATCAAACATAAATTTTTGTAAACCTTTATATATACATTGCCAAACTGTTTAGAGACTTTAACTTAGAACAAAACTCTGATAAATATCCGTCAAATTTACTTTAACATAACAATAAGATTACATAAAATTACATAAGCATATAAGGAAGCACACTGAAAGTTTTACAGCATACGTAGCATCAGCACGAAACTTTATAACATTACATAAGTGTTGGAAAACCAAAATTATGTAAAAACAAATATAAAAGTCATCTAAGAGGAAAGAAATTCCCTACAAATACCATAAAAAATAACTGCCGAAAATACATACCAGAATAATTAACTTTGCAAAAACTGGCAGACTAAACATGGACAGTGACTTCTATAACTCTCTTTTAATCTCAAGGAATAATTTTTTTTTTTTATATTTTATTTAAAAAGCCACAATACATATTCTATGTTACCTATGATACGTTACATAAACTAAGACTTGTTGTCCATTAAATTTGAATCAAACATTCACATTCTATCCCAGCTCTTAAACTTTACTTAAGAGACACACTTTCAATTTAACATGATTTGCCATTCCCAAAAATTCAATCATTCATGTGACTACACAAAAGGCAACCCACACCCAATCATACAGGAGGGTTTAATATTTCATAAATTCAGTTTCTTACTCACAAAAGACGATATAATCCAAGAATATCACACGTAGTACATTATACATATAAAGGCTATTATACATAAGTCAATACCATATAATCGGTTCCCTACCCCACCTCATTTTAACAACTAATACATGAACGTGTAAGTGATTAATAATTAGAAACTATACTGGATATTAAATCTTAATTCCTCTACCACATCATTTCCAGTACTTATATATCACGTTACCCTTAGGTGATATTTACCACCATGTACACACAATAGAACATGAACTAACCAAACCCCTTTTTAAAACAAAATTATGTAAAACCATTGCATACAAATATAAGTATTTTCATGCACCGTTGTCTTGACAAAAAAAGAAAAAAAAAAAAAAAAAAGAAAAAAAAAAAAAAAAAAAACACCCTCAAGTAACCTAACAATCACAATATGCCCTTACCTCATAACCTAAATGAGAATTACAGAAATCAGTTATGCATTAAAAAAACCGAACAAAAATAAAATTGGACATAGAACACAGATATGTACATTATGTTAGACACGGAAACACTTGTTTATTTGGAAGAAATACATCACAATTTCCATATCAATAATAATAAAACAACAACATTGAAAATCAAACTGTCGAACAACATTGTATTAACTGTTATTTTACAATAAATAAAAAAATTTGAGAGGTTACATTCATGCTACCTCAACTTTAAACAACCTATGTACTATTTAATATATACCAAAGCTAGAATTATCATTGGGAACATATCAAATGGGTTCTCCCCCCACAAGGACGGGAGCAATTAAATAAAAATGAACCCTTAATGAAAATCCAATACTGGGTACACCCCTACCAACTAATAACTCTATTTAAGATCAAATTGTATAATGACTAAACACAAAATTTCTAATTCCCTATCTGAAACACATTAAACTTCTTGACAAAGTAGTTTCTTCACATTCTCTTGTGCCAAGGTTATTACAATCCTTCCTTTTATAAAGATGTACCAGTTATAAAGGAATTCTTGTATACTAATTATCTAAAGAAAATAATAAGCCACAAGGGTTAATATGAAAGTACTTCAGCTCACACGTTTATAACTACTAAACAAGCGTTTCTATTCTAGCGTACTTGACTACAGTGTTTTTACTTGCTTTTATTTTATATTATAAACCCTTCTCAATGTTATAAAAACAAATACTATTATTCACTGTAAATCATTTTCTTTCACGTGTTCAGTACTACTTGGCATAAAAAAAGCCATAACAGCCACTTAACCCTTCCTCGATAGTGAGTGCAATAATATACCCACCAAAATATGTAATGCAAGGCATTTAATTATGACTTATGTATCCAAGGTAACTGAACGCCATATCAAAATATCTCATGCTGGAAACCAGAACCATTTCATTAATATATGCAATCACTATCTCACCTCACACACCTTCCACACTGCTAGCCTAACCTTACACCCCCCCTCACAAAAAAGGACCCTACCCTTGCCCCCCACCCTGTTCCCTTAGGAAGCAAAATAAAAATATACCTGTGCTACAGAAAATATTACGATAACCTATCGAAAAAACTTTGATCCCATCTCCCCCCCAGATTTATTAACCTATTACTACACCTTGTCCTATAAACCTCTCGCTGCTAACGCTTTTATCCTAACTGCCCTTGCCAATCTGCCTATACCCCAAGAAACATGCAAATAATCTGCCATGACATACATCAAAGCCCTACCCACCACTTGCTACCCCTCTAACATCCATTGACAACGATCTAAGAAAAGACCAACTCCCCCCCCCACACACAGCCTAATTAACCCCCGCATCCCAGACTCTCACCACTTCCAAAGATGAACAAAAATAATACCATCATGATATGCCGTCTCCTACCCCTCCCTCACAGAATAAAACATGTTGCCTTCTCTAACTAACCCCTTCTTATGCACATATACTTAGATGGACACCACAACCAATTAGGAAAACGATACACCAACTCCCTAACCCTTGGCTGGGTTTAACGCTAACAAAGCGTCTGAAACTCCCTTCCATATGACCCCTCCGTTTTTACTATGGGTTTACTGCGACCCCCCTGCAATGCTACCCATCCCCGACACCACACCACCACGCTTGTACCTTCAACCTTTTTACCTGCCACTGCCAACATGAATTTCTTAAATTTCTTTTAATAACATCTTCACACTTTCTCAAATCCCTACACTCCACCAGTTTCTTAGCATTCCCTCATCACCCTATCCACCCTAACACCACTCTCCCCCCACCCTTAAATACTCTGCTTAATATAATTATACCATTACCTAGCCCTAAGGTCCAACAAACTAGACCCCCCCTTTCACCTCGTCCTTACACATCTTTTTGGGACAACCAGGCCCTCCCAAACCCCCACACAACCTCAACACCTCCTCTGTATTCCTGTATTCCTGCACCCTCAATGGGAACACCTCCGCTACACCCAGACCTTGCTATTCTCCACGAATATTACCAACACCCTCTGCGTTACGCCACCTTCATGGCCCGCAACCTTTTAAATTGCCTATACCTACTCGTGACTGCTTCTGAGGTTACAATCCTTCCTACATTCCTGAAATTGCTTCATATTCCATATCCACACACCATAATTCTTTCATAAAAACCGTCCATCCCATCTCCTCCCCCAATCTCCCCCCAACCCCATTGGTTCCTACTTCCAATAAACCTAGACTTTGCTAAATTAATTACCATTCCTTGTACTACCAAAGCTCCGATGACCTCTCCCCACCATACGTAAAGCTCCCCTCTCGTAACGAAACAGGTGTATCATCCACATAACCTACTAGCCCCCCATACTTCCCCCCCACCTCCCTCAATTCCTCGTCCACAGCCTCAAAGAAAGGATGTTGCACGCACTTGCAAAAGCAACAACTGTGACTGGCGGGCAACCCTGCCTTAATCATGTTCCATCATTCACGCCCCCCCCAGCTTACTCATTAACTTGCACCCTTCATTACAGCCCCCCTCATACAGAGTGGCACCCACCTCTCTTCCCCCCTCCAAAAACCAATTTCTCCAAACATCCCCACAAAAGATACAATCTTCACACAGTCATATGCCTGAGCCCAATCCATAGCTAAAAGGACACCCCCTCCCTGACAGTCTCTATAAAATCCACTTATCGCACTATGCCCATTATTCATAGTCTGCCCGGATATCATACTGTCCATATGTACTCTATCCCATTATCCTTCTTTAACATGTTCCCAATACCTTCGCAAAAATTTTGTAAATCCGTACTCATTAAACGACACGGACCGATAATCTCCCAAACCTCCTCCTCTCCTCCCTTCTTTGGCTCACATGGACAGACACGACCCAGTTCTCTGTCGTTTGCGACTCTTCTGCCCATTTCAACATATAATCAGAAACCCCACTAGGCACTCCTCAGAACCTCCCAATGCGCTTTGTAAAATCATTAGGCAACCACCATCTCTTCCCGGTGCCTTCCCCTCGACTAAACCCATTCAACCACTTCCCCCACCTCCTCCCCCGTATAATGCCTACCTCAACTCCCTATCCCTCTGCCCCCATACCCTGCGCGGTACCCTATCCACTAAATTAGTTTCTATCCCACTACCCCTCACCTTTTCTCTTCCATTTTCCGTAAACATCATCAGCTTACTACTTATAGGAATCTGTGTCAGTGAGACCCTGTCCCTCCATAACCCTCCCCACCCTCCACAACTATATCGCGCCACGGAATTCCTCAACTGTCTGTCCTTGAATTTTCTGAAACATACACGAGTTGGCTTAGCACCCTTTAGTACGTCCTCCAATCTGCCCTGACCCTGAGTGCATCAAAACGTTCATTTGGCATCTTTCTTAATAGGACCTCCTAGGTTCCCCCATAAACTCATTCACACTCTCCCTCCCTACTACCCCCGCCATAACAATCATTCAACTGACCCTCTAATAATTGCATCCAATACCTCCCAGCGTGCCCTTTCCCTGCCCCTTTCCTAAACAATTTCTACAATTTTCACTTTGCCTGTCAACTCCCACCAATCTAACAAATCCACCTCATCATCCTCTAGCCTCCCATAAGATTTCTCCATAGATATTTCCTGGAGCAATGTACGAAGGACACCTCCTGTGTCGTTACCACACTTCCTCCACCACTCAGATGTTGGAGAAGGATCTCCTCCTCCACCGGGATTGTGACACACCGTCCCCATCTGTTCACCCTCCTTCTCCACCTCATCACTCCATAGAGTAGTCCCATTTGCCGCCGCCTCCACACTCGCCTGGCTGGAGTCCTCCACCGGGTCTGACACCCCCGGGGCAACTCTACGTGCACTTGTGCCCGTAAATGGTCAAAAGGCCACAAAGTCGACACGTTCTCCTTTTGCCCCAATACGACTCATTACCTGATTTTCTGGTTGCCCTGGGCTACATTACATACGAAGGTATAGGCGTCTTTAAAGGTCATTTGAGGTATGTGTTGACCTTCCGGGAGGCCCACATATGCGTCCATCCGACCATACCCACCTTGGCTTCTATGAATGATCCTTACTTGCGAAAAACTTCATGTTCCATATACCAAACTGTGTTGCCTCGAAGGGTCATTCTCACTCTTAACACGTGTAGAATGTTGGATACGTCATGCTTGCAACATCCATCGTCGGAGTTGAGACAACATTCGCCATTCCTGGTACTCCTCCACCACACTGCTGTTAGTAGCTATTCTCAGGTACTTCACAAATACTCGTTTTCATCCCATTAATGGGCCACACCTACAGTTCCTCATTAGGGTTTACCTTTAATTCCTAATAATTGCAGGTAGTTAGAACGCGCCATTCATAGTTAGCAGGGTCTCAGAGAACCCTCAAACAGCTCATGCAAAACTGTATTAATCCTACCTGCCGGTGTACTCCCCGCCCATGTCTTGAACAGTGAATAACATGCGCAGAAAACCAGGTGTTGTAGTGGGAGCTACTGCACAGGCGTTCCGCACGCCCAAAGCGATGCGAACAATCGAGGACCTAATTTATACAAATTTGGGCTTATCAAAATCTTGCACACAAAAAGCTTACATGTCGACACAGCACCACGCAGTACATACCTTCCGACCCTCACAAAAACTAATGTCAACCCGTTATACCAGGATAACCAGTCCTTACTTAAACGTCATTAATTATCTAGCCAACTGAATGAGCCATTGACCGTATTTTTGACAGTAGGTGTTCTCCGGGAAGGGAAATCGTGCCCTACACTGTCCCTGTAAATAAGTTTGTTTCTGCAAACCGTTCTATATTGCCCGCCGCAATTGCCCTAATCCTAAAATTCTGGGATTCGCCGCTTGACCTGAGCAGAGTGCGGACGTGTGGACTACTGCCCTTGCGGGCATTGAGGAGAGACTTATATTTTCACAACATGGCGCAGTCTGTGAGTAGGGCTTTTGCACACGCGTGTGCATTGAATTGTTGCGTGGTGCGATAACGCCTCAGTCTGCACAAGTGCTTTTTTTACGCAAATTATCCGTGACACATATGGTGTTGCGGATCAAGAACTGTATGGTTGTGGCCCTAAATGCGTGCTATCGTATTTCGTCAAGCTAAGATCAGATGGGAGTGTTTGAAACGGCTTGGTTGACAAGTACCAGGGACAGGAGCGTGGACGTTTAATTCAGCGATATGTGTTCGACTAATCGACGTCGTGTCTAAGCATTTATGCATGGGTGATCAGGTCCGAAATGTGCCATTTGTGGCGGACGAGACTGATCTGCGGTATGTATTTGAACAGTATGGACTGTACACCTTGCTATGGCTGGTAATATGGACGGATGGGCGTTTGCCGGTTGCCGGATGGTACCTTCCCGATCAAGATGGCGTTGAGGATTGCATCCCGTCTTACGTCATTAACTGGAGCATTTAGGACACAGGTAATGGTTTGTTTCTACGATGGCAGCAGAGACGTGTAGGTTATTGCGGTGCATTATGACCATTATGGCGTCCCAGTGTAGGAGTTGGCAGGCGGCGAAAGGACCTAGGTAGTGAGATGGTGTGGAAGAGCCAGAAACCAGAGGTGGGTCATGCTTATGAGTCCCTGTAAATGAGTGGCATCTTCCTGGAGTGAGGAAGTGGTGCGGTAGCTGCAACTGGTGGGGTACCTGCCCATCACTGTACTGTTAGTGGGAGTGGGCATCTGCCTTGCGAGAACGGGATGACTGTGCAGATTGGTTGGAGTGCGGGTAGAGGGAGGCCTACTGGTGAACGTGCAGGAAAAATCCTTTGAGAAGAGGTTGCTGGGATAACTTGAGTATGGTGAGGAGTACTGTTCGATGAAGATGTGCAAACTTGGGACGATTGGCAAACATGGCAGATGGACTAGCCCAGGTTGGTGGAAAGTGATTGAGGTGACTGCTGAGATCACAGGGAGGCTTCCAGTGAGTTAGAAATGGATGCAGTGTGTGTCAACCGTAAGAGGGCGGCGACAATTCCGACTCGGATGAAGTTTTGCCCCCGGCACAGAGACCGGGGAAAAAAAGCCGTGGGTTGATGTGGTTTGCGTGGAAGCATAAAGGTACCCCTGGTAAGGTGTTGGATCAGGGAAAGCCCCCAGCGGCAGTGGAGAGAAAAGGGGAAACGAAGCAGACACACTAAAAGCGTGTCAGTGAAAGGTGAAAAGGGGCCGGAGTTTACTGGAGAGAGTTTCGGGGGTCAACGCCCCCGCGGCCCCGGTCTGTGACCAGGCTCCTGGTGGATCAGCGCCTGATCAACCAGGCTGTTGCTGCTGGCTGCACGCAAACCAACTTTACGACCCACCCCCGGCTGATCAGGAAACTGACTTAGGTGCTTGTCCAGTGCCAGCTTGAAGACTGCAGGGGTCTGTTGGTAATCCCCCTTATGTGTGCTGGGAGGCAGTTGAACAGTCTCGGGCCCCTGACATTTATTGTTGGTTCTTAACGTGCTAGTGACACCCCTGCTTTTCATTGGGGGGATGGTGCATCGTCTGCCAAGTCTTTTGCTTTCGTAGTGAGTGATTTTCGTGTGCAAGTTCGGTATAGTCCCTCTAGGATTTCCGGTGTATATAATCATGTATCTCTCCCCCCTGCGTTCCCAGGGAATACAGGTTTAGAAACCTCAAGCGCCCCCAGTAATTGAGGTGTTTTATCTCCGTTATGCACGCCGTAAAAAGTTCTCTGTAATTTTCTAGGTCGGCAATTTCACCCGCCTTGAAAGGTGCTGTTAGAGTGCAGCAATATTTCAGCCTAGATAGAACAAGTGACCTGAAAAGTGTCATCATGGGCTTGGCCCTCCCTAGTTTTGAAGGTTTTCATTATCCATCCCGTCATTTTTCTAGCAGATGCGATTGATACAAATTATGGTCCTTGAAGGTGAGATCCTCCGACATAATCACTCCCAGGTCTTTGACGTTGGTGTTTCGCTCTATTTCGTGGCCAGAATTTGTTTTGTACTCTGATGAAGATTTAATTTCCTCATGTTTACCATATCTGAGTAATTGAAATTTCTCATCGTTGAACTTCATATTGTTTTCTGCAGCCCACTGAAAGATTTGGTTGATGTCCGCCTGGAGCCTTGCAGTGTTGCAATGGAAGACACTGTCATGCAGATTCGGGGGGGTATCTGCAAAGGAAGACACGGTGCTGTGGCTGACATCCTTGTCTATGTCGGATATGAGGATGAGGGCAGAGGGTGAAATCACATAAGTAGGTTTCCGGTGCATGACAGTGAATATTAATGGATTGTGTGCGAGTGAGAAGCGTCTGTGGGTAAAGGGATTTTTAAGTCGTTATGCTATAGACATTGTTTTTGTGCAGGAACATAATTTCAAGCTGGGAAAGGAATTGGAGGTGGATGGGTACAGAGTGTTTGTGATGTATTCGGAGCGAATGAAGGGACTGGTGGGAATCTGATCGAGAGACGAGCCCGTTTGTTGTTCTTAGGAGTGAAGGGGGGGGGGGGTCGTGTGTTAAGAATAGATGGGTGGTGGAGAGGTGAGCGGATGGCAGTCGTTTGTGTGTATGTGCCGGCTGAGAATGATGTAAGGGTAAAGAATGAATTTGTGAATAACGTATTGGTATATTATTTGCGGTCATTACCGTCAGTGACAATAGTTGGTGGCGACTGGAACTGTGTGGTGCGCAGGAAGGATGTGGAGCCGAGAGGGGCAGGGTGTTTTTTGGCAGGTTTAGGGATTCTATTGAGAGGTGTGGGATTGTGGGATATAGTTGATGGAGGGGATTGCGAGATAGGAGCACACATTTCATAGAAAGGGATATGCTGCACGATTAGATAGGTTGTATGTGACAAGGGGAGTGAGGGTGTGCGGGGTGCAGACGGTGAATGTCGTTTATTCAGATCATAGGGCGGTTTATGTGATTTAAATTGGGACGTTTGCCTAAGAGATATTTGGGGGTACTGGAAGCTGAATGTACGACTACTGGGTGAGGGGGTGGAGGGAGGGGATTTGAAAGTTTGTGGGGGGACTTATGGAGTGGGGGTAAGAGTGCAGCGATTTATTGGGGTGGTGGGATGGGGTTTGCGAAGACGAGGATCAGGCAATACTATGTGCGAAGGGAAGACTGAGGCATGGATGACATATGGCTTCAACAGTATTTAGAGGGGCGGTTGCAGGGTTGTTATGAGAGGGGTGCTGTGGTAGGTGTGTATCCAATGGAGGAAATTGAAAAAGCATTAAAGTGGCAGATAAGGGATATGCACCATGAGAGATTTGATGAGGCGAGGGTGCAAGGTGGGTTAGAGGAGGCGATTTGGGATGACAGGCCGTCAGCCTGTGTGTTACGGGTGTCAGCGGAGACGCAGGTTGGCAATGGAGATTGATAAGCTGGTAGTACACGAGAACTTAGGTGGGTATACGAAGGGTCAGGAGTTGCGAACTACTGAGGGTATGAGTGGTTTATGGATAGTTGGTTTGGAAATATTTGCGGAGTGTAGGAGTGAACGGTGAGGATTTAGAGAGATTGGGAGAGAATGTATCTTGTGTGCTGAGTGGAAGTGATCGTATGGCATTGGGAGGGGATATTGAAGAGGGGGAGGTATGGAGAGCTTTGGAGAATATGGCGAGAGGTAAGCGCCAGGTATAGATGGGTTACCTTGTGAATTCTATGTGAAGCATTGGAGTGTGTTGAAGGATTTTTTTAGTGAACCTGATGAATGTGATGAAAAGTTGGGGGGAGGATGGGTGAGTTGCAGCGTACTGCAGTAGTAGTATTGATTCCAAAAGGGAAGGCCCTACTACAGTGCAGAACTACAGGGCCCGCGGTCATAGGTCTCCATGACCGCGGGTTCAATCCCGGCCGGGGGTATGGTTTATTTGCAATCGTGTCATTACGATTTCTTAAGTCATATTGACGCAGTGAAGGGACTTGAGCTAGAGTTCGTCACGGCCACGCTAGCTGGAGATTCCTCTGTAAAAACTTGCATTTGTGGTCACAGTGGTGTCTGTGCTAACCTTCCTATGTTGTAGAATATACTAGTTGGATGAATCTTATTGTGGTAGCTGGTTAGTGGCTAACGCGACGGGCTGGAGTTTTGAGACTGTGTCCGCGGGTTCAATCCCGGCCGGGGGTATGGTTTATTTGCAATCGTGTCATTACGATTTCTTAAGTCAATAAGGGGTAGTAATAAAAGGTAGTAATAAGGGGTAGTAATAAGGGGTAGTAATAATGGGTAGTAATATGGGGTAGTAATATGGGGTGTAATATGGGGTTAGTAATAAGGATAGTAATTATGGGGTAGGTATTAAATGGGGTAGTAATAAGGGGTAGTAATAAGGGGTAGTAATAAAGGGTAGTAATAAGGGGTTGTATTAGGGGGTAGAATAGGTAATATAAGGGGTAGTAATATGGGGTAGTAATAATTATATTATTAAAGATTAGCCGGTATTTCCGGCCCGGGCCTTTCCAAGTGGTGGCCCGGCCTTGGCTCCCTCTTTAGGGAGGTCTGAGACCTAAGTCTCCCATGGGAGAGGGCACAAGTACCTCCTCATCTTTGGGACCAACTGTCCCAGGCCTAGCCACAAGCTAGGCCTCTCTGGTCTGCCATCCCGCCCCCAAGGGGGCTAATGGGAATGACAATCTTATGAGCTAAAGGCTCGGGCTCAGGCACCTACCCTACCCTAGAAAGGTTAGGCATGGTGTCGATCGGTAGTAATAAGGGGTAGTAATAAGGGGTAGTAATAAGGGGTACTAATAAGGGGACCTCATAGGTATTTATTTAGATAATAATAATAATAATAATAATAATAATAATAATTATTATTATCATAATTTTATTATTATTATTATTATTATTATTATTATTATTATTATTATTATTATTATTATTATTATTAAATTTTATTATTTGCATGAAAACACGGTTGTACAAAGGAATATAATATTTGGGGGTATACATGCCAAAAGTCCTTTGTATACAGAGCATTTCTTGCACACTTAAAATTATGTTAAGATTAACAAGGCAATAACAGTTTATATTATATTAGGTAATGTTACTTTGTGCTTGGCAATCGACCTGGTTATTGTATGTGACCTCCGTGCTTGTTTAATTCCCATCTACTGGATACATTTGGCGACTGTGCATATGTACTCCCTATTAGTACTCGCACCTTTGTGGTGCCGCAGACAGTACAGCGATAGCAGTGAGGATGGGGGCTACGCAGATCCCTGAGTGATAGAGGCTACAGCACTGAATGACGGGAGTTGCAGACAGCACTGATTGACAGAGCTTCAAAAAAGCTCTGAGTGACAGAGCTTCAAACAAAAACTGAGTGACAGGGCTTCAGACAGCACTAAGTGACAGTGGTTAAAAACAGCAGTGAGTGACAGTAACGTCAGACCAGCACAGAGAGACAGACAAACCCCACCCTGGGAAACCTTCTGTGACAGGTGATGTTTATGGTTTTTTGAGGACTATAGGTTACCTAAAATTTCATCTCTAAAAGATACCCGGTTCTCTTATTGCGATTGTTCTTAACTCTCCCAACTGGCCACATCACCAGACTTTGGGTAAGACTGAATTTTTTTTATCATCTTTATGAAGACAGAAAAGCCAGTAACGTTTATTAAATCAACGTTATTCATCTACACGTTTTCATTACTATATAATAGAGGTGAAGGGGCTATTATCTGATATATTTTCTTTACGAAATCGTAACATGTTGACGGCTTTGAGGGGACTTGAGCTAGAGTTCCTCACGGCCACGCTAGCAGGAGATTCGTCTATAAAAACTTGCATTTGTGGTCACAGTGGTGCCTATGTAACTTCTATGGGTTGTAGAAATTACCGATTTGGATGGGTAAAAAATCTAATTGGAGCCAGCTGGTCCAGTGGCTCTAAAGCGTCGGTCTGGAGTTTTATGACTCTCTGATCGGGTCAACCCAACCCCGTTAGTTAGTTTATTAGATTTTTTTTTAATTTCTATAAAATAGGTGCTTGACATAATTAGTAATAGCAACTTTCATGCAGTGCGACCGAGAAGTCCATACATAAATACTCTACACAAGATTGTAAGTTATTCTCAGTCCAAAATATCCTCTTTCTGACATCTCAGATACATTTTTAGTAAATCACCTTAAATACAACACAAGACTTACTTCATCATGATCCACGCATTTAATGCCTTCTGATCTAGTCTGACAGAAAAAATTTTTTAATGCGAGAATGTAACTTGTGATTAGGTTTTAGTGATTCATTATTCAAACTAGATTTGGTTCGGCCTCTGCACGATTCCAGAAAAATATCCCCGTTCTCCATTCTATATCCTAGAGGGAATAGTACCAAATTTGCACATGAAAATCACTCCCTATGAAAGCAAAAGATTCGGCAGTTGATGCAACATTCTCCCTAATGAAAAGAAGGGGAGCCACAAGTACGCTGAGAGACAACACAATAAGTATCAGGGACCCAAGACTGTTCAACTGCCTCCCAGCATTACCAACAGACCCCTGACTCTCTTCAAGTAGGCGTTGGGCAGACACCTAAAATTAGTACCTGACCAACCGGGCTGTGGCTCGTCCGTCGGTTTGCGTGTGGCTAACAGTAACAGCTTGGCCTGGTGGCTAAAGCTCTCGCTTAACACACGGAGGGCCCGGGTTCGATTCCAGGCGGGTGGAAACATTTCGACGTGTTTCCTTACACCTGTTGTCATGTTCACCTAACAGTAAATAGGTACCTGGGTGTTAGTCAACTGGTGTGGGTCGCATCCTGGGGGACAAGATTGAGGACCACAATGGAAATAAGTTAGACAGTCCTCGATGACTCACTGACTTTCTTGGGTTATCCTGAGTGGCTAACCCTGCCGGGGTTAAAAATCCGAAGAAAATCTTATGAGGCCCTGATCCACCGCGAGGTGAACAAGAGGTCAAGCATTTGCTAGTTCATCCTCTTCTCTCTCTCTAGTAGTGCACCTAGCAAGTTGGTGCTTGACGTTCCTGTACTTCCTCCATTATCTTAGTACTTTACGTTTCTGAATCCCCCATGTGGCTCCAGGTTTACCCAGTCAGTCTCCATGTGCCTTTGCTCTATCCCTGTGGGCCCTTCTGGCAACCTTAGCTAGTGTGTCCACCATTGATCAGTTGCTATTATTGTTACTCTGTCTGGTCTCCTGTTCTCTGTGCGGGTTGTATAGCAATGCAATCACCACCTGGAGTCCATTCTGAGTGTTCCAATTATAATCCATGCTTCTACACTCATTTCTTCCAAAAACTCCTCAAAACTCCACTGGTTCTTAAAGGCAGTGCAAACTCCTATACCCTCTGTTCCCTCTATCTCTCCTCGGGATCTGGTGTCTGGGAGGAATGATCGCATCTGTTATCATCCTCATGAGCTTTGTTTCCGTGAGACTTATGATATCTACAGAGGTTCTATGAATCTTTCGTGTCACGCCTCAAAATTTATGTATTCTGGCTGCTTTTGTGTGCAATACCTTCAGTGTCTTTCCAATTGTGTTCGTGGGGGGGGGGGAACTTGTGGAGTGGGATACCATATGGAGTGTGTGTATGCGTGTTTGTGCATACTCAACCTAATTGTGGTTGCAGTGGCCGATTCATTGGCTCTGGACCCACAATCTTCTCTGGCCGCACAAGTCCTTTCTCCCACTACTGCACATGGTTGAACACAAGTGCTACCTTCGCGGCAAGTTATACCTGACCCACTGCTCTCACGATCATGCAAATGACATCTGTGGATGAAGGATTACATACCGACATGATGAAAGTTAAGACACAGGTGCAACATCTGGTTATCTTTATTGTAGACGTTTCACCATCCAGTGGCTTTATCAATACAGAATTCCAGGGCATAACTAGAAGACACTAGAAACTATATAACAAAAGATGAGGTAGTCTGTTCCTCCACCTTGGAGTTGTGCTTTTGAGAGCACCGTGGTGTTAGAGAGTCTGAACAAGGCAAGGGAGATGGCGTTCTATAGGAGCGCGGATAGGGAGTGAGGCAGACGAGGCATAGTCTCTTTTGTCTTTAGTAATGTCCTAGTATCTGTATGATAAAAGCCACTGGATGCGAAACGTTACAGTAAAGATACCAGATGTTGCACATGTGTCTTAACTTTCATCAAAAAATTTCGCTATCAGTCATGCCAAAACTGATGTGATCACTACTATACTACTAAGACATTATTTTATTTTTTAAAAGTGGTGGTCGTGGAACCAGTGAAAGGTCTCGGTCAGATGAGCAGAACTCCCAGTGACGGGTCATCATATGACTAAAACCCTAGTCAGGACACACCTGACATATTTCCTATGGAATCTTACCTAACCTAAATCCTAACTTTCGTATGTCTCTCTTTCTCAAGTAGGTTTAAATGTCTCTAAACAAAAATTTCTCACTTGGTTCCACATGTATCTCAATTCATCGACTTGTCGATATTACATTAATTTGATTTAATTTAACATTATTTTAAATGAACGTTATGTAAATTTCATTTCGCAATTTTAATTTGTATTCTGTGAATACCTCTTCTTGTTGTCCATTGTTTAATTTTCTCTAACAAAATCTTAAACTTCTGTTAACTTGTTCTCGACAGAATGAGTGCTTTGGTAGAGGAGAACGAGCTGTGTGGCAGATGAAGTCATTGTCTGTTACTGACTCTCTCTCTAGTTTCTGCCGCTAGTCTCACTGCAAAAATCCTGCAGTAAGTAAGATAATTAACCCAGTTCTTCCTTGCCTTTCCACCACTGTCATCACCTACTCTTCACAGTACATGTAGGATATGAGTGGATTAGTAAAACAGTCTGAGGCAAGATACGGTGAAAAACTCTGTTCACAAGGCACAGTACTCCTTCCATTCTTATTCCTCATCCTCCATATCTGACTAGACAGCGATGAAAGCCATAGTCCGTGTCTCCTTTTCGGTGGGACACCCGGATTGTCTGACAGTTGACCTCATCGAAGAACTGCGAGACTCCAAGTGGACATCAACCATCTTCAAATGGGGCCAACTGAAACAATATGAAGTTCAGTAACGAATATTTCAAACTACTCAGATACAGAAACTTGCGGAAATTATAAACTTTTCAGGGTCTACAACATATTTTTAAACCATTCAATAGAGTAAAAAAGTTATGTGAAAGGAACCTGGGTGTGATAAATGTCAGTGGATCTCGCTTACAAAGACCATAACAATTTTATCTACCGCATCTGTAGGAAAATGATAGATGGATAATGAGAACAGCTGGTTGATCAGACTCTGATCCACCATAAGGCCTGGTCTCAGACGAGCCACGGGAGCGTTGACCCCCAAACCTCTCCAGGTTTACCCAGATAAACCTTCAAATTAGGGTACGCCAAGCCCATGATAATTACTTCAAATCGCTTGTTCACTCTAGGCTGGTACACTATGTACACTAACGGCATCCTTCAAGGCTGGCGAAATTACTGTCCTGAGAGTTGTACAAAAGCACTTTCACGGAACACATAAGTACTATAAAGCACCTACACTACTGGGAAAGGTTTAAGTACCTTTATGTTTTTTTTTTATTTCCCTGGGAAACGTAGGCGAGAAAGATAACATGAGACATATACTTGGAAATTCTAGAGGGATTGTTACCAAACTTGACATGAAAAATCACTCTACGAAAGCAAAAAGATTCAGCAGGTGAAGCAACATTCTCCCAATGAAAAGGCAGGGGCGCACGAGTACACGATGAGACGACATAATAAGTGGTCAGGGCCCAAGACTGTTCAACTGCTCCAGCTACATAAAGGGGCTTACCAATAGACCTCTGGCTGTCTTCAAGAAGGCATGGACAGCACCTAAAGTCAGTATCGGACCAACCGGGCTGTGGTTCCTACGTTAGCTTGCGTGCGGCCAGCAGCGGAACCACTGAGTGGCGGCAGTGTTAGTTGGATGTAGTGCCTGGAGGTCAAGGTACACAGAGGGAAGGATCGCCAGGAAAGAAAATTTATTAATCAACTAGTTAAGGTTTTAGTCATTATGTGATACCACAGAGAAGCGTCCATTATACTGCTAATCATCAACCCTATGTACATCAATGAATGAGAAAGGAACAGTGCAGCAGAAGTTTTCATATAGTAATGCTAGCATTTAGTTAAATGTTAGCATTTTGTAATGTAGCATTGAGTTAAATAATTTAGCATGGAGTTAACATGGTAGTATAGGAGTTAATGTCATAAGTCTTGTGTAATGGACTCTAGAAAATTATTTACCTTTCAATAATTTTTGTACACTATAATTGTTTTCACTCTGTAACAGTGTACCATCCAACTATAAGGATACATCCCATATATTTCCTCCCAACTAAGTAGTTTATTAGTTATTATACAAATACTGTACTAGATTATCATACATAGCACATATGTGCTAGAGACCTGGTATAACACAAAAATCTGACAGTGCTATTTCCATTGGGGTCTCCTACTGATGTTATTGTTCCATACACACTTTACTCCCACTTCTGGATGTTTTGTTCCATACACACTTTGATCTCCCATACTGATGTATTGATTCCCATACACACTTGATCTTCCCACTAATGTTATTGTTCCATTACAATCACTTGAACTCCCCATATGATGTTATTGTTACAGTACACACTTGATCTCCACTTCTGATGGTATTGTTCCAGACACACTTTAACCCCCATATGTGTTATTGTTCCATACACAACTTGATCTCCCATATGATGTTATTGTTCCATACCACACTTGATCTCCCACTACTGATGTTATTTTTCCATACACACTTTTACATCCATTACATATGATGTTATTGTTCCATACACACTTTTACTCCCAATACTGATGTTATTGTTCCTTACACACTGATCTCCACTACTGATATTTTTGTTATTGTTCCATACGCATTTACCTCCATTACGGATGTTATTGTTGCATAATACTTTACCCTCCCTCTACTGATGTTATTGTTCATACATACTTTACCTCCTCACTACTGATGTTATTGTTTCATACATGCTTTACCTCCCACTACTGTTGTTATTTTGCCATACATTACTTTACCTCCTCATTACTGATGTTATTGTTCCTATACATTAACTTTAACCTCCCACTTTATGTTATTGTTTCCATTTACATACTTTACTCCCACTATGTGTTATTGTTCCTTACATACTTTATCCACTACTGATGTTATTGTTCCATACATACTTTACCTCCACTACTGATGTTATTGTTCCTAGCATACTTTACTCCCACTTTGATTGTTATTGTTCCATACATTACTGTTGAGGTAATGGTTTCCCAGCATAAGGTTAAAGTTTAAATATAGGGGAAAACTTTGCTTAGAATGACTGCTATCGCCACACAGCCGCCCCCTGCAGGCGAGGTCTTGAGAAGCTGTCTTAGGTCACTTCTCAAGGGCAGTTTAAGTATATTATGTTAATAATAATTTACCCCTAGGGGGTGTTTGTCAGCTTATTTATCACTGCTGGTCATTACTGGGTGGAACTCAAAAGGTCCACTTATCCCCCAGAGGTTTTTGATAGGTGACTAACTTGTAACTTGGCTAACTATTGTTACAGTCAATAGTAGTACATCACGAGTTTTAGAACAAATACCTGGGTTTATGTATTGACCCTAGTTAACGGCCCGGATATCCGATGAGTTGATTGAAGAATAGTGTTCTTAGAAGAATGTCGCATACATGTGTTGGATTGCAACACTCGTTGATACACTGATCATTCAATAGTTTTTCACACCATATCACTACAGTTGCTGTTACAACTTTCTGTAAGTGTTTATCGTGCTTTGTGAGGACACTTTGTTCACACTAAGCACGGAATATCAGTGTTCTTTGTTGGTATCTGGAGTCAGTGTGACTTCCGTAGGGTCACAAGTAATCTGAAGACACTCAGCCTTCCTACACCATCACTACCCCTAGACATAAGGAAAAGGCTGACCTAGTACTTTTTGCCTTCCTTGCTAAACTTCCACTATAAAGGAAAGCAGAATTGCTTGATATCTTGTGTCTTAAGCATAGACAGCAATGTAACACTACTTTACCAGGTAATAAAGTGGGGCAGGATATTCCTTAATTGTCCTGCTAGGTAGAGATGGACTGTCTCTTTTAAACTACACTTTGCAACATGGAGTCTTGCAAAGCGTGGCGTCGCTTGGCCTCGTCACATCTTGTACTGCATCTGGGAGCAATTACTTGCTGTAGCAATAAACAAGATATTGGGCCCTTCTGAGTGGGCTGGGCCTCAGGGCTGAAAGGGGCTAGGGGCTGATACCCCCTTCCTGGGAGAAAAATGTCTCCACACATTATTTACTTCCCACTACTGATGTTAGTGTTACATACACTTTGACTCCATAGGATGTTATTGTTCCATACTCACTTTACTCCCACTACTGATGTATTGTCCATACCACACTTTACCTCCCATACTGATGATATTGTTTCCATACACACTTTACCACCTATGTTGTTATTGGTCCCTAACACACTTGATCTCCACTACTGATGTTATTGTTCCATACACACTTTACATCCCACTATGATGTTATTGTTTCCATACACACTTGATCTCCCACTATGATAGTTATTGTTCCATAAAACTTGATCTCCCACTACTGATGTTTATTGTTCCATACACACTTGATCTCCCCACTACTGATTTTATTGTTCCCATACACATTGATCTCCCATACTGATGTTATTGTTCATACACCACTTGATCTCCCATTACTGATTTTTTTTTTTTTTTTTTTTTCCTTTTAATATAGTTACATAACACTTGATCTCACACGACTTGATGTTATTGTTCCATACACACTGATCTCCCATACTGTGTAATATATACAGACTTGCAAAAGCCTTCGACAATGTTGGTACCATGGCGTACTAGCGCACCAAAATGCGTGCTAAAGGAATAACAGGAAAAGGTCGGTCGATGGATCTATAATTTCCTCACTAACAGAACACCAGAGAGTAGTCGTCACAGAGTTAAAGTCCGAGGCAGCTACGGTTGAAAAGCTTGTTCACAGGCACAGTACTCGCTCCATCTTGTTCTCATCCTTAATATCCGACATAGACAAGGATTGTCAGCCACAGCACCGTGTCTTCCTTTGCAGATGGTCACCCGAAATTGCATGAACTGTGTCTTCCATTGCAGACACTGCAAAGCTTCCAGGCAAGACATCAACCACAATTCTTTCAGTGGGCTGCAGAAAACAATATGAAGTTCAACGATGAGAAATTTCAATTACTCGATATGGTAAACATGAGGAAATTAATGTCATCAGAGTACAAAAACAAAATCGGGCCTCAAATAGAGCGAAACACAACGTCAAAGACTGGAGTGATCATGTCGGAGGATTCTCACCACTTCAAGGACCACGGACTTTCACATTTGCCTAGCCAATCGCATTGCTAGGAAAAATGACGGATGGCTTAATTGAGAACATTCTAAACTAGGGAGGCCAAGCCCATGATGGACATCTTCAGGTCACTTGTTATATCTAGGTGGAATATTGTGCACACTACAGCACCTTTCAAGGCAGGTGAATTGCCGACCTAGAAAATGTTAACAGAGAACTCACGGCGCGCATAACGGAGATAAACACTCGAAGTATTGGGAAGCGCTTGAGGTTCCTAAATCTGTATTCCCTGGAACGAGGAGGGAGAGATACATGATTATATACACCTGGAAAAATCCTAGAGGGACTAGTACCGAACTTGCACACGAAAATCATATTACGAAAGCAAAGACTGGCAGACGATGCACCATCCCCCCAATGAAAGGCGGGGTGGCACTAGCACGTTAAGAGACCATCATAAAGTGTCAGGGCCCGGACTGTTCAACTGCCTCGCAACTTGAGTGGATTTCCAACAGACCCCTGGCAGTCTTCAAGCTGGCACTGGACAAGCACCTAAAGTCAGATTCCGGATCAGCCGGGCTGTAGCTCGTATGTGGTTTGCGTGCAGCCAGATGCAACAGCCTGGTTGATCAGGCTGGGATCCACAGGGGCTGGTTCAGACCGGGCCGCGGGGGCGTGACCCCGGAACTCTCTCCACGTAATCTCCTAGGTAAACTGATGTTTTTGTTCCATACAAACTTGATCTCCCACTACTGATATTGTTACATACACACTTGATCTCCCACTTACTTGATGTTATGTTCCATACACACGTGATCTCCTCTACTGATGTAATTGTTCCTTACACACTTGATCTCCACTATGATTTATTGTTTCTACACACTTGATCTCCACTACTGATGTTTTGTTCCATACACACGTGATCTCCCACTACTGATGTTATGTCCATACACAATTTACCTCCCATACTGATGTTATTGTTCACATACACACTAGATCTCACACTACTCGAAGCTACCACAATGATGGTCATAATTAAGATATTAAAACTAAACCCTAGAGTTATTATTTGTACGCTACTTGTGTTATTTGTCAACTTTACCTCATATTGTCAGTTTAGAAAGTTAATATTACTGTAAAATAATTTATTATTGCATCTATGCAAATATTTTTGACACAAACAATTTCCTGTTAGTAACATTTTTATATTACACTTGATACCCAGAAAGTTGCATGTACTTTGAAAGTGTTCTTAAGTGCCCAAAGATGATGTGCATTAACTATTACAATTATACTTGAACAACTTGACCAATTTCTTTCCTGGGTGCCGCTGTTCATATATAAACATTCTGAGAGTGTGGCAGGTATACAAGTCTTCCGCCAGAGCAGGCACATGTCTGGTGCAACCGAACCACCAATGGCTGTGACTTTAGCTGTTCCAGTGTGCCACCATTGTGTTTACATAACTCCGCCTGCTCGGCTGTTCTGTGTCTTAGGTAGGTGGAAGTGAAGATTTATGGAGTGTTCGAGGTGCATCCTATCCCACTCACCCCTAAACACTTCCGGTTTCTATCTTGTGCACAGGAGACTAGGTACTTCTTACCTTGTGCACAGGGTAGACTCGTACCTTCTATACTACCTTGTGCCACCGGAGATAGTACTTTCTCTACCTTGTGCACAGGAACTAGTACATTATCTACCTTGTGCACAGGTAGACTAGGTCCTTCTCTACCCTGTGCTCAGGAGACTAGTCTGCTCTACCTTGTGCACAGGAGGGGGGACTAGTACCTTCTTCCTTGTTGCACAGGAGCTCGTACTTCTCTACCTTGTGACAGGAGAACTAGGTACCTTCTCTACCTTGTGCACAAGAGACTATGGTACCTTTCTCTAGCTTGTGCACAGGGGACTAGGTACCTTCTTATCTTGTGCACAGGAGACTAGGTACCTTCTCCTATCTTGTGCACAGGAGACTAGTACCTTCTGTATCTTGTGCACAGGTGGACTAGTACCATCTCTATCTTGTGCACAGGAGAACTAGTCCTTTCTCTATCTTGTGCACAGGAGACTAGTTACCTTCTCTACCTTGTGCTCAGGGAGTCTAGTACCTTTGTACCTTGCGTGCACAGGAGAATAGTACCTTCTCTACCTTGTGCACAGGAGACTAGTACCTTCTCTACTTGTGCCAGGAGATAGGTACCTTCTTCTACCTTGTGCACAGGAGACCTAGTACTTCTCTACCTTGTGCACAGGAGGGACTAGTACATTCTCTACCTTGTGCTAGGACACTAGGTTCCCTTCTCTACCTTGTGCACAGGACTCTAGGTTACTTCTCTACCTTGTGACAGGACTCTAGGTAACCCTTCTTACCTTGTGCACAGGAGACTAGGTACCTTCTCTTCCTTGTGCACAGGTGATCTAGTACTTCTTACCTTGTGCACAGGGAGGACTAGATACCTTCTTACTTGTGCACAGGAGACTGTACCTTCTCTACCTTGTGCAAGGAGACTAGGTACCTTCTCTATTTGTGCACAGGAGACTAGTTACCTTCTCTATCTTGTAGCCCAGGAGACTAGGTACCTTCTCTATCTTGTGCACAGGAGATAGGTACTTATTACTTGGCCCAGGACTAGTACCTTCTGTACATTGTGCCCAGGGAGACTTTGTACCATCCTCACCTTGTGCACAGGAGGACTCGTACCTTCTAACCTTGAGCACAGGAGGATAGGTACTTCCTACTTTGTGCACAGGAGACTAGACACACACACCACACACACACAACAACCCCCCCAAAAACAAAAAAAAACACAACCCCCAAAACACCAAAACACACAACAAAAAACACACCCCAACAAACCCCAACTTACCTTCTCTACCTTGTGACAGGAGACTAGTACCCTTCTGACTGTGCACAGGACACGAGGTACCTTCTCTACCTGTGCACAGGACATAGGGACTTCTCTTCCTTGTGCCACAGGACCACTAGGTATTCCTTCTCTACTTGTGCACAGGGACACTAGGTACCTTCTCTATGCCTTTACGTTATGTTTTACTTGGGTGTAAGAGGATTAATGGAGGGGCTTCAATTTAATACAAAGGAATCATTTAAAACTCTATTATACACTTTGATGCTGAATGATTTCAAACCAATTAATATAAATGTACTTATAAGTATGTTAGCTGTTCAATAATTTGTCTGAATATTTACTCTTCAAGGGGGGCCTCCTTGGCGTGGTGAAGTGGCTCTTGGTCTAGGAATTAGACATATCGGTCTTCTTCCTCAGACCGACCTAATTTCCCCCCAATTCTCCCCTCCCCTATCCATCCTCCCATCCTCCTCCTTTTTCCTTTCCTCCTCCTCCTCCCCACTCGCTCCCTTTAAGCCTTCCTCTTTTGGTCCTTTGGGATTTCTCCCACAGGCGCGCTAGTTCCTGGGTAGGTGAACGGATAACCTGGGGTCCATCCCATTCGTTGAGGTTCTTTAGCGGTGGCGTAGTTTGGCCGTGAATCTGGATCGCACTGGGGATGTCCCGATCCCTCTCCGTATCACGGAGTAGCTTATGGGTGTCGTTCGGGCGACGAGTGTATCTCTGAAGCCACCTGTCGGTATTCCGGGGGTGGTGGGCATGGAGGGATATGCTTTGTGGTGGATATCGGCCCGCCTCTCTTTTGTCCACCGAGGTAGCTGGCAGATGTGAGGTTTTTTTACTATCCCGGATTGTTAGTTTACTAGCATGATGGGTAGGGTTTGGCACGGGTTCCATGCTGCATCTGCGCTATTGCGGTGCTGAGTCTCTTGGGCGCGGGAGGGAGATTTCTGAGCCCTTTCATTCCTCCTTGGAAACTTTCCCTCCCCGGTCCCCCCTTTTTTTTTCTTTTTTTTTATGTTTATTATCTTTTCTTCTTTCTTTTTTATTACTTAAAAACAAATAAGGAAGAGGTAACCTAACCATGGCAGCCCTAGTCCTGAACCTGGTACCCCGGGCCCCTTCTTGATACGCACCCGTTCTGAACCCGCCTCGGCTTTGGACCATTCTTCAGACATTCCTCATGCATCTGTACCTATTGCGGTGCTGTTTCCTCACCCGTTCAGGTACTGGGCTCGACTGACTCTTCGATTTATCAGACCCTTCGCTCTCCTCTGACTATGCTTCCGGACTCTCCTCTACGGGCGGCAATTTTTCAAAATCGCGACCCGTTCCACGTCGGACCAACTTGGTCCCACGCCTAAAACGTCATGACAATTACCTGCTGATGTTATTCTCACCTTCACCTTCTCATTCTTCTCAGAAACGATGACACGTCCTTCACTACCTATCCCTCTCAGTTTCGACAGAAACTGTGGACTAAATTTCTTACTTTAGGACCAACTTCTCTACTGCCATTCTTACTGACATCGTATTGGCAAGGCACTCCTACGCCATGTTGGTATAAGATTTTTCTTTTCAGGCTTATTAAGAGCGGTACTCCCAAAATAATTTGTAAGCGCATCAGTACCGTACATGTGCTGCCCAGGCTCGTGAGCCTCTCTCGTCTTTCACATATAGATACTGTTCCTGTTACTTGAAAAAACATCATTCCTCAATTCTTGTAGTGGTACCATCATTCTGCCCGTACCATATGTTAAACAATATTTACAGACGTGTGGCACCGACATTCTAGAACAGCTGGAACTCCCAAGATCTTCCCAATCCTCAAGGTAGACACTCTAACGTTCTTCCTGCCCGGTGGGCGGAGACGATACCCTAGCAATGCTGGCTCTGTTAACTTTTGACAGCCGAGAACTCCCATCCTCAGTATATAAAGGAGGACATCGGTTACAGTTCGAAAGGTGATCCCTACACCAAAACGTGTAGAAATTGCTGGCGATTTGGCATCCAGCGAAATATTGGCAGATTATCGCCGATTGCCCAGTCTGTGGTGCGATGACCTTTCTGAAATACGTCTTGCAATCGATCTCCCTCTTGCCTTAAACTGTCATGAGGCTCACCCTTCGTACTCTCGCCATTGTCAGGTCTATTTAACCGAGCGGGAAATCCGTTACCTCAAAGAGACAGAAGGTCTCCCTTATGCCATGGCAGTTTCTCATCTCCGCCTCCAAGGGAGACTCCCACGTGTTTCTTATTCCCGTGTTTCAAAACGTCCCCCCACTTCTGGTATCCCATCTTCTACACCCACCTCTGTGGTTACCTCTCCCATAATCACTCCTGTATCTAATCCTTTTGCTGTCCTCGGCTCAGACGTCCCTACTTCAACGCCTCAGTCTAATCTCGCTTCTTCGAGTTCTCTCTTACAAGCCTCAGTATCGACGAGACCTCGTACGACACCTCTTCCCAATCGTCCCTCTACTTCTCAAAAGTCAAAAAAAGGTCCGGTAACACCTCCTACCCATCTTCCACCTCCTCATTTTACCCTCCCTGTCTCTGTCCCTAGTTCTTCCCCTCTCACTGGCTCAGTTACAAGTGCAGAGGTTCACCCTCCTCCTCGTAATGTACCTTCCTCCCCTGTTCCCTCCCAAGTTTCTTCCTCTTCTGCCACCTCCCAGGTTCCTGTCTCTTCTGTCCCCTGCCACGCTTCTCCAGTTCCCTCCACCCTTTCGCCCCCCCCTACCTTGGTACAGTCCAATACAGTTCCAATCTTTACTCATCCTCCCCCTACCATTCCCAATATTGTCTCCCATACGACATCTCTGAATTCCGAAACACTTGAAGCAATCTCTGAATATATTGCAGAGACCAAACCATCAATGGACACTGATCCACCTTCCGCTCTTTCTCTCTCCTCTGCTCCATCTGCGCAACTCCGTTTTTCACAGCGCACCGTCCTCGCTGCTTGAACAATTTCCACTGCCTCCGCATGTTGACTTTCTTATCCCTCGCTAGTCCGTAGGAACCCGTACCTGCTGATAGTCAAGTATCTTTATAGCTGTGCATTCATGGCCTTTTTACAGTGGAATATACGTTGCCTCAGGGTAATCGGTGTGAGCTCAGATGTTACACGGCCCAGTTTGTCCGCTGTTTGGTGTTTTTGCTTACAGGCAACCAAAATTACACTCTGCTGTTTATTTCTCACATCTCAGGCTAGAATTTATTGAGTAATTCTTCAGATCCTTTTCCTGATGGACCTTTAATGAAAGTGCCCTTCGTCTCCGCACTGGATATTCCGTACCAATCACTATTTGTTTCATTCTTCGCTGCATTAACGACAGCAGCCCGTATCCACTTACATAGGTGGTGATACCTCATTTTCTTTATATCTCTCTCCTCTCGGGCATTATCATTCCGGATTTTGCCTTCCTTTGTATTCGCGCATTCTACCGCCACTAATTCTGTTACCTTGTGATTTTAATGCCCACCATTTCCTCTGGGGAAGGGTCTCACTGTGATTCCCGTGATTCAGTTTAGAGGCGTTTCTTATCTGCCAACCACCCCCTCCAAGTTTTAAATACAGGTACACACACCCATTTTGATCACTCGACTCATACTCTCTCTTGCATCGATCTCTCATTTGCTCTTCCTCCGCCGCATTAACTTTTACTTATGACTGTCTCCCGGACTTACATGACAGTGAACATTTCAATCACTCTTACTTCCCTTCATATTACCGCACCTCCTTCGCACCCCACGCAGGCAATAAAATCGGGCAACTATTGAACCTTTACTCACACCCGACTTGTTTTTTAAAGAGGTTCCTCATCGTCCTCCTCGATGAGCTATTACACCTCCTTCTCATCCTCCGTTTTCACCGCAGCTATCCTCATTCTATACCCCAAACTCGAGCGGCTTCTCAGAAAAGCTGCCTTGGTGGTCCTCCTGCTTGTCGCTCGTGCAGTACGTTTGAAACTCGCTGCATGGGCAGGGTACCGAACATATAGAACCACAGAGCGACTCCTGACTTTTAAACAGACGCGTGCGATCGCTCGGACCGTGTCATCCGTGACCCTAAACGCACTTGCTGGCCGAGATTTACATGTCCCACCATCACACTCAGCTTCCTCTATGACTGTGCAGTCTGGAAAAAATACGAAAACTAGTGGTAAATATTCTCCTGACCCGGCTCCTGTTCTGCGGTTGCCGGTGTTGAATAAGCAAACCCACTAGATGAGTAGCCAATAATTGGCAATCAACTGGTCCGTATTTCTCAGGACTCCATCATGCCCCTCAGTCTTTCCCTCAAAGCTGCCAGGAGTTAGCACCCTTGGACTTTTCTCTCTCAGAAAGAACAGTATAATATGCCTTTTACACTTGCAAGAACTGAGGCAACACTCTCATTTGTCGATCATCGGCAGCTGCCCGACGACAATCAAATCGTATGCTACAACATTTATCATCAGTCAGCCCTTATCAGTCCTATTTACGCCTTTACAATATTATTGGTCACAAGGAGTTCTCCACAGCTCTAGAAAGCCGCCATTGCTCCTCCCCTTTCCGTCTAAACATCTACTAACGGGACATGAACCTCCCAACTATCGTCCCCATTGCTCTTACCAGTGCAGTTTGCGCAAGTAATGAACGTCTATAAATAGACTTAATGTGGTATTTTAGAGACACACAACAGTCTCTCCACTCGTCGCAATATGGCTTTCGTAAGGGACGTTCGTACCATAGACGCCCTTACTGCGCTTGGATACGATGTTCGTAATGCCTTGCCGAATAACCCGTCAGTCTCTTATTGCCATATTTTTGATCTTGAGATGGCATTATGACACAACTGGAGGTATAATAATTTTAGCCAAGCCCACTCCTTAGGCCTTCGAGGCAATCTACCATCCTTCCTTAATAACTTTTTAACTGACAGCATTTCCGTGTTCCGTGTTAATATGGTGCTCTCCCCGGACTTATCCAAGCTGAAGGTGTCCCCCAGGATGTGTTCTAGCACCACACTTTTTTCTCCTTGCTATTAATGATTTGGCCTCCATAGTCTTCCCTCAAATATTTAGGTCATCAATCTATCGTTGATGCCCTTCGCTATAGCCTTGTCAGGCGCTGACATGTCACCTTCCTTACAATTTCTCGCCAGCATGCAGTCGACCCGTGTTTTCCAATTGCACCAAACATGGGTTTAAATTTTCCAGCACTAAAACCCACCAAATCACTTTTCACTAACGCTCTGTCATCTCTGAACATCCTTTTACCTCGATGGCTCACGTAGATCCCTGAACGTGATACAGTGCAAGCTTTCTGGGCCTCCTCTTTGATCGTAGGTTTATCCTGGAAACTCACATACTCTCTGAAGGCATCTTGTACAGCCGCTAACCTTCTTAAAGCCTTGCCATCTTTCGTGGGAGCGGACGTTCGAACCCTCCTTCAACCACATTTCCACCCCTTATTTTATCGAAACTTGATTATGGTGACCTAACTATCAGCGGCACTCCTGCGACTCTCTCTAGCCTTAACCCAATTCATCACCAAGGATTACGTTTATGCCCTTGGTGCTTATCGCTCTATCCCCCAGTCGACACCTCTATGCAGAAAGCGAACGGTCCCATCCTATCCGAATCGCCGTGAGGCCCATTTTATGCTGCGCTACTATGTACGCTCTCATGATCTCCGCAATCCTTCAATTATAGAATGGGTCACTGAAATTAGAAGACATCTTTATTTGTCGCCGCCCCTGCTTCACGCCGTCCCCTTCTCTCTTCGCCCTCAATCGCTCTGTCTATTCTCTTCAAGCTACCACCATTTCTAGTACATGTAGCATCACACTTTTCCCTACCCCTGAAAGTTCCAGGCAGTTCGAGTCAGTGTAGCTGTTCTCCCCCCCTGCACGAAGGCCCAACTGTCTACGGTCGATTCCCGCTCTCTTTTTCTTGTCTCCCACTTTTCAACACTCATTCTCATGCCATTGCTGTGTACACAGATGGCTTCTAAGTCTTCTTGACGGCAGAGGATTCGCAGCAGTGTTTCACGGACAGCGTCGTACAAGGCATTTACTATCTCAGCTAGTATTTTTACTGCTGAATTATAATGCCATCCTTAACAGCCACTTATCCGTATTGCATCTTATGCCTGTGTCCATCATTTGTGGTTGTCTCGTCAACTCCTAGTGCTTTCAGGCTATACAAAAATTTGATACACCACCCGCTTAGTCCTCCGTATCCAACTATTGGCTACGCCGCATCTTTACAAGCATATAGATATTGTTTTTTGTTGGTCCCTGGTCATGTTGACGTACAGGCAATGAACAGGCAGAACACGCTGCGCGTTCAGCAGTACATGACCTACCGTTCATAGTAGAGGTAATACCATGTACGGACGATTTGCTGTATAACTTCCCATCCTTCACACCCGTTGACACAACCTGGTCTACTATGTCGGCCACTTCTACAAACTTCAGTGCTATTAAAACCAAGAATAAGTATGTCTGGCCGTCTTTCTTATCACCATGTCGAGGTTGGAGACTACCCTATCCCGTCTTCGCATTGGGCCTACTCGTCTTCCCATTGATATCTCATGGAGAGGCGTCCCTTGCTCCTCTCTGTGAGAATTGCCAAGCTCCATTATCAGTCACCACATCTGTTGACTGCCCACTTTATCAACGAGCACGCAGAATTTACCCTCTGTCGTCGTGAGTCTTCGCGCCCGCTGCTCTCCTCTTTACCTTCCCTCTCGCTGATGGACCCACCTGTTCATCCGGACTCATCGCATTGACTTTTTGAACAACGACCTGACTTACTCACCACAAATTTTGATACGTTTCAGCCCTGCTACTTGGTATCCTTGCTACCACTCTACCCCCGTACTATCCCCTGCCCCGCTGTTTTTCTGTAACCTGCTGATCATCCCCCCTCCCTTCTGCATCCTTTCCCTTGCTTCCTTCCCTACCCTGCAGCGCACTGTGTATAGCCTTGTGGCTTAGCGCTTCCTTTGACTATAATAATAAGGGAACAACGATTTAGACATTGAGTGTAGCACGAGGTATGAAACTTCTCTGACTAATTCTCTAAAAGTTCTGCAGTTACCTTGGGGAAAAACTTAGTGTACATCGTAACACATGATGGTACATCACACACACCCTGCTAATGTGTCAACACTGTGTGTACACACACCTCCCTGTTACATGTGGTCACACTTGTGATGTACACAGTACCACCTGCTACAGATCCACACTGTGAGGGGTACACACACACACCCTGCTACATGTGTCACACGTGATGGTACCAGCACACCACCCTGCTACATGTGTCACACGGTGGAATGGTATCACAGCACACACCTCTGCTACATGTGTCTCACTGTGATGGTACACATCACACACCTGTTTCAAGTGTCACACTGTGATGGTTACACTGGTACACACCCTGCTACATGTGTCACACTGTTGGTACACAGCACACACCCCTGCGCAACAATGTGTCACACGGTGATGGTACTTACAGCTACACACCCTGCTACATGTGTCACACTGGTATGGTACTACACAAAAAAAAAACCCCCACACCCTGCTACCTATGTGTCACACTGTGATGGTACACAGCACACACCCTGCTACATGCGTGCACACGTGATGGTACACAATACACACCCTGCTACGTGTCGACGAACAGTCTGATGGTACACAATACACACCCTGCTACGTGTCACACTTGATGGTACACAGTACACACCCTGCTACATGTCACACTGTGAAGGTACACATTACACACCCTGCTACATGTGTCAACACTGTGATGGTACACAGCACACACCCCTGCTACATGTGTCACACCTGTGATGGTACACAGTACACACCTGCCTACATGTACCACTGTGATGGTACACCATTAAAAAACCCCTGCTTCATGATTTCACACTGTGATGTACAGCAGTACACACCCTGCTACATGTGTCCACACTGAGATGGTACACATTCACACCCTGCACTGGGTCCACACTGTGAAGTACACAGTACACACTCCTGCTACCTGTGTCACACTGTGAGTCACAGTAACTGCTACATGTGTCACACTGTGATGGTACACTATACACACCCTGCTACATGTTCACACTGTGATGGTACACAGTACACACCCTTCTACTGTGTCACACTGTGTATGGTACCATTACCACCCTGCGGCATGTGTCACACTGGATGGGTACACAGTACACACCCTGCTGACATGTGTCACACTGGATGGTTCACAGTAACACCCCTGCCTACATGTGTCACACTGTGATGGTACACAATACACCACCCTCTACATTGTCACACAGATGTGCACAGCACACACCCCTGCTACTGTTGTCACACTGCTCGATTGAACACAGTACACACCCTGCTACATGTGTCAACTGTGATGGTACCCATAACACACCCTGCTACATGTGTCACACTGAGTGCTACACAGCACAACCCTGCACACTGTGTGCACACTGAATGGGACACAGCACACACTCTGCTACATGTGTCACCCACTGTGATGGTAACACAGCACACACCCTCTACATGTCCACACTGATGATGACAAACAGCACACACCCTGCGTACATGCCTCTCTCACATCAGTGATGGTAACACGCACTCACCCTGCTACATGTGTCACACTGAGTGAAAGGTACACAGCACACACCCTGCTACATGTTCACATTGTGGATGGTACAATCAGCACACCCCTGCTACATTGTCACACTGTGATGGTACACAGAACACTCCCTGATACATGTTGTCACACTGATGGTATCACATGCCCCAGCACACCCCTCTGCTACATGTGTACAATTGTGAAGGTACACAGCACACACCCTGCAACATGTGTCACACTGGTGATGGAACCACAGCACACACCCTGCTACATGTGTCACACGCATGTACACACACACACCCTGCTACATCTGTGTCCATTGTGATGGTAGTCACAGCACCCAGTCCCGTGCTACATGTGGTCACACTGTGATGGTACACAGCCCACCCACTGCTACTGTGTCACACTGTGATGGTAACACAGAAGCACACACCCTGCTACATGTGTCACACAGTGATGGTACACTCACACACCTGCTACATGAGTCACACTGTGATGGACACAGCAAACACCCTGCAACATTGTGTCACACCGTGATGTACACAGCACACACCCTGCTACATGTGTTTTACACAGTGATGTACATCAGACACATCACCCTGCACATTGTCACACTGTGGATGGTACACAGCACACACCCTGCTACCATATGTCACACTGTGATGGTACACAGCACACACCCTGCTACATTTCACATAGTGATGGAACACAGCACACATGCCTGCTCCAGCGCCGCCATTACAGTGGTAAGTACACCAAAACACACGTTGCCGCCTGCGGTCTACAATGGTGGAAATGGAGGCTGTCATTGGTGGTACTCAGCTGACATTGTGGTAATAAACCACAGGTTATATCCTCTGGAAATTAGGGGCAGATTAAAATTTATTGGCAAGATGATGGTGGAGTTAATGATGGCTGAGATAAAAACATTAAGGCGAAGGCTAGAAGACTTGAATTGGTGTCAGGTGTAGAGATGAGGGTCTGGTCAAGGAACGTGTTGAGGGTATGTATGAGGGTCTGGTGTCAGGACAGTGGTAGACGGGAGAGTATGAGGAGTCTGTGTCCAGGGACATAGGTTGTGGACAGTTATTGAGGGTCTGGTGTCAGGAAACAGTGGACTTGGAAGTGATGGAGGGTCTGGTGTGAGGACAGTGTTTGGAGACCGTAGGAGCTCTGGTGTCAGACCGCGTCATGTTGATAGGTCCAGCCATTAGGACAGGGCACGGTGAAGGACACGGGACTACGACATGGGACCCTCAATGGTGTGGCTCCAGCCATAGTAAAGCCGAGGACAACCCGGCGTTGGGTATAGTTTGGCACTGATAGATCTGTTAACGGAGCTAATTTATTTTTAATTATTTTCTCTCGGTTTTTTACACAGGACGACACAAACATTATTCCAGTAAAATTAATTATTTAATAATGGGCCGAAGAGATAAATTATGTAACATCACCAGTCACTAGTGAAAATGTTTGTGAGAAGCAGCTAGACTGAAGCACAATAAGTCGCCGGGTCTATTAGCTTTTTTCAAGGTTCTTAAGGAATGAAAAATGGAACACTTGTGAACCATTAAACTAACATTTTAAATGTAATATCCTATTTTAAAGCAGGGGACAAATCGTTTTACCGTCATATTACCGGCCCAATAAGCCTGACCTCATTGTAGAGCAAATTACACTAGAGTCAATTATAGCTGAGATTATAAAAGGCCATCTCGATAACATAGCTTATTAACTGATACTCAGCCATGGATCACGAGAGACCGTCTGTCTAACTTTATTTATTAACTTTACTTCAGTAAAGCATTTGAGGCAGTTGACCAAGAAAAGAATTGCGACATATTATTCTACTTAGATTTAGTAAAGCTTTTGATAGAGTTTCCACACCAAAGACGTTAAGAAAGTAGGCAAGATCATGGCTTTGGGGAACATGCTCTCGTGGATCGAATCATGCTCCCAGACAGAGAGCCAGAGAGTTGTCCATAAATGGTGTGAAAGTCTGAGTGGGGATCCTGTAACAAGTGATTCGTACAACAGGATTCAGTCTTAGGGCCGTTGTTGTTTAATAATGAGAAGTATCTTGCTTAGATGATTTGGGGTTAAGATAGATCCGATAGGTTGGATAAGTTTGACAGCATGTGGCAGATCTTGGGATCTTTATTGAGGTAACGTTTCGCCACAGCAGTGCGCTTCATCATCAGTCATACGTAGGAAGAAACTTGAAGAACAGAGGAGAATGAAGGTAATCAGTCCCTCAACCTTGATCGATGTGTTCATCCATCAAACTGAATGATTGATGGACTGAACACATCGCACAAGTTGAGGACTGATATACCTCATTCTCCTCCTGTCTTCATGTTCTCCTACGTATGGGGACTGGATTAAAAGCCACTGTGTGCGAAACGTTTCCTCAATAAAGATACCAAGAGGTTCACATGTGTCCTAATTTATCAACATAATATTATATCAAAGAATCTGATGCGGTATTAACTAGTGTATGAGCAAATTCGCCGATGACACAAAGATAGCGTAGGATAATTGATTCAAACGTAAATGTTAGGGACTTCAGGAGATTTAGACAAACTCTATTCTTGTCAGAAAATAGGCAGATCAGTTCCAATGTAGATAAATGCAAGGTTAGAAGCCTGGAGCCTGTCCATAACCCTACCTCTTATAGTTAAATAATGTAGAAACTAGCTATACAATGTGAGCAGCAACTCTCAAACCAAGACAGCAATGCCTAAGCGTACGTAATAAGGTGGAATTGAGACACTAAGGCAGCATTGGGACTCTGTCAGACTAACTTGTCAGACCCCTCTGCAGCAATCATGGGATCCGTGTTACAAAGATTTCTTCAACACTTGTAACCTTGGAAAAAGGACCTACTTCGAACTAGTGGATGATACCACTAACCACCTACCGCCTCCATCAGCTTCACGTCACCTCACTACAGAAAAAGCCACGTCTACGCCCCTAGCTGTACATTCTACATGATTCGAGGATCTGAACACATCGACTTCCCAGGTTGAGGGACTGATTACCTTCATTCTCCTCCTCACCCTTTACCACTACCCTCTTTGAATTGACGTGATGAAGCGCCACTTTGTGGCGAAAACGTTTCCTGAATAAAGATTCCCATAATGCTGCTTCTTCCCGGGATGGGGCAGTTCTACAACAACAAATCTTCTCATCTAACCAGACCCACTACGAGCCTACTCCTCCTATCCAAGACCTCGCCTCGTCCGGTTTTTCAAACCATTCATCATGGATCCGCAGGCGCCACCTAATAAGTAAATAGTTTAGTGGGGATTATATAACAAGAAGTGCAGCAACAGATATCCAGAGGTCATACTGCAGCTTTATACATCATTATAAGGCCCTCACTAGATATGCACTCCCATCTGGTCTCCATATTACAGAATGGATTAAATTCGTTAAAAACCATTCTAGCGACGGCCCAGAAAGGACTACACATATAATATCAATAGTCCATTAGAAATCTCCCTATGAAAAAGATTGAAGAGTCTTAAATTACCATTCACTTGTTAGACAAAGAAGAGGGAGACATGATCGCAAGTGTTTTTCACAAGCTTCGCCAGCAGAGGGGTATTAATAAAGTCGGGACACTATTAATAAGAGGTCATAGTCCAAAACTCCACCCGTTCGCGTTAGCCACTAGAACCCGCCTAGCCACGATAAGATGCATCCTACTAGGTATATTTCTACACGCATTGGAAAGTTTAGCAACAGTCCCCCCCGCCCGCACTCTCGTGACCACAAATCAAGTTTTTACAGGCGAATCTCCAGCTAGCATGGCCGTGACGATCTCCTACTCAAGTCCCTTCATTGCCCGTGCAATCGGTCATTACGATGTTCTGAGTTCGAGTCAATTTTTTTAGTGGGATGGATTGCAAAGGACCTGCCAAGTAAGGGTCAACAGCCTGCTGCAGTGATCCTCCTTTTGTATGTTCTTAGGTTAGTGGTGCATGGCTATGCATCTTGGTAGTAGCGTGAATGATGGTAGTTTTTGGCTGGTGAAGCATGAATCGTGTAGCCTTTGTGTGGTGGTAACATGGATGGTGGTAGCCTTGGGAAGTGTAGCGATGGATGGTGATAGCCTCTGGTGTGGTAGCTGGAGGTTGGTAGCCTTGGGCGGTGGAAGCCTTAGGGGGGTGTAGCCTTGGGTGGTGCAGCATGGATGGTGATACGTGAGTTATAGCAATGTTTACCTTGATGCATCGTAATGTGACATAGTCTCGTGTTGCTCTCTCCATCCGCCCGGGTCAGTTTAGACTGTCCTATAAAGACGATGTGGTCTGACCCAGCGCAGTAAACCAAGACTAGTGTGATCTGACCCAGCTCTGTAAAACCAGACTTGTGTGTCTGACCCAGCACCATAAACCTAGACTACGAATAATTCACCCAGCACTGTAAATAGGATCCACACACCGACACAGCAGCCAGCACGGTGTTAACAATGTTTTCGTTGTTAGGTAAGACCCTTAGTGCAACAGTTAACAACTTTTTTATTCCCGACGTTTCGCCGACACAGTAGGCTTACTTCATCGAATACTAAAGTAGATCAGAACAGTAGAGATGTGAAGACGATGTAATCATCCATCCCCTTACAGTCGTAGATTTGAGGTTTCAGTCCCTGCTGGAAGAAAGTTCATTCCATAGTCAGAACACAGAAGATCAAGGACAGAGCGGAGACTTAAATACTGTTGGAAGGAGAGGTGCAAGCGGTATATAGTAGTAGTAGCAGTAGTGAGAGGCACCTGTGAGTCATGTCCTCTCAATCCAACCCTTCTCCACGTGAAAAGCTTGTCCAAGGTTGTGTATTCTGTACCAAGAAATGCCACGTGTTGCAGTGTCTGACAATATGAACATCAAAATGGTATACAATACCGACAGGTTGTTAGGTAAGACACTTATGCAACAGTTAGACAACTTTATTCCGAAACGTTTCGCCTACACAGTAGGCTTCTTCAGTCGAATACAGAAAGTAGGCAGGAACAGTAGAGATGTGAAGACGATGTAATCAGTCCTCACCCTTAAAGTCGTAGAATTTGAGGTTGTCAGTCCCTCGGCCTGGAGAAGTTCAGTTCCATAGTCAGGAACTATCTGAAGATCAAGCGACAGAGCGGAGACTTAAATACTGTTGGAAGGAGAGGTGCAGGGTAGTAGTAGTAGTAGTAGTAGTAGTGAGAGGCAACTGTGAGGTCATGTCCCTCTCAGATCCAACCCTTCTCACTTGAAAAGCTTGTCCAAGGTGTTTTCTGTACCAAGATGCCACGTGTTGCAGTGTCTGACAAGATGAACATCAAAATGGTATACAATACCGACAGGTTGTTAGGTAAGACACTTATGCAACAGTTAGACAACTTTATTCCGAAACGTTTCGCCTACACAGTAGGCTTCTTCAGTCGAATACAGAAAGTAGGCAGGAACAGTAGAGATGTGAAGACGATGTAATCAGTCCTGCCTACTTTCTGTATTCGACTGAAGAAGCCTACTGTGTAGGCGAAACGTTTCGGAATAAAGTTGTCTAACTGTTGCATAAGTGTCTTACCTAACAACCTGTCGGTATTGTATACCATTTTGATGTTCAATGTGTTCGTTATTATATGTTACGACGTCCAGGATAACTGGAACACAGTGGTCAAGAGGTGGTACACAGTGTCACCATGCATGTACATTTGTGAAAGACGACACATGTACGGTCTTACATTGTACTGAGGAAATGTTCCGCCATGTTCCGCCATGGATAGCTTCTCTAGGCTTGACGAAGATTTAGACGCATGTACATAAGAACATAAGAATGGAGGAACACTGCAGAAGGCCTACTGGCCCATGCAAGGCAGGCCCTTGTCAAAACGACCTCTACCTAAAGCTACCCAGGAAATAACTCCCATACCCAATGACACCAATCAAACCCAGCCCCTCCCACTCATATTTGTCCAATATCTTCTTAAAGCTACCCAAGGTCCTAGCCTCTATCACCCTACTGGGAAGATTGTTCCACTCATCTACAACTCTGTTAGAAAAACAGTACTTACCTATGTCCTTTCTAAATCTAAATTTATCCAACTTAACTCCAATAGTAGACGTTTCGCCATCCAGTAGCTTTATCGATATATGGACATAATATGAAGACTGTAGAGTTACATACAAAAGACGATCAGTCCCTCAGCCTTGGAGTAGGTGATGAGCACTCTAGTTATGAAGAACCTGAAGCACCGGCAAGAAGGTTAATGTTTATATACTTGCATTAGGTGAGGGAGGTGCAGCTGACGTAGGCATTGTCACTGGTAGGCGGGATGCGCCAGTGGAATTAGGTCATACGCAAGGGATGGGCCAGGAGTAGGAAAGTAGGTTGTTAGGTAAGACACATTGTTCCATAGTATGAAACAATATATTGTTTCATACTATGGAACAATGCTCTTCTCCAGACTGAGGGACTGACCACCTCAAAACTTTAAGGGTGATGGACTGATTACATCGTCTTCAAGTATCTTCTGCTTCTATCAACTTTTCTGTACTCGACTGAAGAAGCCTACTGTGTAGGCGAAACGTTTCGAAATAAAGATACCTAACTGTTGCATATGTGTCTTACCTAACAACCTGTCGGTATTTTATACCATTTTAATGTTCAGGAAAGTAGGTTGTGGAGATGTCCTCTGTACTAAGATTCCACGTACTGGGGGCTTCTTCAGTCGAATACAGAAAGTAGGCAGGAACAGTAGAGATGTGTAGACGATGTAATCAGTCCATCACCCTTGTAGTCGTAGAATTTGAGGTTGTCAGTCCCTCGGCCTGGAGAAGTTCAGTTCCATAGTCAGGAACTATCTGAAGATCAAGCGACAGTGCGGAGACTTAAATACTGTCGGAAGGAGAGTAGTAGTAGTAGAAGATTGAGACACTTATGCAGCATATGGGAATCTTTATTCAGGAAACGTTTCGCCACGCAGTGGCTTCATCAGTCCAATACAAAGAGGAAGGCGTAAGGAGAGGAGGAGAATGAAGTAATCAGTCCCTCAACCTGGAGTCGATGTGTTCAGTCCATCAATCTTGTAGAATGTACAGCATAGGGCCGTAGACGTGGCTTATATACTGTAGTGAGGTGACGTGAAGCAGTTGGAGGCGGGGTCATAGTGGTACCATCCACTAGTCGAAGTAGGTCTTCGTCCAAAGGTTGAACAAGTGTTGAAGAATTCTTTGTAACAAGATCCCATGATGCTGCTGTGTCTGACAGTTGTGATGAATGGTTTTGAAAAACCGACATGTTGAAGATTGAGACACTTATGCAGCATATGGGAATCTTTATTCAGGAAACGTTTCGCCACGCAGTGGCTTCATCAGTCCAATACAAAGAGGAAGGCGTAAGGAGAGGAGGAGAATGAGGTAATCAGTCCCTCAACCTGGAGTCGATGTGTTCAGTCCATCAATCTTGTAGAATGTACAGCATAGGGCCGTAGACGTGGCTTATATACTGTAGTGAGGTGACGTGAAGCAGTCGGTTTTTCAAACCATTCATCACAACTGTCAGACACAGCAGCATCATGGGATCTTGTTACAAAGAATTCTTCAACACTTGTTCAACCTTTGGACGAAGACCTACTCGACTAGTGGATGGTACCACTATGACCCGCCTCCAACGGGTTCACGTCACCTCACTACAGTATATAAGCCACGTCTACGGCCCCAGCTGTACATTCTACAAGATTTTATGGACTGAAACACATCGACTCCAGGTTGAGGGACTGATTACCTCATTTCCTCCTCTCCTTACGCCTTCCTCTTTGTATTGGGACTGATGAAGCCACTGCGTGGCGAAACGTTTCCTGAATAAAGATTCCCATATGCTGCATAAGTGTCTCAATCTTCAACATGTCGGTTTTTCAAACCATTCACCAAGTCGACACAGAGCATAAAGGGATTTTGTTAAAGAATTCTTAAACCTTGTTAAACCTTGGACAAAGACCTATTTCGACCTGACCTATAGGGGGGGGCATTGGCTTAAGCCGGTGGGAGACTTGGACCTGCCCGCATGGGCCAGTGGCCTTTCTGCGTGTTCCTTCGTTTTAGTTTTATGTTTTTTATAATAGTGGATGTACCACTATACCCCGCCTCCCAAAGCTTCACTCACCTCCACAGTTTTAACCCGTCTACGGGGCCCCAGGGACTTTTACAGATTATGGACTGAACACATCGTCCAGTTTTAGGACTGATTACCTCATTCTCCTCCTCTCCTTACGCCCTTCCCCTTTTTTTTGGGCGATGAAGCCACTGGTGGGGAAAAAGTTTCCCGAATAAAGATTCCCCTATGCTGCAAAGTGTCTCAATCTCAAAATGTCGGTTTTTCAAACCCTTCATACAGTAGTAGTATAGTAGTAAAAAAGTAGCCACTGAGAGGTCATGTCCCCTCAGACCAAAATTCTCACTTTAAAAGCTTGTCCCAAGGTGTTTTCTGTACCCAAAAGGCCCTGGTTTTTCAGGTCACAAGATGAACTCAAATGGTTTAAAAAATACCGACAGGTTTTTATAAGCAATATGAACGTTAGACAACTTTTTTCCGAAACGTTTCGCCTACACAGTAGGCTTTTTCGTCAATACGAAATAGGCAGGAAATAAGGTGTAGACGTGTAATCAGTCCACACCCTTGTATCATAGAATTTTGAGGTTGTCTCCCTCGGGGCCGGAAAGTTCAGTTCCAAAATCAGGAACTATTGAAGATCAAGCGACAGTGCGGAGCTTTAAATTGTCGAAGGGAGGTGCGAGTATAGTGTATTGTAGTAGTAGTATTTGTATAGTATATGAAAAAGACCACTGGAAAATCATGTCCCTCTCAGATCCAACCTTCTCACTTGAAAAGCTTGTCCCAAAGGGGTTTTTTGTACCCAAAATGCCATGAAGGACATGAAACCCTCATTTGGGACATTTTTACTCATACACTACTACATACAAAAACTACCCGCACCTCCCCTTTCCCACGTATTAAGTCCCCCGCACTGTCGTTGATCTTAGATAGTTCCTGACTATGGAAATGAACTTCTCCAGGCCGAGGGACTGACAACCTCAAATTCTACGACTACAAGGGTGATGGACTGATTACATCGTCTACACATCTCTACTGTTCCTGCCTACTTTCTGCATTCGACTGAAGAAGCCTACTGTGTAGGCGAAACGTTTCGGAATAAAGTTGTCTAACTGTTGCATATGTGAGGAAATGGTATGGTGATACCGACAAGATGTGGAAAAAGACACTTATGTACAGTTCAGGACATTTATTAAAGGAAACGTTTCGCCACGAGTGGCTTCTTCAGTCCTAATACAGAGAAAACTGTATTAGGACTGAAGAAGCCACTCGTGGCGAACGTTTCCTTTAATAAATGTCCTGAACTGTACATAAGTGTCTTTTTCCACATGTTGCATATGTGTCTTACCTAACAACCTGTCGGTATTGTATACCATTTTGATGTTCATTCCACGTGCTGTATACCATTCATATACAACTTCAAGCTTGTAGAGACATAATAAATTGGTCAGCAAAGGGTCTTTTCCAAATGGTGATTCGTCACTTGCTCCCAAAGGAGTGCCGGAGTTTGTGCAAGTGGAATACCGTTTACAGCTTGTGGAGGGAGCAGCAAAGGCAGGGACCTGGTCATTCTTTCAGTTTAAGTGGGATATTTTTTACAGCCCTCTTGCAAGGGCAGCCCTAAAACAAGGGTATCCCTCGGTCTGTCCTATTAAGTATAAGTTTTGTAGCAGTTAAAATAACCACAGGCTGAGTATATAGTGGACAAGAGGGTGAGGAATAGGAAGAGAGTGAAGACAAGGGTGGTACAGGTACCTGTCAAGTATGGGTCAGTAGGCCCTTTACAGTGCTCCAAAACTCCAACTGATTGGCAATCTTTGTAATCTTTGTGTCTTGGTGGTGAAGAATTAATTTAGCCAAAACTAGTGAAACAAAAGTACCGGAGTTCTGGGAAATAGTGTTGATGGTAACAATCAAAGCACTTATCAGAGAGCGCTCTTTGAGTTTTCACAGAAGACGAGTTTGGCTTCGTTGAATTTCATGAGGTGACCCTGAGTATTACGTGGATGACATTGGTAATCCATACTGCATGAAATCTAGTGTTGTCTTTAAGTTGCTGCAGGGTGTCTCCCCATCATATTTCTGGCATTCTTCACATGGGATAACCTTGTCACCATACACAAATTTCATTCAAAAATTGGTCCTAAATTGCATTTTAAGGGGAAAATTAGCAAAATATAAGTATTTTCATGCAAATGGGAAAA